>OX579639.1:13991768-14443792 GCA_951230915.1 Antitrichia curtipendula | reverse complement strand
CCAACTTGCTTTGAGGAATGAATCCAAAGAATCACCACCATTTTGGACATTTTCATACAAATGTGACCTTATGAAATGCAATTGCTCGATTTTTTGCAAAGCCCCCAAAGGATTTTTGTCACTTCAAATGTCAACGAAGCTAGTATGCAAACATGGAGCATGGAACATAGAGTGTAGAGCTGAAAACCCGAGCAGGAAACTAAATGTTTGTTGAGAATTATTTTTGCAACTAAAAGGTGACTAGTTTTTTTGGCAAATTTGAAAATATTTTGAGATTTTTCTAGTAAATTGTACCTATGACTGTGGATTGTTGATGTCCTAAGACCGTGGAAAATAAATTATTTCATAATATCTAAAATAAAACTTGAACCTAGTCTTCTAGTGGTCTATGTGGCAATCAATTTTTCAATGCAAATAATGAATGTAAATGAAAAATTCTGAGAAATGTCACACTGAACCCTAAACCCATGTTGGATGGGTTTTTAGATTAAAAAAATAAAAATAACTATTGCAATTATTAAATGTGATTTTATACACACAAATTTTTTTGGTCATAATATATTGGTATATTTGTTTCCTAATAAAGAATCTGCTCTAACTATGAATCGTATCCGCTTAATGCAATAAAAAAAAAAATTAAGCACAAAATGGATAAAACCATAAAAGACAAGAATAAAGTAGTGTCTCTTTTTATCTAAAATAGAATTTTCTTTTATAAATATGAGGTATTAAATGGACAACCTCTATATTCACCATTCACAAAAAGTTAGAGTTAGCGGATATATTTCCTTAGTCCCACTAAGAACCTCCAAATTGGTTTAGAAATTGTACCACTAAAAAGGTTTCATTTACCAATTTTGATTGTTGATTGTTAAAACCATGTAAAATAGAGGGGGGAGTGGATAGGCACGTGATTTGAATTCTAGTTTTCTTGCTCAATGATCAAAATCAATATATGGAGTAGTTTAGTGGTACAAACCCTAAACCAATTTGGAATTTTTTAGTGGGATTGAGGCAGTAATGATGAACTACTTTGCTACTTCAACAACTCAACAAGTTGCTTTCAAGAATATGTTTAAGCTCATCAAAGTTTACTATAGAAACATAAATGTAAAGATCAACTCTTGCAATGAGGCAACATATTACTTTAAAAATATAATAAGTTACTTGAAATTTGTCCACTGGACTCTCTTTTCCAACATCTTTGTTAGCATTTGTTAGAAATAGGCACAAGAATATTTTAGAAATGATCCCACATTCAATATGTATTGATATTTTGTTTCATTTTAAACTATTAAATATGTTGATGCAAAGTATTGTTGATATTATGTAGCTAACTATTTAATATATGTTTCTTGATTTTAGATAGACTTTGAATGGAGTAGGATGAAATAACTTTGACCCACCTCAAACTATAAAGGCTTATATAGGCTAATTTTTCAATCAACTAGGCCTATATCACTTCAATTGGACTTACCGTAATTGCTTAGGCTTGCTTGGTATCATTTAGGCTCAGTTAGGTTTGATAAGGCTCACATTGAATTCCATTCAGTCACTTATTTTAAGAAAAAAAAATGATCATGTTCCTTGTCATGTTCTCAATTTCAATTTATTGCATGATAAAAAAAACATTTTAACCATCTTTTAGAGAATGTTATCAATCCCATGAGTATAAAACATCTAAATACACTATTCAATTAAGTTTTTGTTTTGAAATTATGTAAGTTCAATTGACAAGTCAATTTTTCATATTGATCCAACTCAAGCTTGTTGTTGAATATTTGTTAGTATATATAATAAATTTAATATTTTAATGAGATACGTACAAGTCAATCATTTCTAACTTTTTGCCTTCAATTTTCAAGTGGATTACATTTGATTATCATAGTCAATTCTTTTTATAGGTTGACCTCAATTTTATTTACCATTCATTTAGCTTATTTTCTAAGCTTTTCTAAGCTTTTTTTACTTTTAAATACCTTTTTAAGTTTCTAAAACAAATCATCTATATTTATCAAAATACACCAAAGGCCATGGAAAGAATTAAACAATGTTAGCTTAGTTAGCAAGGTGGAGGTTAAAAGTCATTGATAATGATGAAATTTGTGGCATCATCCTCACCTCTTTCAAGACTTTGGGGTAGTCAACATCTTCCATATGTTTCATAGATACAAACATTGTTTCAAAGTAAAACAAACTTTCATCTAATACTAAAAAGTAATATTAAAAAATATCATCTAATAGAATGTAATTGTTTCATCTATTTAACTCCAAATGAATACTTGTTGGCATCGAAATGTATTTTGTGGGCCACAAAGATACCAAATTTTTATAAAACAAAAATACAATTCTCTAAAATAGCACTTCTAAGGCATTGTAGCCACATAGTACCTATCAACATTCCCATTAGAGGAAATTTGGGGGGTCTGGAGGGCTTTGAGTTATCATGGCTACGAGAACAAGAGAGCAACGCCATTGCTGTAGTTTGATGTGGCCGAAGTTTGGCCACATCACAAAAAATAAAACAAAATAAAATTTTCAACTTCCTTTATCATTTTACGAACAATTTATATATATTTATATATATTTTAGAATTTTTATTTTTTCTGAAAACGAGCTGTTCTTTCATTGGACGAGAACAACAAAGGGGAATGGGTCTAAAACGGCCCTCCAGACCTCCTAAAAAACATCTAATGTAGTTATTGTTGGGGAACCTCCAAAACTCAAAAAATGTAAAACAATCACCTTTTTTTACATCTTCTTTATAAAATCTTTTTTCTTTTTGGCACTCTAGAATCTTATTTGAACTTGTACTAGAGATAACAAAAATTCATTCATATGTATTAATAATTAAAATTTAAAATATAATTATTCATCTCCAACCTTTCAAAGAAGGAAAAGTGTCCATTATTGACAAGCTACTTTAGGAGACTGCAAAATTTAAAAAATAAAAAAAAATAAAAAAAGTTTTATATATATATATATATATATATATATATATATATATATATATATATATATATATATATCATATATACATATTGAAAAAAAATGTTGCAATCATTTGTAAAGATTTCTATTAGTTCAAAAAGGTATACAAAAGAAACATGACATTGTAATTTCAAAATTTCAAAAATCAATATACTTTATTTTTGAATATTAATGTTGCAAGTAAAGATGTTGCAAGTGCCAAATAATGCACTATGAGACTTGGAACCAACAACATTTTTTAAGAAAAAATTATAAAAGAAATTTTTTTTATTCAAAGATAAATTGTTCTTAGAACACAATCTTCAAAAATACTTGTCAATTTTGACCAGGGTCCCTATAAGGCTTGGAATCCTTCAATATTCTTATCCAAAAACAAAAACAAAAATATAAAATTTTTAAAAATTTAAAAATTAAAATCATTAAAAAAGTCACATACATTTTTGAAAGTTGCAATTATAGTTAGGCCTTCACTGTAGGATTATTGTTGAAAATGACATCATCCGTATGAGCCCTTGACAAAAACTACAACCTCCATAAACAATAGTTGGTTTTACATTTTATTTATTTACTTCAAAACAACACTTACACTTTCCTAAGGGGAACCTTTCATTGACATTCCTCCTAGAAAGTGTGACAATGTTGGTACATATTTTTCTTGCATTCATGCCCTAAATGCAACTTAGGACCTTCTAAAGATTACTATTTTAAGGCAAATTTGGTGCGCTAGATGCAGATTATTCATCACCGGTAAAACTATCAACTCCATTAGAATCTCCCTCTTTGCTTAAAGGGACACAATTTATGCAAGAATGGCTAGGAAAATTCACATTTTTAGCTTCACTAATGAGTAGTGATGACCATCATGCCTTCACGCAAACTGAAATTAGCAATACTTTGTGTTCAAATAGGGTATTTTATATTGGTGGGCTTTACACTTCTAGGCGGAAATTCTTTCCTCCTACCTTCAATGTAGTGATCCTTCCTAGAAAATCAGACTCAATTGTATTCTTATTTTTTTCAAAATCTCACCGTTTGTTTCAAAAAAACAAACACCTAGCAATTACACCTCAAGTCTTTAAATGTTGTGTAGTATTTTTACGAAAACAACTAAATAATCTTAAAAAATAATTTTTAGAAACACTTTTAAGAAAAAAAACTGCACCTAGGGGCCCATGGGAATAGTGTCGTTACCAATGGTAGTCTTAGAGGGGCTGGGGTATAGCTGCAAATTTTTTTTAAATTAAAATTAAAAACTAAAAAATTAAAATTGAAAGTTGTAGCTGTACTTCAAGGCCCTTTGCGACCTCATTGGCATCGACAATATTCCAAGGATCCTTGGGTGCCAGCTGAAAAATTAAAAAAAAAATTTATTTATTTTTTTCCCAGATGCACCCAAGAACCCCTTGGAATACCATTGGTGCCGACAAGGTCTCAAAGGACCCTCAAGTATAGCTACAATTCTACTATAAATTTAAGAAAACAAAACAAAACAAATATTCTTTTGCAAAAAGTTGCAAGGTAGTCCCTATAGGGACATTGCTACTGCCAAATAGGTCTTTATAAAATCTAAGCTCTTGTTACAGTTGTTTTTTAAGTAAAAATAAAATAAATATATGCATATATATATATATATATACACACAAAAAATTGAAAAAGAAAATTGAACCTTGCAATTGCATTTTGAGTCTTTAGAGTTGTATTCAAAATTTTAATTTACAAAAATATTATTTAATTATTATTTAAAATATTTAAAAAAAATTTGCAAAAGCTCCAAGGATACTTGTCGACAAATTATTTACAAAGGAGTGCAACAAGAGTTAGTAAAAAAGATTATTAAAGTGAAAAAATGTTGGAGGCTAACAATGATATAAAGATACATAATGGTATGACATTATTATATATATAAAAATTAGTTTTATATGATCAATAGAACCTGAAATCTCTTAAAAGACCTAACAATAGAAATTAGTATTGTGTTGATGAAGTGAATATACAAAGAAAAAATAAAATTATTATTAATTTTTTTCATATATTTTGAGTAGAATTTTGGTGGTTGACAACTTGTTAAGTATACCTATTGGTGCAAAATAGAGTTCAATGAGCACCAATGACAACATCTAAAAGGCTAAAAAATTGCATATTTTTCTACAAAATTAAAATTAATGAAAGATTATTTGAAATGGTATAAAAATGGATCTAACACTTGAGATGGAGCTTTAGTGCAAAAAGTGCAATTGTACAATCAGGTCCAATATTTGTACAAATTGCCTATTGTGTCATTCAATTTTTTTTGCATTATATAGTATACAATTGGCATTTTTGTCTTGCATAAGTAACATTTAATTCTTATACAATTCCACTCAAATATACCAATTCTCAATTTCAGAAAATCAAAATTCCATTTTGGTTGAATTTTTTGTTTGATTTGTATCATTAAATTTTTATGGTTTTATATGATAATTGATTGAAAAACATTGGTGATGAACTTTTTTAAATTTGATTGCATAAATATTTAGGAAACATCCGTACTCACATATTTCCTTCAACAAGCATCTTCAAAGACTTTTAGAATTCCCTCTATAGAGATTTGATTCTTCAGGTGACATGCTTAAATTTTGTAAAATATATATCACTTTATTGTAATTAGATTTTGCTATTTGACCTTCACACTGCAGCTAATTTTTTACAATTAGGCATGATGGTATAATTGATTTGCCAAAATCTAATTCATACAAAAATATTCATTTACAAAATTTAGGCATTTTGGATTTTTGGCAGAGTAACATTAGTAATTCTATAGAGGAAATTTTGAAACTTTTATGGAGATGCTTATTGAAGGAAAGACGTATGTATGGGTGTTTCCTACATATTTGTGCAATCAATTTTTAAAAATTCATCACCAATGTTTTTCAATCAATTATTGTAAAAAATCATGAATATGAAATGAAGAAAACCATTCAATTCCCTAAAAATGGAGTTTTATTTTTTTGAAATTGAAAATTAGTATACTTGATTGGAATTGCATACAAATCAAATCTTACTTATGCAAGACAAAAAATGCTAATTCTATTTTATGTTATACAAAATTCTTTGAATGGTACAATAGGCAATTTGTAAGGTTATTAGACTCCACTATAGTAAAACCAAGTCATTGAGTTCATTTATCTTAGTGCTTGAGATTTGGTGAGAGAATTTAACAGGTTGGACTTTGACAATGCTAGAATGGCTTGGAATATTTATTTTAATGTTTTTTAAAATGATGTAGTTTTTGACAAAAGTCTTTTGGATGCCAAGGTTCCTTTCTTGTAGTCAATATTGACCTTCTTGTTATTGAATTGGATTTTGAATCTACAAGTTGATTTTTGTTTGTTTTAAGAAAAAATTAAATTTTAATTGCTTTAGAGACTTATAGATTTATACCTTGTAGTTAATAAATGCTTCAAACTTTAAAATAGTCTTAGTCAAGATGCAATAAATCTTAAATTTTTGTTGTTAACTTCAATCATACCTTACCTTCAATTTTACGAAAAGACCATATTCAATCAAATAATATGGTCAATGATCTAATAATCAATAAAAATAAAGGTAATTGATGATGGAATTAAATTAATCATATGTCATCCAAATCTATATCCCGGATAAACAATTGCAGAGATAAAATTTAGTTTATAATGAATGAAGTTATTACTTATTAATAATATCAATGTGCACAACGAATAAAAGCTTGAACCAAGAATTTGAGACTCAAGTATTTCCAAATTGAAACCAAATCTATTTAAGTGATCACATATTTTTTGTTTAGGAAAAAATACATATACATAAGGTAAAAACAACCTACATTACAAGGATTTAAACCAAACAAGTCAACGTCACTATATTTGGTAGGATCCAAGTTATTTAAACCTATCAAAGCAATTTTTTTATAAGATACTATAAGTGACAAAAGTATATAAAAAATATTTTGCATATACCTTATTTTTAAATCTCTATAATCTTGTAAATAGTAGCTTGAGTTGTGCTTTAAGACTTCATTAGTGTGAAGAGTTGTTCCCTTTACTATGCAAACCATGGAGACTAATTGTGTAAAAGCAAATTGATTCATGGGATGCATTGTATCAAAACATATGGAATACTAAAATTTCAAGAATTCAATAAGCTTTTGACTAAAGAGTGAAATCACAATAACAAGAACATGTACGTAATATAAATGCCATTTCAAACTATAATAGTGTAATTGTGTGTCATTGCCACAATATAATGAAACAAAAATAAAAGTAATTTTCTAATTTTTTAATTCATAAAAACTTTAAAATTCATTATCTTTTCTATTGTGAGTTCAAACGCCATATAATAAAGTCCGTACACCCCCTCTTCATAGAGAACTTTCTCACAATACTAAAAATGTGATAGGAGATGCACAATTTTGGAGATCTCACAACAACAAACAAAATAAACAAACAACTTCATTTAAAGATATATGGCATTATATATATATATATATATATATATATATATATATTTTTATTTTTTATTTTATTTTTTATTTTTTATTTTTATTTATTTATTATTATTATTATTTTTTTTTTTTTTTTTTTTAATGCCATATATTATTGCCATATATATCATTAGTAAATAGTGTTGACAAATCTATAGACTTCCTCTTTCATCTTCATCTATTAGGTTTTAGTTTTCATCAATTCATCATAACTTAGATTTTAGTAGGAAGATTGATACACTTGATGTTTGTTTTTATTTCATTGATTTCCAATTCAAACTAAGGTATTCTTTATACTTCTATTGTGTAATAAGTTCAATATGAACATTACATGCAATATAGAGGACTCAAGAGTCAAATTAGATTAGTTGAATTATTTTGGCTTGACATCCACTCAAATTGTATGCACCTGTTTCTTGCACGGTTTTAGGTCCTCAACAATTGCGGTCATAGGTCTTCACATTTCTAAACTCTAAAATTAAAATAAAAAAATTACTTCAAATCCTTGCTCTATGCTCTGCGCTCTACGCTCCATGCTCATGCGGTAGCATTCTCCCTTCAAATGCTAATATCTTGCAATCTACTAAGTGAAAATTTCTGAAATTTTTTCCACATCTTCTCAATCCCATGTACTACAAGATCCCACAGTTACATGTGTCCAAAAGTGTGTGTGTTTTCTAAAATTTGGTACTTGTACTACAAATGGCAGTTTTGGAACGTTTTTGGTGAAAACACAGTAAAAAAAACTTTAGAGGTTAACAAGATTTAACTTCTTGATAGTAGCAATTCCAATTTTTTGGATTCAAAGTAAGGTAGGAGGCTCATAAACCAACCGGGCTGTAAAACCGATCATAGTCCAGAGGTACATTTTACTTTCTTCCATGTACCAACAATGTACATTTCAAGGGGTGGTCGCTTTTAGTGACCACTGGATCTCAACTTCAAAAATTCATAACTAATTCCACAGAGGTCCAAAAAATATAAAACGACTTGGGTTAGATGCGAATTCCATTTTTCTTCCTACTAAAATTTACTGAAAATTGTTTCAAGCAGTTTAGCTTCCCCGAAATGGCAAACAGCTCTTAGATGGTCGGTTTATGAGACTCCTACCTTACACCCACTGCAAGATCATCACTATCTCACCTCAAGACTCTCAACAAAGAAACAAATGACAGCCGCTCTACGGAAAATGGAAATACCTGAGTAATATAGTTTATTTTATTTTTTGACACAAATGAAAGAGAGTTCATTGCAAATAAAAATACAAAGCAAACCTCATCAGCCTGCTAACACTGCCAGTCCAGGTACGACGCAGCAACACAGAGTAATATTTCAACCTACGCTAATTTAAACATACTGATGTGATGTTGAAAAATTAGTGTGTGTGCATCACACACACACTAATTGTAGGATAAATCTGTGTGTACTTCTCTTATAGGCCACTGTCCAGTATGGGTCAATCTAAAGTACACAATCCGAAGCAAGTGCTTTTAAAAATACAAGTGTGAGACTCGACTCGCCTTGCCTCGCCTCCGCCGCCGATGACGCAGAGTCCAAGAAAAAACAAACCCACCATTCTCCTTCACACAAATTCGCAACGTAATTTGGCATTCTTTCCAAGTCACTCCGTCGCCGCACATGATCTCAGATTTTTGCCATCAATCCACAGAAGCTTTTAGTTAAATCATCAATCATGAAGACTTGACCGAGAAACAGATGCAGCTGCTCCACGGATTGCGTCGCTTGGCGATTTCCAACTGGGATGTGGGGCAGGATCCCGCTCTTGATGCTATCGTCGTTGCTGATGACGACGACGATACTCGTTTGGGAGAGCTTCCGCGGATTTTCGACATGATTTGTTGCATGAAATGGCCGCTCTCCGATGATGGCGATCTCAAGCTGCTGCTCCCCAATGCGGATCTTCGCAACGACGAGTTGCTGAAGCCCCCCGGATGTTGTTCATGTTGTTGATGATGCATACTTCCGAATCCGGGCAACGGAGAGTGATGGAGGTTGAATAGGAGCGTTTGAGGTAGGCCGGGTGTGGGTTGTGCGGCGACAATGGCCTTGTCTCCCACCTAAATTGAGCAAAAGTTGAACATTTGGTAAGCAAGGGTTCTTTGGAGAAACGATAGAATTAAAGGTCCTCCCTCGTCGTAATAGTGGTGTCAAGAGGTCAAGGTTTAGCTAAGAATAGTACAAAAGGAAACACACAACACCAAACTCCATAAGACCCCGGTTTGGGTGCTCCAAGGTTAAGAATTTTGTCCTGCTGTTTTTTTCTCAAACTCCAACTCTTAGTCATGCATTGCACACGCTTTACAATTAATTCTAACAAGCTTTTCAATTTTGGGTTTAATATAGGATGTTTAGAGTTGGTCATGACCTATTATTAACTCCACATGGTACATTATTGCTTATATCTTTGTTCAAATATTTTATTTTATTTGAACAACCAAATTGGTCATGAAGAAAAGATGATCTTTTTAAGAATTTTAAGAAATGCTAGGGATGAATAAGAAGGTACTATAGATGAAACATTGTCATGAAGCACTCTATTCATAATAATCCAAATTATGGACATCGCTCAAAGCGCTTAGGAGTGTTAAGTGTGGCATTAGCAAAAGTCACCAAACTAAGATGTTCTAAAATTTATTCCTTCTCTGATGCCGCGAGATTTTAGAAAGGCTTTTCAATTCAACTGAAATCTAAGATATAAGAGATGCATTGTTCCTAGATTTTTTAAGGAATGAATTCCGGTAACAAAGAGTCATGAAGAAAAAATGTTGTGAATCCAAAAGAAAATCCGGATTTCATCCCTCAAAAAAATCACAAATTCGTGACTCTTCTTTTTCAAGCACAACATAACATCCGGCTTGAGTGATTGAAAAGAAG
The DNA here is from genome assembly GCA_951230915.1 of Antitrichia curtipendula. Taxonomy (NCBI): domain Eukaryota; kingdom Viridiplantae; phylum Streptophyta; class Bryopsida; order Hypnales; family Leucodontaceae; genus Antitrichia; species Antitrichia curtipendula. Next base: position 14,433,411 of record OX579639.1, on the reverse strand, counting down.
AGTCATGAAGAAAATACATGAGCCTTGTTTGTGGACTGAATGGCGAGAGAGAGAGAGCGTCTCACTCACCCGCACTTTGTCGTCGTCGTCGTCCCGACCCGGAGTTCCGCGTCCGCCGCTCGAGTAGATTTCGGCTTGCTCCTCCCAAAGCTTGTCTTGGTGGGAACTGGAGAAGGAAGGGTTGGAAAGAATGGACACCGAGCAAGGCCGGTACACGTCGACGTCGACGTAAGAGAAGGCTCCTGAGCTGGGTGCTTGGAGACGGGACACAAACGTGCGCGATCTCTCCCGAGTGCTGAGAATGGAATCCATTTTGGCTGGAGGAGGAGGAGCAGGAAGAGATGGAGGTGGTGGTGATGCTACTGCTTTTGGTTTTGGTTTTGCTGTGTCTGTGGTTGGGTCTGTTTGTGCAAGAGCATTAATTGAATTTGTCGTCTTCAAATACTCTGCACGCAGGAACAATGCCACCAAAGATGATAAGTACTCAAACTTCCGCAGCAGGGTAACTTTTATGGATATAAACAAAGTCTCCTTCGCTTGGCTCCAGGACCAACAAAATGGGATCTCGGCAAAGACACCTGGTGAGGATGGCGAAGCTTTACGAGAAGCCGATTTCTTTGCAGACATCCCCATGAGGAAGTTGTTTTTAACCCTAAACCCTAAAACCCTAAACCCTAAAAACCCAAAATACCTGAGGATGTGAACTTCTCACACTTGTGAAGATCCTCTAATTCCCTATTTTTGTAGGGAATCACTGGAATTGATCTGAATCATATTTCCATCGCATAATTTGTCTGGAAAACATATAAGAGTTTCTTGGTATTGCTTTTATGTTTTTCGAGTGTTGCCTTGCTTTCTAGCTTCATGTCAATTTGAATGTTTCTCCAAGGTCTTTCCAACCTTTTTCAATTACACGTGAGGAGGGTACAGCTCAAGTATACATGACATTGAAAATTATTGCATTTTATTTTGCATTGAACTACATTCTTAAGTCTATCCAGTGTGGATTAACCCAAAACTAGAATATTCCACTTTTCTTTGGAATACTGGTGGCTCTTCCTTGTATTATTATTCAAAAGTCGGGTTCAAAGTGTTTGCAATTAGATGAGATCAGTAACATTAGATGGGATTCAAGTGATGGTGGAAGCACTCACCTTTCAAAGTGTCCAAGTCGTAGGAGTTCATCCTTCCTCTTCGAATCGTCTTGCTTTTCCTTGCTCTTGCTTTTCCTTCGTATACTGAACAAGTATTGATTTTCACAGGAGGCAGACGTCTGGGACTGTTCCTGAATTGCCTCTCGAAGAAAGCTGCCTGTGGGTGTCGTTTCCAGCCTTCACACCACGATTGCCACAAAAGGAGAAATTAATGTCAGAATTAATGACAAAGCCACAAACAAGGTCGTTTTTTCTGAATCAAGAATTGAACACAACCTTCTAATTTAGAACTCATTTTGGTACGTTCTTCTCATTCATGTCACCTTAGTTTTGGGGTTTCACATATTGCTTATCAAAACTCTTTGTAGAAGGTGGGGCAATTGATCCACAAAGCTTCAACAAGATTGAACAATCAGTGGTTATTTATTCTTACCAAATCAACAATGGATGCAATGCACTATTGATTAATTGCTAGTTATTAATGGGTTTCAATTTTTTTTTGTACATGTTGAAAATGGACCCACCTATATTATCCACGGTGTTGTCAAGATAGATGTCTTTGGAATGTTGGACAAGCTCCACACAACCATGTCCAGGATCAATCTCAATGTCGACAAACTTGGAGTATGTTGATTTGACCTAATCCATCATCAGAAGTCAATCAACCCATCAGCAACTAGCAAGGTTAAAAAGCTAGGATGAAGGTTTCATATTGAGAACCTAGGAAAGCAAATGTCGAACTGTGAAACCAAGTCTCTTATTACAAAGAATAGCTACTTAAACATAGGATATTCCATGGAAAAAAAGAAGCAATAATCATAAAAGGTGAGCTCTAGCATTGGTTCTTAATGTTATGCAATAGTATTTCTACGAAATCCTAGTCACATGATTACCATCTTAACCAGGTACACATTACAAATGACCTGAAATGGCTTTTGGCTTTACTATTGACAATTTCATCTGAATACTTTAGGGGAGATTTTCTACTACTAAATCTAGAATTTTCCCCCCTTGAAATTTCCCTCTAGAGCAGATCATTTAAAAACAAGTAATACTCATTAATTAGAGATCATTTTGAAGGTCAACTAGGTATTAACAGATTCTTTGAAGCAAAATAAATAGTGACACCAATTGTCTTGCCGCCCCTTAACAGCCACTATCTCAAGTTTGAGCTGAGTTTTACAAATGAATTTCAATGCTTGTGGTGGTTCCACACCGACTCACAATACACCAGCGGTGAGAATTTGCCTCAAAATTGGGCAAAATTTCTGTAGAATGGGAACACAGTCAAGTGCATTGTGGGTTCATTTACTGAATGGATTCTAGCTGTGAATTAAAAAAATCAATACCATTCTCTTCCTGTTTTAGAAATTTGCCTCAAAATCCATGTGATCAATTCAAACTGTGAGTGAAAAATCCTCCCCCCGTTGCAAAATTCTCCCAAAAGATTCTAGTTGTGAGTGCAAAAATCAAAACAATATAAGAAATTCGTGTTTAAGGAGACGGATTTTGTTGGACATCCAATGTAACAACTCATGTTTTTATTGGACGTCACAAAAGATGTTGTATTGAACATCACTGTTGACATAAAAACACAAGTTGTTACATCGGTTTTCCAATAAAATCCGTCTGCTTATGACATTGGAAAACACGGGTTTCTTATAGTGGATGCCATGTTCCCCAATAAAATCCGTCTGCTTATGACATTGGAAAACACGGGTTTCTTATAGTGGATGCCATGTTCCCCATGGTAAGTTGTGAAATTCCACCCCCAAAATCTCATACCTTGCATTTGAGAGAAAGATTCCACACTTACCGCATCCTCAGGCTCCGATTCACAAACACCAGATCCGCCGTTCTCCCTTCCGATTCCATGATCCACCCCACCCGGACTGTCCATCTGCCCCCACTCCGGCGACTCCACGAACCTTCTGGTGACAATGGTCCCTTCCTCCGGCACTCTCACCACTTTGAGCAACATGGCCGACAAGCCCGACCCGGAAGCACTTCGTCTCCTCTTGCGCAGCGTCGGCTTCACCACGTGATGCACCTTCACCTGCTTGCAGGAATTGCTGGCAGGCTCCTCCGGCGGCGGCGGCTGCAACAACATCCCCATCAGTCGTGGCGAAGACGACACTCGCAGCATCGGCAAATCTCGGCAAGGAAACGTCTCAGGCTCCTCCAATGGCGACGGTAGTTTCAGCAAGTCTCGACCACCAGGAGAATTATGGTCCTCCGATGGGAGTGGTGATGGTGACGGTGGCGATGGTGGTGAAGGTTGCGCTGGCGTTTGTGGGGGGGATGGCGCCCGGATTGGGACCTCTCCATCCATGGTGGAAACGGTGCACTGCGCTGATGCTTCGGTGAACTCTGCTTCCTCGCTGGGGAGGTTTTCGGTGGTGAAGAGAAGGGGTTGAGTGAACTGAGTATTATCACACAGGCAGGTAGGTAAGAGTGTTTTTCAAACCATTCTGCAGTTGATAAGGTTTAAGAAAGGAGCCAAAATCACCCAAATCTTAAAGGTTTCATCAAAGCTGGAAGGCTTCATTTTAGATCAGTTTAGATTGCAATGTACTGTGGTATAGCTAGAGTAGTTTGATGTAACAGATCTTCTCGATGGGAAATCAGATTTTCAAAGCTCCAAAGAATGCATTATGTGCGCCAGACTAGCAACTGACAGTCGAGAGTGTTTTCCAAGCATTTTGAGGTTAACATTCTTTAGCTGTCAAGACTCTTAACCTAGCTTAGTTTAGAGGAAAAAACAGACCATGCTACGACACCTGGCTCTGCATCTTTGTTCACCCAAGGAAAATTTACTGAAAAATTAATTTCAAGAAGTTCCACTTCCCCAAATTCAGTTTCAGCTCTCCAGTGGGCGCTTTATGGACCTCCTACCTTAGATGTCGTTATACCTTATGTTCATAGTCTACCAGAGCCTTAGTTTCCACTACTTCAATACTTAAAAGTTTGTAAATGCTTGTTCTTCGTAAATGGACCAAAACCGGCACTTCAATCTGGAATACAATACTAGATCAGTTTAGTTGTTTTTTAAAGCATAAGTACTCTCGAGCAAATCAAGTGCAAAACAATCCTTTACTATTTAAGTGCAAGATCTCACCTGAAAATCGCCAATTGCCTTCTTCTCCGCCGCAAGTTCATCCCCTCCATCCCCCTCTCTCGTCTCTTTCATTGCCGCAGCTGCAAAAGAGCTCCCGTTTCCAACCTCACCACTCTCACGTCCCCGAAGATCTCCACGACCCGAATGTTCCGATTCAATCTGAAGAAAAGCGTTATCTCCAGCACCCTCATCATCCAGTTCCCCATGAGCTTCTTCTTCTTCTTCTTCTGCAACAACAGTATGATCTTCAAACAATAGTGCAGTGGATACAGCCGGAGAATCAGGGATGACGACCTCCATATGGGTATCTGGTGGCATCCCACAAGGCTGATCAGGGGCTGATGCATCTTCCGGAGAAGTTTGGTAAATTTTCTCGAGGAGAATCGACATCTCAGCTGCAGGCTCGAGAACGGGTGAATGCAATGTGGGAGATTCGGAAGGGATCATGTGTTCGGTAGTGCCGCAAGGCGGAGGATCTTCAACAGGAGTGCTGGCAAGTGGTGGTGGTGGCGGCCCTTCAGGAGCTTCTTCTTCCGGTTCTGTGTCGTCAGTGACAGGGGTTTGGTTGGATGGAAGGTTTAATGCCGGTGGGATCGAAGTCTCTGGAGAACAGAGGAACGAAATCAGGGTTAATTATTATGAACACTTGACAATTGGGAACTCATAACTAATTAGTCTTGTAAAACCCTGCTTGATCAAGCGAATTTTCTCAGAAAGAGAATTTTTTTTTGCAAAAAACATAATAAATAGATTTTAGATCAAATGTGTTTTAAGTCAACGCAAATAATCACCTGACAAGAATGATTTTTTAAAAGTGGAGTGACTACTATTACCCACAGCAACTCATCTCTTCTAATTGGCTTTCAAAGAGAAACCATTGTGTGTTAGCATGACTTCCAAACTTAATATTTTAAGGCCACTCATCCGTTGAATAGAAATCATGGGCTTGTCTACCATCAAGTCAAAATAACATTCTCATTAATCTGTACTGCAAGTGCCAATCTGTTTTCCAATAAAAATTACCATTTCAAAGTTTTAAAATGCAGTGACTAACCAAAGCATATACCACTCTGTTTTCCAATAAAATTACCATTTAAAAGTTTTAAATGCAATGACTGAAGGTCTCAATGAGAGCAAATTTCATTGAGACCTTCAGAGACAGGCTTGGTTTGTCTCAAATTTCACTGCCTACTTATGATAAAAGGCTGAAAAAAACTTCCAACCAGTATCCTCTACGAAAAAGAGGATGTAAAGCGGAATAAATCTCCATTAAATCCAAACAGTCCCATGAGAAGCTCCGGTGATCATACACAAGTGAACTTTGATTTGTGCCAAGTGTGGAAATCACACAATCTATTGACAGTTAGTACGTTTTGTGCAATTGATGTTTGAACCCTTAATAAACAAAAAATGAAATGATCAAACCTTCAGCTACACAACAGGAGTTTCTAGATTGTTGTCAAAAATTAAAGCTTCAAAGGCTTTCACCTATTGAAAGACTTCATATTACGTGGAGAAGAGTTGCAATTTAAATTTTGTACCTTCCATGTGCTGCACAGAACAAGAGCTACTCCTCGGCACACACTCCTCCGTCGGGGACGGAGACCCGTCCGTGGGGTTCACAGGGACGATGAGCTCCCCTGCCGCGAGAGCGTGTTTATGATTCCGTTTCTTCTCCGCACGACGGGGTGAGGAGGAGGACGCCCTTTGTGACTGAGAACGCTCCAACTTCGTCCCCGGGGAGTGGAACAACGAAGCGGCGATCTTGGCCACGGCGTACTTGTCGAGCTTCTTCGGAGAAGCAGTTGCACTTCGAGTTGTGGAGGTCGTCGTATTGAGCTTGGCCCGAGGGGAGGAGTCCCACGTTGGTGTTTTGTTCGTGATGCTGCTTCCGGATCCGACTCTCCTGTGCCCTGAAATCGGTACACATGGATTCCCACAAACAAGATCAACACCATCAAATCTTGGAGATCGATCTACAACTCTCTCTCTCGAGAAGAAGAAGAATGAGAGAAGAATGGGGTTACGACTCTATACCACGCTCACTCTTTCCAGTCACCACGCGCGCGCCATGTCGCCAACAAAAGAAGTAACAGAAGAGGTTTCTGGAAAAAACAAACAGTGAAGCAGTGCAAACCTCGGAACAGGTTGAAGCTTGAAGGTTTCCTGTCAGATTCACACCCACTCTCCACGCCACTCGAATTCGTTGTATCACCACCACCACGGCGAGCTCCTTTCCTTCTTGCAGAACAGTCGTGTCCAAGTATAGAACCGATAGACGACGACTGCGGCTTCATCCCTTTCTCAGTCGTCTCGCCCAATACTCTTGGTGCTGCTGCAGGGCTAGCAGCTGGGCTGTTTAATGCACTCACGGAAGTCCGCTTCTCACAGTTGATTTTCGAAAGCTTTTCCACGGGCAGGGAGGAGATCGAGCGTGACGGGCGGTGCTGGCTGGCTCTTGCAGTAGCTCCCTTGGGTTGTATTGAAGCCATTGGCGAATGTTGCTCTGTAGGTCCAGAACTTGAGATCGGGTGCCCCATACTTTGAAATGGAAGCTTGTACGTGTTGCAACAACTGCATTGATCAATCACTACAAAAGGAAGAGGCGGTAAGTTGCAAACCATTGCAAACTTGTTGCAAGAGTCTGGGGGCATGGAACCAATGCATATCTATGCCTAAACTGTTGGAAAAACTAGTGCAATCTAACAAAAAGAGTTGGAAAGACATCGCACAATGTGATACTAATCAAACCATTGCAAAATTGTTAATTATTTTGCAAAGCTTGTGTTGCAGTCACGACAACAGTCACTACAACAGGAAGAAGCAGCTGCAACACATCCTTAGTACTGCCTCTGTTTCTGAAACAGATCCATATTTCCTTTGTGTTTTTTAGAAAGGAAACACGAGTCGTTTTTCGGAAACAGAGGTATTATAATATTTTGCTATGGTTTTGTAGTGGTTCTGTACTTTGCCTTGAGGTCTATTGCAAACTTGTTGCAAAAGTCTGGGCCACGGAACCGATGCATATCTATCATGCCCAAACTGTTGCAAAAGCAAGTGCACAATCTAACAAACAGAGTTGCAAATACATTGCACAATGTGGTACTAATTCAACCATTGCAAAAATGTTAAGTTAATCGACTGCTGGCGGTCATTACTAAACCGTTGCGAAAAAATAATTGCAATCTGATAAGTGGGAGTCAGAGCTCACCTGCTGCAAGCTATGGCGAGGGTTTCATTGCTGGGTATCCTTGCCAACTCAGTTCCAGATTCATTCTTGGTTTTCCAGGGGATCTTTCCGTACTGGCGGAATGAAAGTTTACTGTTGAGCGAGTTTCTAGCTCGTGGTGTGACTTGCCATTAATGATTCATCTGCTGTAAAGGTAGGAGGGTCAGCAAAACGCGTTTAAGACGTGAGTTACTGAGTTCCCATGCCAAGAATGTCGATCTTAATACATTGACGCTTTCTTATTAAGAGGTTCTGCCTGGGGGGTGGAGGGGAGAAATAGGCTTCTACATGCTCGCTCACGTGACTTGACATAACTCTCTCTTCATAACTTGACATGTGCCGGTGATCGAATCACATGTGTATGCAACATGATTCGATCTCAACAGGGAATGTGCAATTACAGAGTGTGTGTGTGAGTGAGGGTTGTTTGCGAGGGTGGAACGGATGTATAACAGAAATAACTGCTACTTACAAATGCTTACAAATGCTTACAAAAGACAGATGAGTTATTTTATCTCTATAAGTCTCGATCTTCTTACAAACGTTTTTTGTTTTTGTTTTTTTGACTTCAGCATCACACCATTAAGCGGAAGGAGGAGCACTCCTCACGACTTCAAGGAAATGACGTTGTCACCCAAAGACGAGTTGCATAATAGCAATGATACAAACCTTCTACTGTAGTTCACCAACTCTTAGAAAATGCGCAAGTTCACTTTGTAGAATGCAAAGCTGCTGCAACACCCTCACTAGTAGAAACTAACCACACCCAGCTGGTCAAAAATCACCAATTCCAACCAAGTTGGCTACACTCCACAGTTGAAACTGGACACGACATTTGCCATAAAACCATTTCTAACTAAAGATCTCGCCATCCACTACCAACATTGTCATTGAAGCTCTCTACATTCACACCCAAAACTTTCTGCTAGCTGCTCTCGAAACCTTCTCCACCGAAACACCGAAACACCATTCAACAGATCTTCTTCACTCACTCTCTCCAGAACTCGAAGAAAAAAACGCAACAAACGCAAGCAAGGAATTGGATCACGCACACACCTGCTGATGAACTGAGGAACGCTGCCGGCTATCCCACAAAATAAAGCCATAATTCCATATGTTGACCACAACTGCTGCAAATAAGAATAGAGAACCAACCCAACCGATGAAACTGAATCGAATGAATCCTCAACTAAAAACAGATCCCACTGGAGAGAAAGGGAAAAAACACACCAGAAAAGAACACACAAAGTAGAGATGGTGCGCGCAATGAAGCTCTGCCGGAAAGCAAGCAAGTCGAGATGGTTGCTACCTTAGCAAGAGTGCCATTTCGCGTGGACTGCTACACTGTAGCTCGCGCGCTTCTACCCTAAATCTAGGACTGTACCCACTCACGCACTCACCCGAAAAATTGGGTTTTTAATCAACCATGGCAACACCTGAAGCTATTTTCTTTTGCAATTTGCGACTGCGAGGTTCGGTTTGCAACCCAACTGAACTGCAGCAGTTTGTTGGGAAACTGAGAGAGGAAAAGTGCAAAATGTGCAAATAAAGCAACACTCAGCGTGCAGGCTCGCTGCACTGGAAGCTTACTGTCTGATCGAGTACGTGAGGCAGACGGTGCACACAGGGCAGCGCCTGACAACTGCTCCGCATTTATGACTGAGGAGGGGATTAAATAATTTTCCTAGTGTACTCACGCTGCATTTACGGGGATGGATAATGAGTATTTATTCTTATTGTTAGAAATTATTCTTCCTATTGCTCCTAACTAAGTCATAGTAGCAGACTAAGTTAGCAACTACTCAGTCTTCTCTTTCTATTCGGTGGCAGCATTCTGGCTTTCTGTTGTTATTAATTACTGTTGTTGTTGTTGTTGTTGTTATTAAGTACAGTTTTTTGTTGTTGTTATTAAGTACAGTTTTTTTGTTGTTGATATTAAAACATTAGGTAGAGATTTTTGTTGTTATAACTCTTTTTGTTGCTGTTGTTCGTCTTACAGTATTGGCATCGATTGGTTTCTTTTAACTTGACTGTGTTGAAAGCTTTCTGCCGAATGACAGCTTCAGTGCGGCTCAGTTAGAGCTCTAATAGCATCATTTGGCACCCTAAGTTAGACTCTGTCGTCATGCAGCAGTCGGTGTTGAGTATTCTGGCACTTCTGAATCGGCGTGGAACAAAGTAGAATGTTGAATCTGTCAAAGTTGAGCTTGTTTCCGTAAGTGTGCTCTAAATTTTTTGTGCTCATTGCAATATGGTCAACACAAGGACATTGAAATTAGGACACTATTTTTTATTTTTTATTATTATTTACTTGACACAAATGAAGGACCTTTGATTGCACAGTACGCGATTTTAGAAAAAAAATTCAATTGGAGTTTGGTTTATCATTAATTTTGCATATAATATTCATTCTTGAATTTCACTGAAGATTGAAACAACCCCAACAGCAAACACGGTCAAGCAAATCGGTGGAGGACATTCCACTATCATACAAGATCAATGGTGTAGAACCTTTAGAGGTCACTTGTGGCTTGTTGTTGTGGGCCTGTTCTTAGTTGCAATGTGTATATTGTTTGTGACTAAAAATTCAAGCCTCGTTGATGCCCAATCAATCAACATGGTTGTTAGAAGAAATTTGCTTCATTTTTGAGTAATTATAATAATTTATCCTTAGAACATCTTTAAGCCTCTTTCAAGAACTCACCTTAAGTAATTGAGACTGCTTCTCAAGTAAATGAGCTGTTGTGAACAACATGTTACAACTTTTTATTTCACTTCATGTGCTCTAATATGACAGGACTTCACTTTAAATACCGAAAAATGCATGCTCTAATTCCACACTATTATCCAACTTGTGTTTAACCAACACAGTTTTGAAGCTGAAAGCTCGTCCAATTTGAAAGTTTTGTTGTTGTCGTTGTTAAATTCAATTACAACAAACTTTCGCCCCATGGATCGCGCACACATTCCACACCCAGTTTGTTGTCAAGTGCACCTATTGTAAGTACATACCCCCCACCCTCAAAAAAGCTCAAAAAGCTCAAAAAGTGGCACATTGGAAGAAGGGTAGTACCACTCATTCGACTACCGTAATCGCATTCCAAATCTGTGATTGTGGGTTAATTGGAAAAGTGGTAAGCTAGGGGTCTATAAAAAGCGACCTCTAACACAGAGGTACATTTTTATTTTCTTCAATGTACCAACATTGTACATTTCAGGAAGGGGTCGCTTTTAGAATTCAACTTCAAAAATTTGTAACTAATTCCACGAACGTCCAAAAAATATGAAACGACTTGGATTAGATGCCAATTCCATTTTTCTTTCAAATTGTTTCAAGGAGTTTAGCTTCCCTGAAAATGCAATCAGCTCTAAAACCCTTAAACGTCGAGGCGGACGTTTTGCGGCTGATGAATGACAAGAGAATCTCATGTGTAGGACAAAAGTGCAACTATTCATCTTCCAAATTTTATGGGAAAAGGAAAGATCATCTACAGTAGCTTGACTTCCAATGAGTGCTTTTGCATTATTTTAATCCAACAATTCACACGGTGTCAAAAGAGATGATTTCCACGGTTATGAGCCCGTCGTTTAAGGGTTAAAGGGTTGCTTCAACAGCCTCCTACCTTATTGGAGTACTATTCTAGTTGGCAATGAAATTCCGTTTCGTTTGCTTAAAAAATAACAGTGCTACAATCAGGGAGTCCTGGAAAACGAAATGGATTGACATGTGAAAAGATCTGGATGACGGGGACGTAACAAGGCAACGCACCGAGACGCAGTACATGAGTGACCCCAACGTAAGATAATCTGCAGGCCGGTCAGGCAAAAAACTCAGTTAACTTAAACTTGCCAGGGGACTGGACTAACTTACTGTCTGCGAGGAGTCTGTACTGAAATTGCAGGCGTCCGTCGCAACCGTTGTCAGGGGATTCAGTATGCTTTTCAGAGCGTAGAGAGTTTTCTCTTACAAGTTCGATGATAGCGACCATGTGGATTTATCATGTAGGAATTTCAGTCTTTCAGTTTGTTTATCATGTCATCGGAAATTTTTAATCAACATGTGGATTTATCACATGATGGTTAATCGTAATCTTCAGTACGTTTCAATTAAAAATCAACTAGTACTTGGGTTGGTATTAAGGGGGAATACAGTCAATACACCCCCCCCCAAAAAAATATCAAAACAAGCAATTCTGCATAGTTGGAGGCACCTTTTTCTAGAAAGGGAGAAAAACATTAATTTTTTTTTGTAGTATTAGTAATTGGAAATTATGAATTTGAAAAAAATAAAATAAAATTGGATAAGATGTGTAATTACTATGAATTTTCAAAGTGGAACTCTTGAGTCCAGTGAAATTGTCACATAGCTTGATTTGAATACTAAAATCTAGAGAATGAGCAATTGGGAACAATTTAGTTTCACTTGCAAGGACACTTTCATCAAAAGTCTACTTGTTAGGAATGGGTACACAAATGTTTTTGGGTGTTTTCACCTTCAATTTATTTTTTCTAATTGCAATGGTTTAGGGTGTAAATAGACTTCTAAATGCACTTTGACATGAGTTTGGATAGAACACAACATGCAAAAATTGTCCAATAAAAGTATGAGAGATTGAAGGATTTGTAAAGAATGCGCAATTATGTCCAAAGGGCATATCATCAATTTGATTACATTGGAAGAGTATTCCTTTACTTTGGTCCAATACTTTCCATAGTGGTATCCTTCAATGTAAATCTATACATGTCCTAATTTTTAGAGTTTACTCTAATGGACACGTAAAGATTATAATTTATAGATTATAGATTCTAAATATATATTTCTACATGTACACTAGAAATGGTGCCCTACAACATCGAATTGCAGTATTTAGAGCATAGTGTTCTAAAACATCGAGTTTCCACTAGTATTTTTTGGCAATGGAATTGACAATTCAAAGGATTGAACATATCATGGGGACATGTTCAACAATTAATAGATGTGCAAGTATCATAACATTCAATGACATGCATCGTCATTGCCTTGGCTCTACAATAGATGGTGTGAAATACTCCACACCCAACAATACTTCATGACAATAGCTACAGTAAACATGCCATTTACTACACAATTCCAATCACCAGACATTGACTATCCTATTCATCATACCACAAGCAAACTCTAGACAGCAAGTGAACTAGACAGTTATTACATATTGTGCGGTGAAGGATTGCAAATATATTTTTTTAAAGATTTTAGGCATGTTACCTTCAAGTTGGAACAAAATTTGCAAGAGGAAATCTTTTTGTGCTCTATTTCTTGGAAGTGAATCTTAACATGGCATTCAAGTATCGTGCCAAGTTTCACAGCTTGCAATTTTTTGTAATATCATGGAGAAAGGATTTGAATTTCGTCTGCGTGCGGTGATTGGCGACAAGGTCATTTCTGAAAGCATTCGCCAAGTGACTTTGGGGGGGCAAAGATTGAATCATTTTTTTTGCATTGAACCTGACCGAATTGCAAAAAAGGTGTTGAATGTTACGATAAATTTCCCACACACCTCCCTTTCAGTGACAATAAGGTTCTGAAAGATTTTGCAAGTGATTTTTTTGCAGGTCAAAGCAAGATTGAATTATTTTTTGGGGTGTCAACCTGACTGAATTGCGAAAGACAGTGTGGCCGGCGGATTGGTTACAGCATGTGGGTGTGCCTCAGAAGGCTTTGGCAGCGGCAGAGAGAAAAAAATTTAATCTGACAAAAAAAGGATTGAACATGCATTCATGATATAACTTAAACATACTTTTTTCCTTTGCAGGAACCGCCTCGACAGGGTCGCAGTGCACAGGCAGCACTTGGACCGGGTACGACACAAATTTGACGAGTAACATATTCTTCAATTAAACTTGAACAACCCCAGCCTTCTTGGAGCTCAAATCCACGACAAAACCCAAAGTTTTAATTTTAATCGTCTCCGTCGGGCTCGCAAGCATGACATGATTCATGCCACCCACTGCCTTTCCTTCATGCACCCCATTCATCACATTGAGCCTCCACCTGTCCACTTAGCTACTACGATAAAGTACAGGTGCAGGATTATAATGTTTTGCACCATCTATTGTAAAGCCAAGGTAGTGAGAGTGCATGCTACTGAATGTTATTAAGGTGGTATCTTCTAAAAGCGACCATGCTCTGAAAGCAATCATGACACAGGGGGGACATTTCGCTTTCTTCAATGTACCAACAATATATATTTTCGTAAGCATATGTTAGTCTCACAAGCATGACATGATTCAATAGCCTTCATGGCCACCCACTGCCTTTCTAATTCATGCACCCTGCTCATCACACCGAGCCTCCACCTGTCCACTTAGCTACTACGATAAAGTACAGGTGCAAGATTAGAATGTTTTGCACCTTCTACTGTAGAATCAAGGTAGTGAGAGTGCATGCTATTGAATGTTATTAAGGTAGTATGTTCTAAAAGTGACCATGACTCCAAAAGCGATCATGACATAGGGGGGTACATTTCGCTTTCTTCTTCAATGTACCAACAATGTATATTTTCAGGAGGTGACCACCCACCATGTTTCAACTTCAGACATTCATAACTAATTCCACGAAGGTCCAAAAAATACGATACGACTTGGATTAGATGCCAATTCCATCTTTCTTCCTAGTACAAAAATATACTGAAAAATTGTTTTCAACAAGTTTTAGCTTTCCTGAAAAGGCAATCAGCGCTTACATGGTCGCTTTAAAGAGCAGACTACCTGGCACATATGTTCCCAAATTAAGTTAAGGTTAGAGTATCGTATAAGACTACTAACACTGAATATTACACGTACTTGGATTTCAGATGCCTTACACCTGGCCAGAATTGTTGTCCGAAAACCAATGACAGGGCTAAGTCTGACTGATGTGCGAAAACAAGTTGGGCAAAAAAAAAGCAAAAAAAAAAGCTGATGGGATTCCATCCAAGGACAATTATATGTGAAAGCCCACTCGGACGTTTCGTTCTAATTTAAGCAAGCATATCTCATACAATGGACTGCAGTTGCCAGATGATAATTGTTGGGGCGGAGCATTGAATTTTCAATCATAGACTCCCATCACTGACAAGGAGGCAGCTCATGTGTCTGATGTTTCTCTGATCCTCTCCAGGAGCCTTTTATTATTTTATATATTATATTATATTATATTATATTATATCTTTTATTTTTATATTTTATTTTATTTAACACAAATGAAACGAAAATTTTCATTGCAAAGGGTTAAGGTACACAACATTGGCCAACAACCACAGGTGGCCTGGCAGGAGAGGAAAAAAAAGCCTTCAGGAGCTTTTGGAGTGTAAACATTCTTTTAAAGGAAGCCGACCCATTTCCGACCAGGGCCCTATTGGCTGGTATGTACAGTAGGCTACTCTCTTTCCAATCAGTAGGAGAAAAGCAGTCATTAGTTATGGCACGGTTTCCAATGCAGTCGTGGGCGCATTACGATTGGCTGTAGTCTTGTTTGATTTTTTGCAACTGAACCCGTCCGTGGTTGGAAATAGGAAAACCTACAGTATATGACATGAATAGGTCGAACAAAATCCTCGACTGAAAAAAAAATTCACAGTAAATTTTGTTTCGAGAAATAAAATTCTGAAAAAAGAATATGGAATGTTTCTGAACTCTCTTTCTGTGCATGGAAGAAAAAAATTTCTCCACTTGAGAAACTTGTGTTCCAAATATACGTAATTGCTTAACCTTGAAAGGACCGAGGTCTTTTCTCCATCAAAACACACTCAAAACTGCCACTTCTATTGCAAAGAGCAAAAATCTTTTAAAAATTGTATTTTTTTGCATATCTAACCGTAGGATCTTATAATTGAATAGTAGAAGAATGTATACAAGAAATTTCAGAAACTTTGACCACATAGATTGCAAGACATTTGCATCCAAAGTGAAGAAAACAAGTTTTTTTGCACCTTGCTTGACTAGATTTTTTGGCTTTGAATCTCCTTAACTTAAATTTTTTGTACTATTGATTTTGATTTTCTAAGTTTTTATGTTGAACACTTGAGTTGAGAATCTATGAAAAAAAATTCAAGAAAAAAACACTTCATTTTATTCATTACAAATATATAGTTTTAGGAGGAAAAAAAATTTTAATTTTATTTTGACTTTTTGTGATTTTTTTGTGCTGACCGACAATCTCCAATTTTGGCTTATTGTGCCATTACTTTTTATCTCGAGTACCGATTGAAATAAAATTTATATATCCATAAAGCTCTTGAAAAACCACACATCTTCAAAAAAATTCATAAAATTTCACTAAAAATTGAGGTTATAGGAACCTGCCTGGATCCAAATTGTTTCATGAGGGAAAAAACAATCCTTTAGGGGTTAAGTAGTTGGAAATGGGTTGGCTCCTTTACTAGTAGGGACTCAAGGTAGGAATACTATGAACAATTAAAATAAAAACTTCAGCTTGTAGAATTTGGGGAGTTCCTTAAGAAATTGAGTTCAATGTGTATGTGGAAAGAAGGATGAGGAAGAATGCCCCCAAAAGGAATTTTTCCTTCGAGAATTAATATTTTATTCAATATAAATGTGGATTCTTCATCTAGATATGTTGTTGTATGATAGCTTTACCTGAAACAGCTACCTTTGGAACTTGTTCCTAATCAAGTGTGACCCAATCACATGTGCGGAAATTAAATCTTTTTCAAATCAACAATAGAGGTAGCTATTGTTTGTTTCAAAATACCGACTATTCTGCCATTAGATGAAAGGGCACCATTATTGGTATTCCCACCATAGTTGCAATGGAAATTCTGGAACTATGTTGATGCTTATTAAATAAGGTAGGGTGTTCTAAAAAGCAACCTTGCTCTAAAAGCAACCACTAACACAAAGGTATATTTCATTTTCTTCTATGTACCAATAGTGTACATTTCAAGAGGTCGTTGTTTCTAGTGCACCCTGCGTTTCAATTTCATAAATTCATAACTAATTCCACAAAGGGCCAAAAAATATGAAACAACTTGGGTTAACGAGATGCCAATTCCATTTTTCTTCCTACAAACATTTACTGAAAATGCAATGAGCTCTTCAAAGCCAGGTGCAGATTCCAGTACCTCTTCTTCATTTTTCCTTTTTTTTTTCCTTTTTTTGACACAAATGAAGACTCCTGTAGTCCAGTACCTTAGAAACCTGGAAGAGAGGTAGCCCTTTGCAGGACACATGATTGGTGTGGCATTAAAGTTGGGGCATACATAAGCTTATATGGAACTGACTGAAATGCCTTGCATGGTCGCATGACTTGCGTCTTTCAGCATGTATGCGACACAGAAATCAATGGCATTCAATGGGTGGGGGGGATGTTATTGAATGCTTTCATGGCGCTTGCAAAATGTATGCTCCACATGAACGGAACAACATTAAAGAGGGAGGGTGTTTTATTAAAAAGCTTATTAGAGCGTTCCCGATTGAGGACCGCTTTACACTATAGCCGACCAAGTCGAGAGTCCGTGCCCAAATTTTGGGTGAGAGTCCAAAGAAATGCCCATTAAAGAGCCCATTTCGTTGAACTCTCAACCATAGTTTGGGCACGGCCTCTCAACTTGAATGGCCATAGTTTGAAGCCTCCACAAGCCAAGCCCAAAGTCCAAACCTCACTCGTGTGTCAATTTTTTCAAGCAAAAGATAAAAAAACACATGAGAAAGGAGTCCCAAATGGCCTTGGAAAAAAAATCACAGCACATGCTCTTACCATCAAACAAGGAATATGAAGGGGATAAATGGAATAGAAGGGTGGCATTGGCCGTTGAAGGGAAGTAGGTTAACCCCTAAAGGTTTTTGACTATGTTTTCACAAAAAACGCTCCCAAACTGCCATTTCTAGTACAAGTACGAAATTTTGGAAAAAAAACATTTTTGGACACATATAACCGTAGGATCTTGTATTAAACTAGTTTGAGAAGATGTGGAAAAAATTTCAGAAATTTCCACCGTGTAGATTGCAAAATATTAGCATTTGAAGTGACAAAAACCCTTTTTTTGTCCCTGCGAAAAACCGGGCAGCTGCACTTCACATGGTCACATTTGTATGAAAAAATGTCCAAAATGGTGGTAACTCTTTGGATTCATTCTTCAAAGCAAGTTAGCTACATGCTTGGAAAATTTCAGATCATTTGGAAATGTACAACATATAGGAAAAAAATAGTAAGTAGAATGAAGTAGAGAATGATTCAAAACACTAAATTGTTAAGGATTTAATTATGGAATTGAAAAATGCCAATCCAAACTATTGTAATGTTGTAATAAACAATCTACACCTTGTGTTTATATTTTTTTCCAAAAATATTGAAAATTGAGTTAAATAAAGGACTTCAAAGTTTATTTTAGAGTAGAGATTTTATAACTACCCGCAAACTACCTACAACTAAAATTCCTCATAACTTTCATCTCATAAATCAAAGTGGAATGATTCAAAGCTTTCCTTGTGCACATAAATCTAGAGAACCAATTTCAAATTTTTATTTCTCTAGAAAATGATTTTTAAAGAAGTTTTTTTTGCTGCCCGAGCTGCCCGCCGAACAATGAAAACTACATATCATACCATAACTTTTTAACCATGTGGTCAAAAGTTATGAAAATTGTTGGGCTCTAAAGCTACTCCTCGAGCACATCTTGTGTGAAAATTTCAAAGAAAAAAAAGAAAAATTCCATTCGTGGTGAGCTGCCCCAAAACGCTATGTTGTCAAAAAACGGTGTTTGGTCCTTTAGGGGTTAAGGGAACTAGGTTCATTGATTGCAAAGATTCCCCATTGTAATGGTGGAGACTAGGTTTCAAACCCCAATGACAACAAATAACAAAAGAAAGAAAAAAATTTGACGGACTCTCAATCATAGTTTGGGTCTCCATTTTTGCTCGACCCAAACTATGGTCAAGAGTCCGTCAACATGTAGTTAATTTTCTGCCAGAAATGTCAGTTTGGAGGGGGACAGACTCTCAACTGTGCCGTCTAGTGTGAAGGATGGAGTGGCCGAAATTTCAAGAATTAATGAATTCCTGCAATTTGATTGGTGGAAATCGACGGCCTCTCGACCCTCTGCCGTAGTGTGAAGCAACCCTGAGTCTGGAATTTGCGGTTTGTTTGTGTTTTTCATTGTTTAAATTAAATTTTTCTTGAACCAATACAAAGTTCTTTTGAGCGTACTTCCACCGATAAAAAATTTCAAGTTCTAAATATAAATCCAAGGTTGCTATTACACGAGCCTAGAATCATAAGCACATGAGCATACAAGTCTGTACACCTATGCTATAGGTATCTATATTATAGAAATTTTCCATGATTATAAGATACCTATGTTATAAAGACCTAGAAATGACAATTTTAAACATTTACTAACAAAAAAGACTTTGGAACTTCAAGTGCTATAGCATTTTGGGGACAATATATCATATTTGGTCATCCATTTAAAAGTAGAATCTCACATGGGTTCACATAATCTATGATAGAGGAGTAATTTCTGGGTACAATAATTTTCTTGAGTATTGTCTATGAGGTGTAATCCCTAAAGCTCCTTACAAACTAAAATGAAGTATTAATTTTGAATTTTTTCCCTCATTTTTTTCTCGGCATTAGAAAAACATACAAGTTTAGTTTAAAGAATCTAATTTTTATAACAATCTAATTAATGGTTGAGGGTTTTTTTGGATTTTTTTTACTACAACTTGGACAAACACAACACACAACATAATTTGCTATGAAAATATGCATTCCTCTTCAAAATTTGAGGCTCTACTCAAATCTGAAATTCATAAAACTTTATTGGCATAATTATCCTTCTAAGTTTCATATTACAATGCATGATGATGATGTAATCAAATTCTTAACCCTGAAATCCCCAATACAACAATTCCAACACAATTTCTGATTTGGAAATCTATCCATTTTAGAGTATGTTAGAACTCCCTGAAGTTCATGAACTCTTTTTTGAATTTGCCTAGGAACAAAATTTGTAAAATTATTGACCCCAACTGTATAGTTGGTTTACTCAAAAGCATAAGCGTATAATTATAAGAAAAAATATTACTCCCTCCATCCTAAATTAGTTGTCTACAATTTGATTGATTTTTTTTTGAGCCAATTTCATTGACCATATTGTGAAAAACATAAGTAAGAAAGGTTCCAAATTTTATATCACTAGAATCAATGAAGAATATTGCATGTGTTCATTGCAATCTAAATAAAATTAGCCATATAGAAGTATTTTTTGGACCTACTCAAAACAACTTTTAAAAACATGACATTCAAAGTAGACAATCATTTGGGGACAGAGGGAATATAATTTAAACAAACTTTCACATCATTCTATAAATATAAAGATAGTAGTAATAGGCCCAACTTCAATTTTCAATCAAATAGTCAATTTTTAGGAATTATTTAAAAAAATTTGAATGGGTTTAATTCCTAAAAGACCAAGGCCTTTTCTCCATCAAAAAACATTCAAAATTGCCATTTCTATTGCAAAAGAGCAAAATCCTTAGAAATTGTTTTTTTTTGCATATCTAATTGAACGATCTTATACTAGACTAGTTTTAAAAAGTATCGAAGAAATTTTGGAAACTTTGACTGCATAGATTTCAAGATATTTGCATCCCAAGTGAAGAAAACAAGTTTTTTGCAACTTGCTTGACTAGATTTTTTGGCTTAAAAGCTTCTTAACTGAAATTTTTGTACTATCAATTGTGATTTTCTAAGCCTTTTTGTTGAATAGTTGAGTTGAGAGTCTAAGAAACAAAATTTCAAGAAGAAAACACTTGATTTTTACTCATTAAAAATTTGTTAAATAGAAGTAGGTTCGAGATTGAAAGAAAAACTAAATCATTAATAGTTCTAAGATGGATTTAAAATACAATAATACCAACAATGAGATTGTTATAGGAAGCAAGCCTAACCATGTCTAACAATGTTTTTGGAAAATTGTAAAAATTGCATTCAAAAATGAATCTAGTAATTTATTTTTTCAAGAAAATGCTTAGATTGCCTCCAAAACTAAAATTGTCCATAACTTTCTCATGATTAGTCCAAATGGAATGAATCAAAGCTTCAAATGTAGACAAAAGTACAAAATTTTAAGAAAAAATTCTTAAAAAGTTTATTTTAACTTTTTGTGATTTTTTTTGTTGCCCGCCGACCTCCATTTTTAGCTTATTTTGCCATAACTTTTTTTTTTGGGCACCAATTGAAGTAAAAATTATATATCTATGAAGCTCTCACAAAATTGTACATCCTCAAAAAGTTTCAAACGCATTCAATACAAATTGAGACAATAGGAACCTACTCAGACCCAAATTGTCCCTCAAGGGGACAAACGGTCCTTTAGGGGTTAAAAACTAAACTTCATTGACTTCAATTTTTTGGTTGAGGTCAAATTCCTAGACATTAGAAAAATAATCTTTTGTGGTCTATAGATTAAATCAATTTTTTTTTCTATAGGTATCAAGAATACCTTGGTAACAAGATTTCCACCAACAATAACAGCCATTGCAAACGCTATCAAGGAAGTCTCCAAAAACATTAGATGAAGAATTGTAATTTTTTATTGTCTAGTTATATTCATTTAAAATCTTTCACAAGTCACTTTTTGGCTTCTATAAAGGATAATAAAGGCATCAAATGAACCCCTCGTGTAACTATTTCAAGACTATCTAAAGAAACTATTTGGTGTGCAAGAGCACACATGACGTCACACATACGCACGTGCTACTCATATGAACATCATCGATGGTCAATCAAATACATGGTGCAATATTTGTGACAAAACTAACCTTGCTTGTGTCAATTATGGAGTCAAAATTAACATATCTTGATGATACCTTGAATGTTATTGTTGACACAAAACATGGGTTGTTACATTGAATGTCACTTAAAACAACGGTTTCTTTTAGTTGGATAGTCTACTAAGGTATTTTTGACTTTTCTTGGCTCTTTCCAATACAAATTCAAACTAAACATGACATAAATCACATAGGAAAAAAACAAAACAATATCAATTATGGATTGAAAGACCAAAATATTTGATTAAGAGGGTGTTAAAATTGTGAAAGTCTACAATTGTATAAAATACTTGAAGTCTTTCAATCTTCATTTTACATGTCAAATCTAGAATTGAAGTCATGAAAAAACTATGAGGTTAAAAGACACAATATATATAACTAAAAATGAATTTAAGACTTCTAAAATTCTACTCTACAAGTTTTTCAAATGAACTTCCAAATTTTTTTTTCCTTCAAGATCCAAGTATATTTGAAGCTCATCTTCAAGAGTCTCTTACATTAAAAAGTTGAGATTTGCAATAGACAAAATCTTAAATAAAAATACCAAAATAATTTTTTCAAAATTAGATTTTTAAATACTTAAAATTTTAAAGGATTTTGATTTAAAAATAATAATAAAAATAAAAATTCAGTAGATTTTATTTAATTTTAAAGTATGATCTACACCAGAATATGATGCCTTAGGCATTTAGGGATTAAAAAGACAATCTTTCTTTATGGCTATTTTAATGCCTTGAAATAGATAATGCATTTGTTTAAAGATATAAGCAAATATGTGGAAAATTTCAAAAATGGACTCAAGGTTAATCCCTAAATGCCCGAGGCACCCAATTTTGTTGTTGACTAAATTTTGAATTAACCATAGCCAAAACAATAGAAGCGGAACCGAAAAGTGTTGTTTTGATCAAGTTGTCCCGATCAAAATTACATTGAAAATTTGGTGTTCAATTTTGTTGATTTAGACAAGGATTTTTTAAAATAAAAGTGATGTTTTGGTCAAGTTGTCCTAATCAAAATTACATTGAAATTTGGTGTTCAATTTTGTTGATTTAGACAAGGAATTTTTAAAACAAAAATATTAAGAATTTCCACATCAATAGCAACTACATCGGCCACATCACATTGGCACATGTGTTAGAATTGGGATTTGAACCCAAGACTTCGCCTTTACAAACCGTAATCTTCAACCAATACACCATAGTTGAATTTATATGTGCACGTACAAATAACAAATTTTTTACTTGTAAGTTTTCTTGAATTTTTTTTCTTTGGTAAAAAAAATTTGAAGTGCCTTAAGCAATATAAATCTTTTGATATCTTTACAAAATTTTGTTAAATTAATCAAGTTGTAAATGCTAGTGCCAAGAACAACAAAAAAAGCTATTGATTTCATGTCGTTTTGGTCATAGCTTTCTAGTAGTTGAAGTTCAACAATTTTTTACTAAATTATTGTTTTCAACTGTAGTTTTTAAAGACAAATCCCTTTTGAAGTCTAGTTTCAACATCAAAAGTCTGATTTTGAAAATGATTGATTATGAGTTTTCTATTCAAGATTTTGTACAACAATGTCCATTGCAAATATTGATTATCTAATGTTGAGGGCTCTTTGAAATGATCCTTGAAGGCACTAGATTTTAGAGAAAAAATGACATCAGAAATTCATTTAAAAAAATTGTAGAGTAGATTCTGAGAAGCCATAAAATGATTGGAATTAAACATATTTAGGGGGATTTCGATGACCTCAAATTTAGATAAAAAAGACAATTGAAAGACTTCAAATCACTTTCACAATTTTAACACCCTCATGATCAAACATTATAATGTTTCAATCCATAAGTGATATTGTTGTGTTTTCTTTTCCCATGTGATCTCTAACATGTCTAGTTGGAATTTGTATTAATAAAATTAAAAAAAATTTGATAACACTTATCAAAATGTTCTCTTATTGTTCAATTTAGAGCAAATTCCAAAAAGCTCAAAAAAGGCCTTTGGCATCTAGGGTTCTAAGACTTGAAAATGATAAAAAGGGATAAATGGCTTGAAAATGATGCTCTAAGTTCATGACTTCAGTGCAACAAATAAAAAAGCGACGACTAAGACCAGAGCCGAAAACAAGAGGACATCCAATACCCAAGTTAGAAAGTCGAGAGATTGGAATTAATAGTTTTGAGACATCCAGTATGGAAATTGTGGCACCCGTAACCATCTATCTATACAAAAACAATAGAACACAGTAAAGAGAGGACAATCCATCAAAATCTTGAGGACAACCCATCAACACTATGAGAACGGAGGTATTGAAAATAGAGATAGAGAGGGTGCACGGGCATGAACTTCCAGAAAGTGGAGGGCCTGCAATCAAGAGTCACGAAAAATATTTTTTTATCTACGCCAGGAATCCCGTCTGAAAAACTAATGAAACTAACACGAAGGTGAAGTGATGGAGGAAGGCTCGGATCACCAAACGGTTGCAAAACCAACTTGTGCAGGAGTCCCTTCAAATCGGACCTTCTAATAAGTGGTGGACCTTCAGTTCCAAACACAAGGGAATCAAATAGCTCATTAGTCACGACGACAGTACGGTCCAGTTTGCAACTGGAAACCAAATTCATGCTCGTTGCTGCAAATTGACGCTGGCTGTACACACGAGAATCGAACAACTACAATTTTTAATTTGATTTTCACTTTTGATTTGGTTTCAGCAATCCATGAAAGGAAGTTGGCCTCCAGCAGCTATAATTTGTTTCTCCAGCTGCAGGCAGCAAATAAGCACACCACCACCATGTTAGAACAAACAAACGCGGTAGTTGAAAAGCATCCATGTCGACTGCAATTCCAAAATAGCACGCAGAAAAAAATAACGACATATACCGAAGCTGTTCGGTATACAAACACGCAGAAAAAAAAACTCAATTGGAAAGAAGTTTTGGTGGAAAGAAGTACGGACCTCCAGCATTTTTTCCAGTTTAGTTCGGACAATGTTGAATTCTTCTTTCACCTTCACTAGGTGATCAAGACACCTACAGAACATCAACATACAAAGTCATTTCCTCTCCGCTAAATATCGCCAGAATTCAACAAACTGCAAGTCTATAGGTAGAAATTACAATTATGTAGCCGTATTGCAAAATGAAATTGTGGTAAATCACCAGAAATTGTATTGTAGATAAAAATATCAAGCGAAGTCGGCAACAATTAGTAGTCTCAACCAGGTATTTGGAACCACCCCAAGGAGAAACGAAAATGCGAAGGAAAGTTTGTACCACATCATCGTACATGTAAATGAGATTGAAGGTAAGCGCCTTGACAAGGTCGCACCTCAACAAAGTGTGTTCCATAGAATATACTCAAAACCAACACGACGCTTACCCTTGCTTATCTTGCTTATCACAACAAGGCCGAAAACTCATGCACACTTTCTTTATTCGTTGAGCTCCAACACTGAGACACACCAGGTAAAACCCAAGCCAACAAGTTAGCAAACTACTTGAGCGAGGCTGAGCAATGCAATGAGACCGTAATTGATTATTCAATTGGACACGCTAGCAATAGAAAGACTGCCAGGAAATGATCTAACATGACACATATTGAGCTGCATATGCAAACCTACAAAGAATTAAAACTTAAATTTTTTTGATGAAATAGACAGCTCCAATGTACCAATCAAAGAAGAAATTATACCCTACAGTTTAGGATGATTGAAATTTGATTAAAAGCACACTATAATCAAGTATTATGCTTCCAAAGTGAACTCTATATTATATCTATAGGAGTAGAAATGAATCGTTTAAGAAGCTTCAAAGAAGGGAACAAAATGTATCAATTAAAAGAAGAAATAATGTCCTTTAACATTAACATTCTTTAACCCTTCAACGTCGAGGAGGACGTTGAATCAACCTAGTAGGACAGAAGTGCAACTATTCATCTTCAGAAATTTGTTGTGAAAAGGGGAGGTCTTCTAGAGTTCTTTGACTTCCAATGAGTGCTTTTGCTATTTCTTAGGTCAATGATTCACACGGTAATGAAAAGGGACGATTTCCAAGGTCACCCCTTCGTCCTTTAAGGGGTTAAATATGATTTGGAATCAACTATTAACTTTGAAAGTGGCTTTTGTTTCTAGTTGGGGCAATAAGAGGTTACTAGCAACATTGAATAATGCAGTATCAGTTGCAGGGGAATCAGTTGCAAAGACTAAAATACTGCAGCATAGAATCTCTTGCAGTGCGCATACCTGGAGCTGCTGCCTTTAAATTGATGTACATGCCCGTCCACAACCTTGTAATCTATAGGATCTGTCTTTCTGCAAAAGTCCAATCATCCCTTTAAGGACCAAGGATTCATGGATTTAAAATCCATGAATGGGGAAACTTCTAAACTCACTGGACCCAGTCAACAAAACATTTCATGTATTAGTTCAAAAAACTATTTTTTTTGGATAAATAAAGATCTCCGTATAATCCTTAATATAAAACTGCTAAAATCACAAGGTCAAAAATCAGCTCCTCGATTCTCAAAAGGTTTTTAAAAAGATTCAGTGATTATATTGTGAACCAGCACATGACACAGTCTTGAAATCCATGTCAAATCTTGTCGTTTGAACACAGCCCAACCTTCACCCGCAGGTAATATGACCAAACGTCCTCAACCTCACCAAGACCAAATTCTAAATCAGAAAGAATAGCAAAATTCGATGGAAACAAATCTAAGTCAAAAATATAACACGTACAGAGATTCAGTGAGATTCTCCAGCAGCTTATCCGAGTCTTCAAAATACAAAGTCACGACCTCCTCCACAAAATCAGGTGTACTCTCATCTTGCAACATCTGAAGCTGACTAAACTGCTCGTCCAAAATTCCCTGCACTCAATTCTATTTATAAGCAAGTGACGAAACCTCAACTTAAATAAATCTCTATAAACCCCAATCTTCAAACAAAAAATGGGAATTACTAACAATCCCTTCCACAAACATTAACCACCACAACTACAGCAGAAATTCACACAACACAATGATACAAATTCGTCTCTCCAGATTGGCAACTTTCTCCACACCTCTCCTCTCCTCCTAAAAATCCAACGCTCCTCCTAACCTGAAATGGGAACAACTACTGCAGAATCGGAAACCTCCACTGCAAAATGTCCCTCATAGAAACGTCCTCCCCCTGTGTACACTGCACCTGAGTTTCCCGATGTCACATTCTTACACTTAAAGACCTTAGAGCGACGCCAATCGTATCCCCAACCTTTAACCCTACCCTCCGATCCAGCGGTATTTTTTTCTGGCGAAATTTCGCCACATCCCCCACAACAAGCGACCTCTATTGTGACGTCTCTCCAAATATTCTCGAATGAGGTGAGGACAGCACAGGGATTACTATTCTCCAGAAAAAACGCCGATATTGATTCTCACCAAACCCTAAAACCACACCAAATCCAAAAACCTTCCGAAAAAAATCGCATCGATCCAGACCTCATCGAGCATGCTGTCAATCAACTCCTGGTGCTGCTCCAGAAGCTCCTCCACCGAATACTCGATCGCAGGCTCCTGCTCCGGAAGCTTCTGCTCAACCTGCGGGGGTGCAACAACAGGGGCAGCAACAGGGGGAGCAACAGGGGCAGCAACAGGAGCAGCAACAGGGGCGGCAGCAGCACTTGCAGCCCCCACGAGAGCGCCATCGAAGACTTTGGCTCCTCCTCTCGGGGTTGTGCGACTTGTGGTCCGTTCCTCCGCCATCGCTCAATCCTGACACATGTAGCCCTGGACTGGGGGTGTTGCGAAACCCACTTTCGTAAAACCCTAAGTGCACAACACCTTCGTGAAATCGAAGGAAGTGCAGCAATGCACCGTTTCAGCTCTCCGTTTCTGCTTGAAGGTGTGTTACATGCATACGCCGTTCGAAGCGGAAAAAGCGGAAAAAGCGGAAGAAGGAGAAGAGGAGGAAGGTGAATCTCTGTTGGTGTTGATTGCAGGAAATCAGTCGCAGGGCAGGGGCGATGGCTTCTGTTTTGCTGTTTTGCGTCTGCCCTGCGAGATGCGCGACCAGGAGGCTGTGCGAGGAAGGGGGAGAGACGATCTAGTCCTATGGAAGAGCCTGACGAGCGGGGGGTGACACGTGGGGGGTGGGGAGTGAGGGGGACCAGGTTTGCCAGATGGGCGCTCGAGTGCACGCTCGGGTTGGCGGGGCTCTGTAATGTCACCTTCTCTTGTATCACATCCTTGTTTCTGTTGCGACTGGCATAGCCGGGAGTCCGGGACTAAAGGTAGGGACCCTATTTTGCGCCACTATGTTGTATTAGAGTACATTCTAAACTTTGAAATGTCTTTCACAGCTACATAGTGGTCATGAAGTGGTGCAAATAGTCACATGGTGCAAATCATGTGGGTTAAAAGATAAGAGATCTCTTCTCTTAGGTAAAGGTCAATGACCCTACTTGTGTGTCACAATTTGCAATCTATCCCCACTTCAAGGTGGTAGGAATTTAACCCATAAACCTTGTGGAGGACGTTTTTCTCTATTCATTGTTCTTATTTTTGGCATTTCTTTTATTGTTGCCCGATTGAAGGAGATGAAACTCTAGGAGGTAGAACAAAGTTTCACACATGGTCCTGGGCTTATACTAACTACTTACAAAATAATGACCACACACTCAATAATTAAGTGCCCACCAATGCTCCTAAAAATGTCCCAAAAATTATATTTTATAGTACTTTCAAAGTACACTTTGGAAAGAGCTCCATAACTCAAAGTTTCTAAGACAACATGAGTGCATCGAACTCTACTTACAATGCGAAATGGGATTTTTAAATGTTATTTTTAGCTTTAATCCAAAACATTTTGTCCAACATGAAGATCATTCTGGAACAGAGGGAGCATGAGTTTTATGTATGTTCCATACATTGATACTTAAGCACTCCAAAGTCTATATTCTACATAATGAACAAAGTGCTCTTGGGCCACATTGTATATGATAATTTCTCATTCATCCCAAGTAATGTTTGAATCTTTGAAATATAGCCTTCTTTTACAACCAACAACAAGATGTAATTTTGAGATAAGTAACATAATTGCAGTAAATAATGATAAAAAATATATAAAAATTCAAATAAAAATTATTTCATTTAAGGATTGATTGGAGGTCCTACCAGAATCTTTGGGTTTGATTGACACTTTTAAGAGTATATAAAATAGATGTGTCCATGAAACGTAATGGTGTCTCAAAGGCCATTATGGCTCATTTTTTCAACTAGTTGAATTTTCAGACTCAACTATGACTTGAGTTGTGAAAAAATGAAGCCAATCATACCTCCATTCATAAAAGTTGGATGTTTTACACAAAATAAAGGTGGGCATCTCCAAAATTGCACCTTATCTAAACCTTCATCATCACTCTATGTACATCTCCATAATCAAGTATGTAGAAGAAACAATTTTAGAACATCTATCCAAAAAAACTTTGACCCTGTATAATTTTTGCATATGATATCCAAAGGTCGTGGGCTTTGATGCATTGGAACCTTCTTACACTTGCACACAATAAAATATTAAAATTTGACCACTCTAATAATAATAATGGCTATGCATAATAGCAAAAGTGGCATTTGGAGGGATGCCCAACTTAAACCTCTCAACTCAACCATCTATCAATAAGAATATTCTTAGTCCCACTCAAGCTTATTTTCTTAAATTTAAAAAAAAGTGCGGGGATGGCAATCACTTAAAATTTGGCGAAGCATTGTATTTCTACATCCATCCATCTTTGGGACCCCAAAACACCTTTACTTTGTATTCATGCACTTTTCCATCTGAATTTGGCAACTTCATCAACATTTTAAATAGAAACAAAAAAAAATTCTTGCAAAAAAAAGACTACTTTTAATTGGCGAAAAGTAGAATTCTGTTTTGAAATACACTAAAGATGATATTTAGTGTCTTGTACACTAAATACGAAGGCATACACTAAAAGCCAATTACCCTATGAAAGTAAGTAACATTAAATGTCAATTCAAACACTAAATATCATCTTTGGTGTAGTGCAATCTGGTCTCATGGTGACAACGAAAAAAGGATGCCCCTACTCCTACTAAACCAAGGTAACTCTGCCTATGACAGGCCAACTTTGGAACAACCTAATGCAGGCCCATAACTTCATGAGCAGAACATGTTTCTTGTGAAATGTACTGCTCATGAAGTTTTTGGCCTGTATTAGGTTGGTCCAAAATTCTGCTTGTCATAGGCAGAGTTACCTTACTCCCTTTGTTCCCAAATGATCTCCTGATTGAACGAAATGTTTGGAATTAAGGCTAAAAATAATGCTATTTCAACCCCTTTCTAAGTTTGTTAAGCAGAAGTTGTTATCCATTCAAATAATCTTCAAGAACAAAAATGATCATTTTTGAGCAAGTGACAGATCATTTTGGGACCAAAAAACAAAGAGGAACCGGAAGATCATTTTGGGATAGAGGGAGTATCATAGAACTCCATATTACCACCTGCTGATTTTTGGAACCTAAGCTGTGACATTAAAGAGTCCTTGAGTGTTGTAGACTTATAGCTGTGCCTGGGGATGGTTGGTGAGTGTCTGAGTGGGAAAGCACGTTGTTTCTTTTGGGGGCTTGTGTTGTCCCAGGGCCTGATGCGAATGTCTTCAACATCTGCGCTGAATTAATTGCATTGGATTTCACGTCGTACTGTTGTTGGCCTTGACGACTTTTGTCGAAAAATTATCGCAATGTGCTTGGACTTTTAGGTTGGTCTCTTTAGGCTTTTAAAAGGGGTCCCATACTCCCATTTTGCAATGTTGTGTTTTTTCGGTTTGATTGCATGGGAGTTGGCATGTACCAAACTTTGTGCCGGAAATGGCAAGTTGGCCAATGTCGAACTTAGATTGTGGACAAAAACTGGCACAGAAAACCCTGCGAGGAAAAGGAATGAAATTAAAAGGGGTTCAAGAGGGGCCGGAACGTTTGTAGCTGGAGATGGTTTTTAACGAACTGGGGGATATGGAGACAATGCACTTGACTATATGCACGGAAAAGTCAACAATTTTGGACTTTGTGTTACAGAAAAAAAGAAATTGAAAAAAAAAACACTTGAGAAATAGGGTGGAGGGGGTGGGGATGATTCCTTGTCAAATTTGGTGGCAGCACCCCTCATGACCAAGGTCAATATTCACCAAAATGCTCCAATTATTGGACTAATACTTAGGTGCATTTTTTGTTTTGTTTTTAGAATGATCAACGGAGTCATTCATCAAACACTTTTGATCTTCAACGTTGGTCCTTTCAAAGGTTAACCCCTTCATCTCGATTTCAGACCCCCCATGAAATCAACACTTAGGGTGGGCTTACATGTGAGCCCAATGGGCTCCATGGCAATTGTAGTCCAAACCACAGACAAATTATGCTCCATTGATTGTCTTGCCAAGGTGGGAAAGTCGAGGTTGAAGCATCACTGATGTCAGGGGACAACCCCATTGGTGAAGACTAGTGGATTTTAAGAGAATCTAATACGTGTGCAATTCTTATTGTATCCCTCTCCAACCATAGAATCTATATGAAAGTGCAATTGCTATTTGCACCTATAGCACCTCCTACAAAGTCTGCCCAATCCACCTTTACATGTGAGGAAACCCTTACTTATTGTTGATTAGGTCACTTTAGGGTTCAATACTAGTTTAATGTATTTTTTTGGCATTATGTCCTTGCTTAATCAATGCTCTTCAAAGCAACAATAAGTCAGCACTAAATGTTACAATCTTATCTTTGCAATTATCAAAAAATTGGCATTGTGGCATTGTAGTATTAAGTTAACCCCTAAATTATTGATTGATTATTTTATAGTCTTTATTTAATTTGTATCATTTTTATTTTTTGGAAAATTAAATTTTATCCAAAAAAATATTTTGAAAAGCATACTAAATGAAGTTAACATAGATTTTAGTTCCAAATTTAGATTTCTATAGTCAAAAGTTTTACGTACAAAAAATAGTAGAAAGTATTCTATATTGTCTTGTACTAATAAATTTACTATAGGTAAAACATAACAAAGTTTTTGTCTCAAAATCTTTTGTCATTTTGTATAGAAAAGATAAAGCTCTAATTTAAGACAATCATTAAAAAAATTAGATGCTACAAATAAGAAATGTATTTTTGCTAAACTCACTCTAAGTAAATTGCTTCAAAATCAATTTCAAAATGAGCAATAAATATTCTTCAAAATTTGATTGCATAGATTATTTCTTCCTTCAAAGATTAACCCTTCATCTAGATTTTGGCCCACCATGAAATTAGCACTTAGGATGGGCTTACATGTGAGCCCCGTGGGATGCCTAACAACTATAGTCTAAACTACAGACAAAATAAGCTCCACCAATTATCTTGGCAAGGTGGAAAAAGCAAGGTTGAAGCTTCACCAATATTGGGGGACAATCCCATTGATGAAGACTAGTCAATCTTGAGAGAATCTTATATGTGTGCAATACTTATTGTATCCCTCCCCACCCACAAGGTCCATATGAAAGTGCAATTGCTATTTGCACTTGTAGCACCCCTATGAAGTTTCTTTACCCACCTATACATGTAAGGAGGCCTTTACTTATGGAATTTCTAAAACATGTGGGAGGTGCAAATAGTGGAATCCCAATTGGAAGTGCCATGTGGCATTGGATTGAACTTAGCTAAGGACTGGCTTGAGGACAAAATTTTCTATCTATTTCGTACCTCAATTTATGAAATCTCTATATCAAATACACAATTGGGCTTTTAAGACATTTAAAGGCTACAAAATTCACTAAACAATTAGATGAGTTCATTATCTTAGTTAGTTAACCCCTGAACGTCCTCACACAGGGGACGAAAAACGTCCTCACACCCTAAAAGTCAAATTCAAAGGGTTGTAACTTTTGCATCCAATGTCCAAATTCAATAAAACTTGTTGGAGAAGTTTTTCATACTAGTCTAATTTGTGTGATAAAATTTTCAGATCAATCCAAGATGTATAATAGTTTTGGGAGCCAATCAAAGTTCCTAGGTTTAATTTGAGCTCACCAAACTGCATTTGACGGCTGCAACTTTGGGGGCTTGTATCTTTGTAATCTAATGTTTTTTTTCAATAAAATTTGTTGGATTTTGTTTCCACTGAAGTCTAATTGTTGTGGTAAAGTTTTCATGTCAATCCGAGTTGTTTCGAATGATTGGGAGCAATTCAAAGTTCAAAATACAGACATTGGTGGATTGTAGTGAACTTCGGCGGCCTATAACTTCTTCACACAATGTCCAAATCTAATAATATTTGTTGGTAAAGTTGCACATACTAGTCTAGTTTGTGTGGTTAAAATTTCATAGCAATCCAAGTAGTTATGAGTGATTGAGAAGCATTTTAGTAGAAGGAGGTTCAGTCATAGATGTGATTTTTTGTTACTTTTTTCACTGTTTTCTGACATTTCAAATCCGTTTTGCGGACACAATGATTCATTTGAATGATATTTTTTTTCCACCACAGTGTATATATTCTATTTTTGAATCACTTTGTACCTTAATCTATACGGTCAAATGACCCCAAATGTGTTCCACACCATCTACAACATGCACACTACAATATTGTACGATTGAGATCTTCATACCTTACTCTAATTTTGACTTTTCAGACTTGCAAAGGTAGGCAATTTTAAAGCCTGGTTGGACCTCTGACGTTTAGGGGTTAAGTAGACAAATGGCTAGTGATTGAATTACAATATTCAAAAACCTAATTAATTTTACTTGACATCCCCCCCCCATTAGATTCTCTTTAGATTAATTTTTTATAAATTTGAAGACATTTTTTTTCTAGCATGAAAGATGTGCACATGGATGATTCCTATATACTTGAATTTTGAAAATTCAGTACCAATGGTTTTCAATAAATTATCATGTTAAACCATGAAATTTAAGCCAAATTTTTTTCAAAAGAAGATTTGTTTTCAAAATTGAAATTTCATATGTCCAATCTTAAATTTGTATGGTGTATGCATATATAGGTGATTTTTTACTTATAATACATTGTATTTCTTAACTTTTTAATTTGTAAGGGTACATTACCAATAAAGGTGATAAAAAAGAGAAAATTAATTTTAAAGGATGACTAAAGGAAAAAAAATGTTTTTTTCCTTGTTAGATTCAATACCTTCACTATTCCTTTTCAACATTTAAGTATTTTGAAAATTATAACTCTATGAGATAAAGAGTGACCTTTAAGAATTTATTATATAATCTTTTTGTCATGCATATTACATATTGGATTAGAGTGAAGATTTTTCCCTTGTAAAACCAACATTTTATCTTGTGGCAATAAATTTTCCATCTTCGACAAATTTTGGCCCATGAAAGAATATTTGGTTGGATGTTTAGGGTCAATTAGATGTACAAAGTTTTTTTTTCTTCCCTAGATAATAGACTCTAAATTGGCAAAATAACTACTTTTTGATACTTTTTGTGAAGGTACCAAGTTGACATGTAATTTAGAAGTATACTTTGGAGATGTGTTTCCATATTCCTAGATGTATGGAGGGACAAGTTGTAAATGGTATACAACATCATGATATTGGTGCAATGTACATTTTCAAAATTTATAAATATTCTTTGTATAAGAGTTTGGTATGTTACACTTAGGTAGGTGTTGCAATTAGATGCTTCTACCTTAATCAATCCATTTGAATTGTTCTCATACATTCAAGGATTTGATACACAACAAAAATGATGAATTTCTTGTTTCTAATACAACCAAAACCAAGTTCAATATTTATTAGGGATTCAAAAATTTATAAGGTTTAGATTTTCAAAAAAATTCTTTGCAAATCTTCTATAATCTATAATTCAAGAAAATGTTGGGGTATATTAACCTCAAAATTTCATTTTTTTAGTTCATAAAGTGGCCCTTCAAACTTACTTCAATAACTAAGTAAACCTAAAATTTTAAAAACTCAAAATAATTAGAAACTTGCATTTCAAACTTATAGCAAAAAGTTCTTATGAAAGTCATCAATATTCAATTCATAATCAAATTTGAAAGAAATTTGAATAATTTGATTTGAAATTTTATTGATAAATTGATCCGTGCAATTGGTAGATCCAACTACATGTCATAGTTTATACCTTGTATTGAAAATCATCACAAAATTCTTCTTCTAAGTTGCACTCTAAGTCATCTTCAAGCTTTTTGAAACTTGAACTATTCCAAAGTCACAGGCAAAAATGAGATTCACACACAAATAGACCTTTTTTTTGCCACCTCTCCTTTAATTTCCTCCTCTTACTATACATGATAAAATAGATTGCCTCAATCATGATTCATCAAACAAACTTTTTATCCTATAAGAATTCCAAAGTCCATATTCTAAAGGATGAACAAAGTGCTTCAAGACAATATTGTTTTGTCCAAATAACTTCTCATTCATCCAAAAAGTAGAACTTAAATCTTTTAAAGTCAACCCTTCTTACAAATTGATGTAAGTGATAAATTTGTACAAAGATATAAGAAAAAAATGTACAAAATTCAAAAAAGATTAAAGTTACAATCATTCGTGGTACATTCAAATGTTGAAGGGTTAACTCCTTAGAAGACCTAATAGAATCAACACAAAGCTAATGAATGACGCTAGTTTTCAGGTTGACAAGCTTTGCAATTTCACTCAATTTCTATCATTGTAACTATAACTTAACAATTCTGGATTCAATTTTCTATGACTAGCGTTCTCCTGGTCTTTCCACTGCTAAGAATAAAACCTCAAGCAAAATTGTATCACTAATGGTGAGTTTAAGTCGGGCAGCATACCTTGCATGCCATTTCCAAAATTTAGTTGCATGAAGCATAGCAATGCTTGAAAGTACAAAAAAAAGTACTGATGACCCTCAGCTGTACTTGGAGTCTCTTCTACAATCAGCTAATGGCTTCCAGATTCCCTTACATTTGATATGTTTTAGAGAAGTACGCTTTCTGCAACTACGCACAGCCACTTGACTATTTCATAAGACTTCAGTATCAGCATTTGCCATTACGCGTCAAACATTGCCGCAAGGACATAGAAGCATTTCTACCAAAAAAAATTCAAAGGAAATCTCAATCGCATGATAGGAATGACAGAAAATCCGTAAGGCAAAACTGAGTAATAGCTCCAAGTTTTAAACTTGAGACCTTGACGGGTATTGTTTCTATCAAACAAGCTAGCTTGATAGAATGCAAGGTAGACATAAGTACAATCGGCTGCCTCTTGTGCACTACAGGTTAGTCACAAATAACCATGAACTAACACAATTCCAATTTTAGTATCAGTGAACCTCATCTTCACATCAATGTGAAACTAGCATGTGAAACCAGGAGACAATGCTCGATAATTCTAAACTCTCACAATTGATGTGCAACGCAAGTTCAATGGTGGTTTAAAAATTCTCTAGAAGAGTAACCCTAACCCTAATCCTAACATTGAATTTCAATTTAAAGTATAACCTACCTGGATCGTTTTTGCCAGATCCTGAAATTTGAAGCCCTCCATCAGGTTGGACATTTTCAATGTTCACTATCTTTCCGAGGCCTGGATTTCTCCAGAAGTAGAGCTGCAATGCGCTCTCGCTTGACAGCATTCGAAGAAGGCTCGATAACTCGTGAAGGTCCTTTCAAGGGAACTCCTGAGGTCTCTACGCGACTCCACAATAACACAGCTCCAAACAACACGCAGCCCATTGCTAGTCCTAGTCCCCAAACAGTCACTGCCGTTCTATTGAACGGCCTCACCTGCCCTGAGTTGAACGTTAAACGCAGTTTCATATGTGAGAACTTGTACAAATACATTCACATTCACATTCACATCCCAGACTAGAGAGCTTTCAGTTTAACGCTAACAAACTTCATGTTCGGAGACCAGAATGCAGAGTAAAAACTATGATCCTTACATCAAGAATGAGAGACATCAATGCACTTTCAAAGTGAAATCCAAATTCAAAGTAAATTTCAAAGAAAAATTCAGATTCGGAGTGAAATGTTCTAGTAATTAACCTTGGTAAACCCGTCGATCAGGATTGTAACGAGACCTCGGTGATTGAGGAACATTGTAAATGACATTCTTGTTCAGGATCCTCTGATATGCTGCTGAAATTCGCAGAAACTCCGCCCCATCCTTGGCGTTCAAGTCAGGGTGACTGATATGACATACGACAATCAGAAACGGCTGAAGCATCAGCTAAATCCATCTTCAAACCTAAGGTCATATACTTAATTAGAAGAGAGGGTTCGGCCAAATAGTTTACAGTCATCAAAAAACATGAAAGGACAATTAGATAACAACAGAAAAAGGGCATTGTATACGTCTCTCAAAGCGCGTTTCTCCTTCGTTAGTTAGGGTTTCAAACGTTGAGAGGACCCCAAGCAGCTTCACGAGGTGCTACTTGATTGCAAATTGTTCCTAAACAGCGATACTGGTTCAGGCATTCGTCAACGACAGCTCGTACTGTACATCCTTCTTTGACAAGTGAAGACAACGTGACGAAGATCTCAGCCAAATGCGTAGCAGAATATCCTTACAAATAGCAGTAAAAGTTACGAAAATCTGGACACCAAGACTCACAAAACACGCACAATAAAATCTGCGCAGAACAACAGAGTAGAGCCGACTCACCATTTGAGAGCAAGCCGACGATAGGCAGCTTTGACATTCTCCATGCTTGCTCCAGGCTCTAAATCAAGCACACGGTAAGCAGATTCAACTGACATCGTTGAATTCACGTTCCGATTCTCGCTTCCGAAATTGCACCGCTGATGATAATGATAAATTTGTGATTGACGCAAAAATCTCTGCGGGATAGTCAAATTCTGCTGGGAAAAGAAATTCCATCTTCCACATTCATTCATAGCCGTATCAAAGGAGGTTGCTCCAACATCATCAGCTCCCATCACAATTCAGGCTGCTCTCACCAAAATTTCACTACTGTACTGCTGCATCTGCTTCCGAATTTTGACAAGGAGAAAACAAGGGTTGGGTTTGCAGTTTATACCCGCACTGATACCCTGTCTGATAACCTCCCGTTGATATTATGAAAATTGATATATTGGCGAATTTTGACAAGGAACAACAGAAGGAAGGCATGGAAATGGATGTGCGGCTTATACCCGCACTTATATCCTGGTTGATAACCTCCCCCTTGATAAGGTGAACATTGATATTGCCGACGCCGGCCAATACAATAAATAGGTCAGGGACGTTGGAGTTTCTGGTTTTCTTCTTCCCCGACAGAGCTTTTCCGAGTTCCCGCTCTCGCTCCATTTGCAAATTCGTCTTCCCCAATGCAAGTGTTGGAGCTTTCGCATTGACAGATTACTGTGCGAAGTGCAGAATTTGAGGTTTTGGAGAGGATTGAGGAGAGTAAGAGTTAGGAATTCTTCTTTTCGTCTTGCAGTTGGAGAGATCAATGGCGTCGGAGGGTGGGGCAACGACGAGCAACCCGGCGAGCCTGGAGGAGTTGACGATGTTGGTGAAGTGGTCCGGGAAAGAATACACGGTGCGTGTGTGTGCGGACGACACGGTCGGCGAGTTGAAGCGCCGGATCTGCGAGGTCACCAATGTGTTGCCCAAGCGGCAGAAATTGCTCAATGTGAAGAACGGCGTGAAGCCTGCCGATGATTCCATGTTTTTGTCGCAGTTGAACCTCAAGCCTACCATCAAGATCATGATGATGGGGTGCGTCTTTGACACACGAATCGCTTGTCTGATGTTTTGAGGTTTTTCTTGGTGATCGTTTGTGATCGTTTCATGGTTTCGAATCATGAGTCGTGTCGTGAATTAGGGTTTTGAATCACGAGGAAGTTGTTTTCAGAGAGACTTCGAAAAGATTTCAAAGAGACTTCAAAGAGATATCCTCGGTGATTTCTTTTAGTCTTCAATTTTGTGTTGCGAATTTTGGTATTGATCAGATGACGGTAATTGCTGAATGAGGATACGTAACACCATTCCTACATAGATCTATCGTCCTCGGACACTTCAATGCAACCGTTACAGCGAAACGGGGAGGTTTCCGATGCCAGGATAATGATTTGGTGGCATGAACTAAATGGGAGAAATGTTCTTGTTAATTCCTAAAGGACCAAGAATATCCAAATCTTGCGATATAGAATTTGGCTCCAATTGAAATATACCTTTCACAATATGATCAATCGAATTGGTCATTTTAAAACCATGAATCCTTGGTCTTTTAGTCGTTTAACATATTAGACCTGAAGGATTAGGTTATGATTTCCAGCAAGATGGTGCAAATGGTGCTTGTTGAAATTCCCTTCATCTCATTTTGCACGGGGAGTTTTTTCAGAACTATTGAAGATGAGATTCTGGTGGAACCGGTC
Source organism: Antitrichia curtipendula (assembly GCA_951230915.1). Taxonomy (NCBI): domain Eukaryota; kingdom Viridiplantae; phylum Streptophyta; class Bryopsida; order Hypnales; family Leucodontaceae; genus Antitrichia; species Antitrichia curtipendula. The sequence goes on along the minus strand of OX579639.1, from coordinate 14,394,736 downwards.
GATGCCCCCGAGGTCTTGGACGATTTCGAACTTCGACCGGAAGATACCGTCGACATTATGGACCGGGAGGTCAATAAACAAAAACTTAGGCGTCGAATTGAGCAGTTCAAGGTAACCTACCCTATTTTGCGGATTAGAGGATTGACGAAACATTGTTTCCATGTAGTTGACACTGTATTGTTGAACGGTGAATTGGCATAGCTCAGCTTTAAACACCGTATCTGAATGAATCCTTAAGTAGGTGGAGTGCTGCTCAGTAGATGCCCAGTTTAACAATCGTATGTTCTATGGAGAGAATGTACCAGAGGTGTACATATTGGGGGTTGGTGTCACCTGAGCAGCACTCGTCGTCAAACGACAGAATGATTGAGAGACCCTTTCAAGACAGTCCCGTAGAAAATAACTTGAGCGTATCGATTGTTTATGAGTCTCACACTCGTGGGGTTTTGGTTTATTTGTTGTGGCAGCTGACGTTGATCAATCCTCCTCGACCAGGCAAGAAGTGTCTGGTGCTGGACATAGACTACACTCTATTCGACCACCGCTCGATTGCTGAGAATCCACGTGAATTGATGCGCCCTTGTAAGTCATGTAGCATCTTCTTAAGTATTTGGCACGACGTGGTCTTGGAAATTGCATTGTAGCTGTGATTCTGTGGAGCACCGAGCAGAGAATTTTTGTTTTGAGTGTGACAAGGTTTTAGATATTGTATGCTTAACTCTTGTACCTGACTGCTGATTAGCTAATTGAAGTGGTTGAATGACAGATCTCCATGAATTCTTGACAACTGCGTACCAGTTTTATGATATTATTATTTGGTCCGCAACCAGGTGAGTCAGAACAGCTCTTTCGGATTACCGGAGGTTTTATGGGTGTAGGATGTGGGTACCTCGAGAACTGGCACTAGGTGTTTCTGGTTGCTTATTCTGTTCAAGGATGTAATTAACATTTTTGCTCGGGAGAATCTAATTTTTGATATCTTCAGTTGATAGTTAGTTATTCTGCTGGTCAGTTTGTATTTGAGTGTGCAAAGGAAGGGCTGACTCGGTGGAAGGGTGTCAGCATGAAGTGGGTGGAGGTGAAGATGAAGGAGCTTGGTGTACTTTCTCATCCTGACTACAAAGTTACAGCCATGGTTGATCATCTGGCCATGATAACGGTGCAATCAGAGTCTCACAAGATTTTCGATTGCAAACCACTTGGAGTCATCTGGGGGAAGTGTCCGGAGGTGGGAATACAGCTTCTTTCATTGTTAATGTCTTGCACTCTTGCGGTTGCGGACTTTTTGAGCCTCTGATTCCCTAGTTTTGATGGAGTTTGTGCGGCTTATTTTGCAGTTTTATAACGCGAAGAACACAATTATGTTTGACGATTTGCGGCGGAATTTCGTAATGAATCCTCAAAACGGGTTGGTTATCAAAGCTTTTAGGAAGGCTCATATCAACCGTGCCTCAGATCAGGAGCTTCTAGGGCTGACTGATTACCTCGTTGCGATATCTAGTTTGGATGATTTGGGCGAGCTTGATCATGGGAGATGGAGAGATTACACTGATCAACACAGGAAAAGGCGGCGAACTTGAGCAGACACGTGGTTCTTGCCTCGAAGAGTTGGCTTGGCTTGTACAAAGAGACCATTTGGCTTAGCGCGGACTTCGGGCAGTTGGTTTGAGGAGCGCTCTATCATACCTGGACAAGTTGTGGGACAAATGAATTTGTGAAGTTTACTTCGTCAGATAGTCCTGCAGTGTTTGGGGCGAAGGTATGTAGTGGTAAAATGTATTACAGCTTTAGTTTGAACATCTGTGGTTGCTCTGTGCCTTCTCATAGAACATGGAATTCTCAGCCTTTTCTGCCTGTTTTCTAAATCAACACTGGTGAGCGTAAGTTTCATGGTGCCATAACTGAATCAGTATATAGCGAGAACAGGAACGATTCACTGATGATAATGGATTTCTTGCCTGTGAATCTTCATTCTTAAGTATTGTTTGAGCTCAACAGGAAAGGAAAGCACACTGGTATGTCCTAATAGTGCGTGTCACACTATTTTGAATTAGTGCAGGTTTAAATATTACTGTATTGTGCCAATTTTCTAATTTTGTGGTGACACTAAATTTAAAGGTGAGGTTAATTCCCTCCTCTAATAGGACATATCTCTTGACCCCTAAGAGCGTGAGTAGACTATTTCTTTTTTATATCTCTGCCAAAATTCCTTGTATATTCTTGCGCAGTTTCTTTGGGGGAATTAGCTTACTGTGCATAAACACTGTAGCTTACAAAAACAAAATCTTTAAATGTTAACAAACCTGTTTTGTAAGCTTATTTATAGAGTTATGTACACTTTGGTGATGGTAAATCATTCATTTTTTTGGAAGTTTTGAAGCAAAAGCAAAGAACATCATTTTGAATGTCAACATCAAGTTTTATGAACAAAAGTAGAAAATTCTTAAAAACATATTTTTGTGATATACAACTACCATTGTGACTATATTAACCATAAAAATAGCTTTGTATTGCAAATAAGAGATTGTAACTCTAAGGGCCACTTCACACTATGGCCAAAGGTTGAGAGGCCATGGGTATCTACCAATCAAATTTCAAGAAACTCAAAGTTTGGTCTCTTGATCCTTCACACTAGAAGGCACAAATCCAAGGACCATCACCTTCTAGCTACTGATGTGGCAATAAATTGCCTACATGGCAATGGACTCTCAAGGGAAGTTTGGGTTGACTGAAAATGGAGATCCAAATTATGGCTAAGAGGTTGTCAACCTATGACAAAATCTCAACTATTAGATTGGTAGGTGGGAGTTCATTGCTAAGAATTTGGACTTTGGGCTTGGCTTTTGGAGGCTTCACACTGTGGCTGTCCAAATTGAAAGGCCGTGGGAGTTCATTGCCAAGGGTTTGGACTTCGGACTTGGCTTTTGGAGGCTTCACACTATGGCTAGCCAAAGGTTCCAATTCCTACATTTTATTGCCTATTTATTGTTCATTTCTTTGGACTCTCAACAAAGTTTGGCCACTCAATTCCATAGCCTCTCGACTTGGTCAACCATAGTGTGAAGCGGACCTAACATATGGTACATTACATTGGCATTTATTTTCTTTGAAATAAAATTGTAAAAGTTGATTATTAGTCAATAAATGTAAGCATTGTTGTTTGACCATTTATAAACCATTTTTATTTTTGGGTCTCTCGTGACTTTGCAAAGTTAACCCTTCATAGCCTAAGGGGACCAAAATTGTCCTCACATAGTTTCAAGTCCAATTCAAAGTATAGTAACTTTTGCATTTGATGTTTGAATTCAATAAAACTTGTTGAAAAAGTTTCACTTTGCCTTCTAGTTTATGTGGTAAAAATTTTAGATCAATCCAAGATGTATTGAATTCTTGGAAGCCAACCAAAATTCACTGGTTCAATTTCAATTCACCAAACTGCATTTGAAGGCTTCAACTTTGGAGGCTTGTATCTCCTTCTTCTAATGTTTGTTTTCAATAAAATTTGTTGGGTTATGTTCCCTTAAAGTTTAGTTAATGTGGTAAAATTTCCATGTCAATCCAAGTTGGTTTGAATGTTTGGGAGCAATTTGAAGTTCAAAATCCCGATATTTTTGGATTATAGTGAACTTTGGTGGCTTGTTTCTTCTTCATACAGTGTCAGTTTTCAATATAAAAAATTAAAAAATTAGCACATATTAGTCTAGTTTGTGTGGCTAAATTTTCATATCAATCCAAGAAGTTTTGAATGACTGAGAAGCATTTTAGTAGAAAGGGATTCTGCCTAAGATGTGGGGTTTTTTCAACTCTTCTTGCTATTTTTTTGACATTTGAAAGTCATTTGGTAGACTCAATGAGTCAATTCAATGATATTTTTTTTCTACCAATGTTTTTGTATGTTGGTTTTGAATCACTTTATAGTTTAAATCTTTGTCATTTGAGTAGGTTTGGAAATCAAATTTCACCTCTAAATGTGTTGCTAGGAAAACTTCAACATCCTTTTTTAACACTAAAACATTATAATCTTGTAATGTACTTGGCCAAATGACTCCAAATTTGATTCACGCCATCTACAACACATACACTACAAGATTGTATGGTTGAGATCTCTATAACTGAGTGACATTTAGATCTATATCACTTCAAAAGTAATGTTGCTTTTGAACTCAAACAGGCCTTCGGCAATGAAAGGTTAATCCCTGAAGTCCCAAGCGAGGCCTTTTTTCAATCAAAAACCACTCAAAACTGCCATTTCTATTGCAAATAAGCAAAAAAATGTAAAAATTGGTGTTTTTTTTGCATATCTAATTGTAGGATCTTGCATTAGACTTGTATACGGATGTCTAAAAGAATTTTCAAAAACTTTGACCGTAGAGATTACAAGATATCTACATTTAAAGTGAAGAAAACAAATTTTTTTGCACCTTGCTTGACTAGATTCTTTTATTTTATATCTTTTTAACTTAAATTTTTTGCGCTACTAATTTTTATTTTCTAATTTTTTATGGTGAATAATTGAGTTGAAAATCTAAGAAAAAAATATCAACAAAAAAATAGTTAATTCTCACTCATTAAAAGTTTGTTAAATAGAAGTTCATTCAAGATTGAAGGGAAAACTAAACCGTTAATAGCTCTAAGATGAAATTGAAACACAATAATCAAAATGCTGAGATTGTTCTAGCAAAAAAATTTAACCATGTCTAATAAATAAAAATTGAATTTTTTTTTAAATTGCATAAAAAATTGAATTTTTTAAGTTATTTTTCCAAGAAGATGCTTAGATTGTCCAAAAAACAAGATTGTCCGTAACTTTTCTCATCACTAGTCCAAATAGAATGAATCAAAGCTTCAAATGTAGAAAAAAAATACAATCTTTGAGAAAGAAATAAAAAGTAAAAAAATTCAATTTTTGTAATTTTTTTGAGCTGCCCCTTGAGCTTCTTTTTGGATTTAGGGTGGCATAACTTTTGCTTCCAAGCATTGATTGAAATTTTTTTTTAAAATAAAAACATATATATATATATATATATATATATATATATATATATATATATATATATATATATATATATATATATTCTTAAAAAGCTAATCTGATTTCCTATCTTAATTCAAAAAATCACGTCAAAAATCAAAATCACACAAGCCTATCCAAAATCCGAATAGTCCGCTAAAAGGACTTTGGGATTTTAGGAGTTAAAAGTGTTAATTCAAGGTCCTACGCCCAAACTTGCTTGAGATAAAGTATAAAACTAGTACATGTCTTACAAAGTGCAAGAGGGAAATCATTATGGGACAGAGGGAGTAGTTTTTATGATTATCTAAGAGCATTGCCATCCTTGCGCTCTAAATAGCCAAGCCATAATTATATGTTTATATTTGGCAATCCTTCCAATGTCCTATCTTCCACCTTTTATGGACAAGAAATGTCTCCTGCAAATAATAAATCCATAAATTACAAGTCAAATTTAGGAATGTATAGTTGACCAAACTTGGATTTGGCATGTCTAATTTTGATATGGTAGGATGGAGTGTTTGGATAATATTTGAAGTGGCCCAAAGCATGTTTCATCTCCTTTGGACATATATCAACCCCTAATCATGCATACATTGAGATGATTTAATTAATGATTAGCAATCAATCTCTCTTTAATTCTAAAAGAATGTTGAGGCCCAAAGTGGTTGATGGATGAATTTAAAGATTATTGCTGAAATGAAGAATACACCTATTGCTCAAAAAATCATACCATTTTTACTAAAATACTTTGGTGATAGGTCTTAGCCTTTCATGGTTAACTCTAAGAAGATATAGAGGACATTTAGTGCTTTTGGGGTGACTTTAACCTTTAAGCATTTAAATGTTGCCCAACTTCAGGTAGCATTTTGGGATGGAAATAAACAATCAAACAGAAATAATACAAGAAATAACACAAATTGCTTAGAATTTGCCTAATATTGAAAAACTTACTATTTGGAAAAAGTATCGGTGCTCTCATTACTAGATCTTATGCATTTTTTTACAAATCGATAGAAACCACAATTTTGACCAATAAAAAAAGTTCAAATGCTAAAGATGGAAATTATATTTTTGATGAATATTTGAAGTTATATTTTCAAAAATCATTTGAAGAGAATCAAAAAATAATTTTATAATTTTATCGTGTAGATACTTTCTACTTTTTATACTTTACATTATCTTCTATGATACAAACTTCATAAAAGTTATAGAACTTATATCTTATAACACATTTGTATTTTGTCCAAATACCTTGTGCTTTTAGGTGTTAAAGGAAGGTTGTAGGATGAAAAATTAATAGTTTTTTCATTCAATTATTTTTGGAGTTGCTTGAATACAATTAGACTAGAAATATATAAAATTTCCTATTTATGACATTATCATATTGACTTTTTTACAAATGAAAATGCTGAATCTATAGATAATCCGAGAGATAACCTTGACAATGAAGTATATTTTGGTCTTTTATAGCTCCTTTGTCTTTATTTGTATTTTAGAAATATGAATGAACTTTCTTGAATTTGAAATGAAGTTTGAATATTTTGAAATGAAGTTTTATCAAGTCTAGTTCTACTCTCAACTTCAAAGTTTGAAAAATTCATTCATGAAATTATACATTTTATTGCAATTTGAACTTTGGACTTGTAATCATGGTCTATCAAATTTCTAATTATAATATAATATAAACTTCTCTTTTGTAGTATAATAGTCTTGACTATGATTTACACCTATAATGAAATTTTCAGATTTTTTTGAACATATTATGTATTTGGTATGGATATTATTTTCAGTTTCTTCCAAAATTTCCAGTTATTTCAAAATATCATGAAAATATCTGAAAACTAACAAGATGACTACTTAGATGAGTTCGAGATGGTCTTAAGACTTAGTTCATCTTTTGAATCCAGTTGGTCACTTTATCAGAATTATTTATAAATTAGCAGTTATGTAAATTTTTGCCCCATCAAACAAAAAATACGTTAATTTACTGACAACAAAAATAATTAAATAATGCCGACCACAATACAAATCAATATACTGTAAATGTAGGGCAAGATTTGTAATTTACTTTTCTTTTCTGTCAATTTTTTCTTTTCTTTTCAGAGTATAAGGTTCGGCAAATGCTAATATATATATATATATATATATATATATATATATATATATATAATTTAATTTTAATTTTAATTTTTTTTAAATTTAATTATTGTTTTTAAATTAAAATTTAAAAATTTCAATATTTGTCAAATATTGTCAATATTTTTTGGGGGTCAATATTTGTTTTTATCATAAAATATTTTAGGTTTTGGAAAAAATAATTTTCCTTAAATTTCGACATTTATTGTTAGAATTATTTTCTACCGACCTTGTCCTGTAACTAAAGTATATACCAATCATTATGTACTCCAATGTGCTCTATACATTGATTTATATCAACATCTAAGCAATGTAGATACTAGAAATCAAACTTGTCCCCTAAAATTTGTGAAGTAGCCAATACAAGGATTGGGGGCATTAGTCTCCTCACATCACATGTACATGTAATGCACAAATTTTCATTTATATCAGTTATCCTATGAGGGAAACAATGCAATGTAGCGAAAAGATGCGTCATGTCCATTTCCTCCCCCACCTCATCTCAAAAATTGAGAGCCATTTTTTTTTTTTTTTTAATCCTCCCCCTCCCAATGCCGTTGATCTTGGAAAAAAACTTTGAATATATATATATATATATATATATATATATATATATATGAATATGGTATATGATGTACGGATACATTACAAATATAGATATTGTACAAATATTGTATAGATAGATACGGATATGGCATTGATACGATACAGATACAAATATTGTACGGATGTTGATATAGGTATTGTATGGATGCAGATACAATACGGATATGAGATACAAGATATGAATAGGGATAAGGGATATGGGATATATCCTATATCGAATGCCACCTCTATCCCCACCTAAAAATTACAAATGGGTGGGATGGTGTGTGTGTCCAAAGAAATTAATTTAATTAAAAAAAAAATTTGAGCTCATGAAGTGTAGTGGAGGTGTACAAAAAATTTAATTTAATTTAAATTATTTTTTGAGCTCACGGGGGGTTGAAAATTAATTTGAATTTATTTTATTTTATTTTTGAGCTCATCGTGACAGTTTGTTACAGAATGACAACGACAATGAGCTCAAAAGATGCAATAACTACATTAACACACTGATGCACTAATTGCAAACAACTATAGATCACTCCCAAGTCTTAATAACAATCAAAATTATGAATAGTATCTCAAATCATTAACAATAAAAAATGCCAACACCTTCTTTTCTTTTTAGCTGAAAGTGACAGCCTACTCTTTTTAACCCCTAAAAGATTGAGGCCTTTTCTCCAAAACACACTCAAAACTGCCACTTCTATTGAATTCAAGCAGAAGTAGGTCCAAGATTGAAGGAAAAACAAAATTGTTAGTAGCTCTAAGATGAAATTGAAATACAATAATCCCAAAGGTGAGATTGTTCTAGCAAACAAATACAACCTTGTTTAACAAAAAATTTTGGAAAATTATTAAAAATTGCATTAAAAAATGAACCCTATAAGTTATTTTTTTAAGAAGATGCTTAGATTGCCCAAAAAACTAAGATTGTCCATAACTTTCTCATCACTAGTCCAAATAGAATGAATCAAAGCTTCAAATGTAGACAAAAATATTTAGTTTAAAAAAATTTAAATTAAAAAAAAAATTACTTCGATTTTTGTGATTTTTTTGTGCTACTTGCTGACCTCTATTTTTGGCTTATTGTGCCATAACTTCTTTTTGGGGGCACCAATTGAAATAAAAAATATATATCCACAAAGCTCTTGTAAAACCACACATCCTTAAAAAATTTCAAAAAATTTCACTATAAATTGAGGTCATAGGAACCTACCAACCCAAATTGTTCCTTGGGGGACAAACGGTCCTTTAGGGGTTAAACGGTTGTTGGAATTCCTACAATCTTAAGGCTCGATCTTAAGCAACCAACATTCTACTAGTGTTGAACATATTTGATTTTATCTCTAAAAAATCCTTTACATATATAGAAGTAAAATGGAGCATACAATGTAGATAAATTTGAAGTTTAACCCTTAAATGTTGAGGAGGACGTTTGGTGTCCGATGGATGACAGAGAATCCTTCTAGTAGGACAAAGTGCAATTATGCATCCTTTGAATTTTCTTGTGAAAAGGAAAGGTCTTTACAATAGGTTGACTTTGAAAGAGTATTTTTTTATTTTTTTAAGCAAATGATGTGTACGGTAACCAAAGGCTTGATTTCCACGGTCACCAATCCATCCTTTAACCCCAAAAGGACCCTGAGGACAGAATGTGTCCTTGACCAATTTTTGAAGTTAAATAAAACTTTACCACACTACTATTTTTTTTAATTTATATTTTTTATAAATTATTTTTGAAGTTTAATTTTAGCTTCAAAAATCTGATTTTGAAAATGATTGATTATGATTTTTCTATTCAATATTTTGTGCATGGGTGTCCATTGCAATCTTGACTTTTGTAGTGTTGAGGGCTCTTGGGAATGAGCCTCAAATACACTAGATCTTTGAGAAAAAATCACATTAGAAATTCATCCAAAAAAATTGTAGAGTAGATTTTGAGAAGTCATAAATTGATTGGGGTTATGCATGTTAGGCCCTTCAACCTCATATTTTTTTGGTGACCAAATTTTTAGATTTGACATGTGAAAAAAGGATTGAAAGACTTCAAATCACTTTCACAGTTTTAACACCCTCATGATCAAACATTATAATCTTTCAATCCGTAAGAGATATTGTTGTGTTTTCTTTTCTAATGTGATGTCTAACATGTCTAGTTTGATTTTATACGGTTACGATTCAAAAAAATTGATACAACTTATCAAAATGTTGGCTTTTAATTCAATTTAGAACAAATTCCTAGAAGCTCAGGAATTTCCAGGGTCATTTTGGGGTTAAGGGTTAATCCGAAAAAGACAAGGCCTTTCACTAAAATACTTTACCAAAAAAAATACAATTTATAAACCACTAGGTGCATTCTTCATTTCTAGAGTAATATTAAAAGTCATCCAATGGCCACTTTTTGACTTGTGTAGCATTTCAAGATTGATGGTATGGTCTTTGGTTTTGTCTTTACATGGTTAATCTAATTTGCACACATTGTACTTGATTGTTGAAGTTGTGTTTGATTGATAAAAATTTCTATAAAAACAAGTCATAAAACAGTTATGCACTATTTTTCCTCACATATATAAAGTAAATGCACCTAATTAAGACTCTTTTTTCTACAACTGACTCCCTAAACACTTGTCTAAAATGTACAATCTCTTTTCATGATAGACTCTTTTAAAAAAAATTATGACACCTCTTTTTACCACTTTGAAAATTCATCATTTATACACTTAGTGTCCAAAAAATGTTCTCTGAGAGAATCTAAAATCTCCTTTTGACTCCTAGTAGGGCCCACCCAAAAGTGTTACTCCGTACAATTCAACAATAAGAACCAAACACTTTTTTGGACAATTTTAGTTTTTTTTTGTTACCTTGTTGTAAAAAACTTGCAAATGTATCCAATGAGTGTTTTTAAAAAAAAAATCATTTTGGAGAAATGGCCATGTATTTCTTCAATACTTGTGTAATATTTGAATGATACTTGGTGATATCTATATCAAAAGCAGGTGATACTTCCTAGATAAAATTTGACTGTTCATCTTAAAATATGGCAGTAATCTGGCTATTTTGACCCTAAAAATGAAAATTTCCTTAAAAAAAACAAAAAAAATCTTCTAGCTGTAGCCAACTGGTAGAAAAATCGTGCATATATATCAAATACTGAATGTGTCAAACTTTGGCAATGGAGGGTAATTGTCGTTCTTTAAAATCTCTGCACCGATACCGCTACGGAGGTTATTAAGCAGGTTATACAGGCGGGTATCAACCGACGTGATCTGTAGGGTTTCGCAAGTTGTCTCCTCTGTCTGAGATTTTCAGAAATGTTTGCATACATTTCATCGCCGGCTCTTTGCTTGTGTTTAGGATTAGTATTACTTGTTTTTGATTCCGAAAATGCTTTCATGCGCAGAGTTATGGAAGCTTTTGCTTAATATTTAATAGTTGCGATCCATTTCAGAGATCAAACGAAGTTGTTTTCGGTAAGTCGACAGTCCGCTTCACTCTTGAAACAAGCAGGTATCGTTGAACAAGCAACAGCGGTGGTAGTACTTTTACAATTCTCTAGTTGGCACGAAGTGCACCATGAGACCGCTAAGCAGTGTGTAAGTTACCAATCAAGCACAACCAGTCACTCTTAGACTCGCCAGTTTTGTTCAAGAATGAACTTCAAATCGTTACAGTCTTATCTCGCTTTCTCAGGGATACTCGCTACCTTTCACATAGTGGCGTAGAACAGAAGTAATGCAAATCCATCTTAAGGGAGACGTGTCCCCTCTCATTATTTAGGTAGCATGAGCTACAAGCGAAATGACACAGCATCCGATTTACGTGACGGAGATTTTATTTCTGGTCGAGAAATCACATCGCTACAATATCTAGGGACATCGCAGCACATATCGTATCTCACAACAGCAGTTATGCCTAGCAATTTTTTTCATCTTTTTCTAGTGATATCAGCGCCAAAGTATAAACGGATCGAGGTCCGCACACAACTTTTGAAATGCTCCATGTCGGGTTCTAGGAGCTAGCCGCCACACCGAAGTGGCCATGGCGATGACTGCTTCAGTTTACTGGTGGCATGCGCAGTCTGCGCAGTTGCAGTTAGGGCCGCACTTGCAGTCGTTCTCCGCGTTGTAGCTGTTCATTCACAAGACACCACAAAGAACATCAGCAGTGGACCGATCATTCCAAGACACTCACTAATCAGCCGCAGGAGATGAACGAACAAAGATTTGGATGGAAGATGAAGAAGTAACATGTGCAAGATGTCAAAAAATTCCGTTCAGTCCAAACTAATTAAGAGGTCGGAGGCGAGGAACTTACTTGCGGAGGCCGCCCAGGGACTTGCAGCATCTGGAGCATCACACAACAATGACATGGTGAGCATACTAGTCGCAATGAAAAAAAAACTTTTGAAACTTCTCTACACACTTGCTGGACTCAATTAAGTTGGACTATCATTTTGCAGATATTGATCAATGCATACTGCTCCAGCGCATCGAGTGAGCACTTCCAGCTTCATCAGAAGAAATTTTCGGTATAATTTCTGTTGTACAAGGGGCTACACGTGGCATACTAGCGACACAACAACTTTGAGACAATTGTACTGTGAGTCCACATCTCCTACTACAGACTAAGAGCAATTGGACCACGGACGTTATGTAATCGTGTCAGTTTCAAAGCATGTACGGGGTGGATTTACACCGACTATATTGCACCAGCGGATCTATTGATCACTTGGAGGAAGTCTCAGCTTCATCGGAAGCACAATTGCCCTCATGCAGGGAACCAAAAGTACATACAACGTCGGCACAGCAACTTTGGGACAATTCTACTGTTTGAGCCCTCATCTGCTAAGGCTAAGTGCAATCGAAGCATGAATGTTATGTATATGGAAATCTATGTAATCGTGTCTGTTTTCAAAGCAAAAATGAGGAGGATATGTTACTTACGAGCAATCAGAGTTGCATTGGCAACCATCGCCACAACCGCAGTTGGGCTTGCCGCATCCTGACAAGGCCATAGTGATGAGAAAAGGGGAAAAGTGGGTCGAAGAGCGAGCTTGGGAGGTGCAGAGGAAAGCAAGCAAGGAGGAGAACACACAAGGAGGAGAAGGCAATGAAGCACGATGGCCTGTGACTCTGGCTTTATGCTATTTCTACTCGAGTACGTCCCCCTTCGTGTCCACCCAATGGCTCCCATTAGGGACTGCTACTGAATTGACTAGCCAGCCCATGTACGTAAGGGTGACTAGACGATACCCAGCATCTTTCCGACCATTAGGGAGTACCTGGTCTCTTTCTGTTTCATCACCAACCGTCTACTTCACTTTCACCGTAACAGGCACGCTTTTAAAAATTGCAGCAGCAAGCGACAGCCATCAATTACGGCCTAATTTTCAAGTAAAAGTCGACATGTTGCTGCATGACCTTGACGGATCCTCTACAGCAGGACCTTGATTCTCTACCGCATGCCGTGAGCTTCAAGTTGAGTCTCTGCTGCACTGATCCCCGCCCCAAGTTACGGTATTGTACTGTACTTTGAACTCCCATCTCCAGGACAAGTAGTGCTGGTTATTACCACTATCTTATCCGCCTTACGAGTTTTTGCAAAATTTATTCTCCCGCAGACTGGTTTGCAATTCTCATCTCTGGCCTATAGTTGCTTTGGTGCAACTTATTAGAGCTAAGTGAACAAGGAGACCATATATCCTGATTATCAACAAACTTATCTCATCAAGGAACGCAAAAACACAATGTTGAATTCATGCCTTTCTTTGAGAACTCACTACTCAAACGCCGCTAGGATTTTCTTTTTCAAGGTCGGTTGAATATTCAAATTGAGCGTTTTTCAATATTCTGAGTTTTTGTTGAAATGTGAAGTTGGCAATATTTCTGTATAGATTCAAATAGGCAACTAACCTTCCACAATCTTCAATGTATGTGCAATAATTTGACTCTTTTCAGATATGTTTGCACGTGGCGTTGGTGTAGTACGTTAAGGGATTCCGATTGGATTCACTTTGCTAATAACGTAACAGCAGTGAAAGAGGACGGTATATGATCTTGCAGATGCTCTTTCAGAAACGACATTCAACTGCACATGTCATCAGAAGAGGTGGATCAAACAAACAAGCCAAGGGACGTACTGTACAAAGGCTCCTCGCTCCCACCAAAGTCCAGTCCAATCTGATTGTGCTGTGGATAAAGAAGAATACGCAAAGACTGGCACAATGGTGAACTAGTCAAAAGCATGAACTGTGAACTACAGTCTTCTTATTGATGCCGCGAAAGAGGATATTTTACAGTAGCATGTGCCAAGCAACAACTCAATACGACAACTGAAGACTGACTGGGCTTAATTAGATCTTTTGGAGGGCTCACCAATCATCAGCGTTAGTACAAAACCAACAAGCTTGCTGTACTACCAAAGTACCAATGGAACGGCATAAAAAAAAGAGTGAAATTTCGCAACTAGCTTTCCAACCCATGTCAGTCACACGCAGTGGGACCCAACAAGTTGACAGAACGGTTTCTAAGCTTACGTAACCTGTTGCAAAACCAGCCCTCTGCAGTGAAAACATTTTGTGCTAATTTGAGCTTTTTTACAACAGTAAAATTGGTGTGGCAAATTGCTCTAAGGTACACCTGCCTATGAATTAGTGTTTTGCCCTGTTACAATTGGCAAAAAAATTCAGATTTTTCTCCATACAAAGACAACTGTGAGAAATGAAGAGAGCAATTGAAGTTTTATTTTTGTGACAAACTATGAATTTCTTATGAATTTCTAAAGTGTGTTGTTTGGTTGATCCAAAAGAGTCTATAGACTACCCCAAAACCAACAAAAAATGTATGCGTGATAGTCATCCTACCACCTAGAGCAATCACAATACTTCCTAACATGACCAAAACATGGAGTAAAAAAATCACTTGCTTTGATGAATTTACACTAAAAAGGTAGAAGTTTCTATTGCAGTCACTAATAACTCCATCACCATCACCATCACCCAAGACATTGATTTGGCCACTAACAAACCTAATGTAGTCCTAATCTCATTTATTAGAAAAAGTTTGTCATGGATTGATGTAAGACTTTAATGGGTCAATTCCTAAATGTCTGTTGTAGATGGTTTGCCTATAATTGGTAGGTTTACCTTATGTTATTTTCAAAAATAATATAAAAATATCGTCAAATTTTCCACTTGGACTTGGAGATAGGAGCACGATTTTAGGGTTTTAATATGATGTCACATCATTCTACGGTCACTTCGCCAATCCACATCACCTAATCATGACGATTTGATTCTTCAAATCGCCATCTTAATTCATTTAATATTTGCCTTGGTTGCAATGTCCATTTTGATGCAGTTTGGCTTAGCCAAAAAATTGTTTGAGTGATTTTAACCATTAGCACTTGTGAGCAATGCTCTATTATTGTAGAATACCAATGTTTCAAAAGCTTTGAATCCGCTATTGCCACTATGTTGTGCTCACCTTCATGGCATGCTTCTTCCTATCCTTTTTTTCCATTGTATTAGAGTTTTGGCTCCTTTATATCACTTGCTCTTGTATATCTCTTTCCATGTCCACTAATTTGCAATTCATTACACCATTGCTAGTTATTACAAACACTATTTTCTAATTTTTAGGTGGCTTAGGTGCTCCATGCAAATGGGAGCTCTTGCATTAGTTAAAACCTTGAGTGTCTTAATAGGTGTTCAATGTTCCAAATCCTTTAAATATCAAACTTCTAGGTATCAATATGATCCATCAATTCATATTTTTGTGATAAAATGATCACTTGGGATTCTAATTTTTTATTCTAATTCTCTAAGTTGTTTATTTTGGATTTTTTTTTTTTTGTGACTATTGTGATAAAGTGTGTTGTAATAGAGTTGATCTAATCAACTTCCTTTGGGTGTAGTGATGAGTGAGTATCATAATTTTGGTTGCTAATTTATAAGTTGCATTCATTTGCAGTTGTTAAGATTTAATCGTACTACAAATTTGAAATTTGCATTTATAAACTATTGAATGACAAAATCTAAATGAGTTGGTGATGGATCCTACTTCTATACCACAAAGTTTAGGAAAAAAGAAGGTGCATCAAGAGTAGGGCAACCAATTCCGAAGGAGTTTTTTGAGACCTCTAGGAACTTTCATTGCTAGGGTCCTTTAGTGATTTCAGAGTCTAGAACACCATATTCATTAAAATGGGAGTTTTCCATTGAAATGAGAGGTTATTTAAGAAAAATCAACTAAAGATTTTATGTCAATTCAGCTAAAATTGAAAGGTTTTCTGTCAATTTAACTCGATTCGAGTTAAAATAATAGAAAACCTTTGAGATTTGACCTAATATTGAAAGATTTTCTATCAATTTAACTCGATTTGAGTTGAATTAACAGAAAGCCTTTCAATTTTAGGTCAATATTGAAAGATTTTTTGTCAATTTAACTCGAATCGAGTTAAATTGACAAAAAAACCTTTCAATATTAGGTCAAATCTCAAAGGTTTTATATCAATTCAGATCAAAACTCTCATTTTAATGGAAACTGATGTTTTAGATTGAGATCAGTATGATTATTTTGAGAGGTCTCCAATCTCTCATTTTAATGAATATGGTGTTCTAGGAATGAAATCAAGGGGGGAGAGCCACAAGTGGAGGGAGAAAGAGAAAGACATCCAATGCATCATGCAAGAAGCAAAAGGAAGGAGAAGATTGATGAGAATGAAGACATTTCATTTGGAGGCACAAAAGAGATTACGGATTTCAAGAATATCCTAATAGTTGATCTATTATGGTGTTTCCAAGACTCTTGGGCTATTTTTTTTCCTTAGGTAGAGAAAGTGTTGAATGAAGATGGCATGCTTGTCAAGTGTTTGATTTGTACAAGGATTGAAGAAAGGATCACAACAATAGTCATGAAGAAAGATATTTTGAACAAGTATAATGTGTGAAAGTATGCAATCCGTACCATACCAAAGGAGGGAGACATAGTAATAAGCATTTTAGAAATAAAAAGGCTTATATTGCTTTTAGTTAGGCCTTGTGCTATAGAGGTTCGAAAAGGCAATTTTCTTGCGTCTTTTGACTTTTGAGCAATGCTTGACCAATGAAGGATTTCCTTCACAATGTGACCTTCTATAATACATTAGTGTTAAGGTGCTTGAAAAGCATTGGAACATCCAATCTGGTTGGGGCATGGCCGAAGCGATTCATTTTATATATCATGAGAAGGTGAAGGAATTGTTGCACATGGCTCAATTCATTAGTGGGTGACTGCAAGAAAGATTGGAACTATTTTGCATCATATTTTGCATCACATTCAAAATGACAAAGTTGTTTTTTGCTAGAACTTTTGAAGGTAGAATCCAATGAACTTGAAATTTTTATTAGAGATGAATAACTTGATTTTTATCATATTTTATTTTTAAATTAAAAATCATTAAAATTTTAAAAATAAATTTTGCTAATATGTCACACTTTAAGATTTAGGATTTTTTAATGTTGGAGAACACCCAAAATTAATGATCTAAAGCTGAAATTTTTGTGGTCTATTACCAAGATAGGGAAACATAGGTATAGTCTTAGTATTGGGGCCCTAGTGATCTAGATCATGGACCTTCACTAAAAGACGGGTAGTAAGTTGCTAATATGCAATTAGTGATATTGCCAATAGGAAGTGATTTTGGTAGAGATTTTAGAGACATTAGGATTTCCAGAGAAAATCAATCCAAGTGAGCTCCAAGAAAACTTAGGAAGTCTTCCTTAGTGTTCCAAGAGAACTCTAGAAGACTGCCTCAACTTCTTGAATAGCGGGTGGATCAGGAGATCTCGGGTCTCAATCATTGGGGGCCCTGATACTAGGACCATGCCAGAGACATGTGCCTACCACAGGAAATCTAAAAATGCACTATTTTATGGCTTCCATGTTTGTGCAAATAGGGCTCCCT
Organism: Antitrichia curtipendula; assembly: GCA_951230915.1. Lineage (NCBI taxonomy): Eukaryota > Viridiplantae > Streptophyta > Bryopsida > Hypnales > Leucodontaceae > Antitrichia > Antitrichia curtipendula. The sequence goes on along the minus strand of OX579639.1, from coordinate 14,377,053 downwards.
TGCATACACACTTTTGAACATTGAAGATGGTTTTGACTTCATTTTTTTGGTGAAATCTCATCACCATCAAATCCTCACAAATTGCTAATTTTTGAATTTTTTTGTTAATGATTTTTTACTTATTATTAATTTACACCTTATTGTACCTATTTTCAGTCACAACTGTCTTTTTTTTTCAAATAGTATTGTTTCAATACTTGCAAGTATTCATAGTAATCTCAACGATACTTTCAACCATCGATTTTTGGGACCAATTGTTGAGATTGTTATGTTTCCTGATACTCCTAGTACTGAATGTAGAAATTGCATGCAGTTTTGGCAAAACGCTATAAAAACCAGTGGATCTTTCTTGCAACCACTTTGGAGTTACATGCAATGAAGTTACATCAATTGATAAGAGGTCTTGAATTTCATTTCACATGCATGTGTTCATTGATTTTTTTTCATGTCTTGCTCTTGTTGCGTCTTGAATGCGTTCTGGGTAAAACAAGGTCAGGCTTGCTTTGTCAAATGATCATACATAGTTTAGTAGGGGCTCGAAACTTGACTTACGAGCATTTGATTGTCAAATTAGTGTGTTTGGAGGTAGATGGTAGGTCTACATTTCAAGGATTTAGGCATGGTGTTGGTATTCAAATTAGGGAGAAGTTTGTTCTCCATGTATTGTGTGTCCACTGTTGGGCACATACGACACACCTTGTTGTTACTTCCATTTATAGGTCATGGTGATAGCTTATATAGAGGTAGTTCTCTAAAAAATTCATGAATACTTTTGTAAATTGCCTAAATGTCACCTAGAGTTCATTAAACTAGCTAGGTGAGAATATGGAGGCAAAGAGATAGAAGATCTTAAACCTATCAAAACTTGATGGTATAGCATGTTGTTGTCAGCTCAAAGGATCTTGAGCAAATATATGACACTTGTTGTCAAGATGACATTGGATGAAGATAAAAAGAGCCTTATTAAGGCACTTCTTAATTTCCTTTCTAATTCAAAAACACTTATAAAAGTTAACTTGTAGATTTATAGATTTTAAAATACCAATCTCAATGATTTGTAGACTTCAAATTTTCATATGTACCTTTGTCAAGATTTTTGAATTTCAGAACTATCTTTTTTTTAGATTTTTGAATTTTAAATCTACTTTTTTTTAGATTTCAAAATTTCAGATCTATTTTCTTCCTAGATTTCAAAAAATCAAATACTGGTATTTAATAGATTTCATTGATTTAAGATACCTTAAAATTTTATAGATTTTAAAATTTCTTGAATTATAAATATTTTTTTATTTCCAGAGATTGTAGAAATCTACAAATTGTAAAAGTCTTAGAATTCTATCAACAAAATTCATTGTATAAGACTACAACAACTTACAAGTCTTATATGTTCAACCTAATGGTACTATTTACAATTTATATGGGACAATTGATATAAGACAAATGAAAGTGAACTTTGGAAGCAACTAGGAAACAACTAGAAACCAACTAAGAAACAACTAGTGTATGACTTAAGAGTGACTAGGAAACAACTAGCTTCACTTACTACTAGAAAATTCAGTTTTTTTGTTGATTTGGTCGCATTCATTTGGTTCACTTTTCTATTGATTTCTATCCAAATCAACAAAATACTCTCCAAATCAATAGAAAAGTGAATCAAATCTATGCAACCAAATCAACAGAAAAGCTGAATTTTCTAGTATTGTCCTAAACGACTAAGAAACAACTAGTGTACAACTAGAAAGCAACTAGGAAACAACTATGGTCATTTTACAGCTGCAATCTTTTTTTAGTTGTTTCCTAGTCTTTTTTTGCAACTATAGATTGATTGCTTTTGCAACTAAAACAATATATAAATTTTGTAAAACAACGACATAAAACAATTATGTTAGATTTGGTGCTAATAGTGAGGATTACAATTGCAAGATAGTTGTATAGGACACTAGTTGCATAGTAGTCGGTTGTGCCGGACATGTTTTTCTTGTAGTGTGTATACATCTGTGACTGTGTAGCAGTTGTAAAACAATGTATCATAGGGATACAAAATTTGTATATTTAAGAGTCTACAACCTTCAAGCTAGACCACTTTACAATATTGAAGGGCTTGGAAGACAACCGCAGAGTCAATTTGAATGAGGTGGGTTCTAGATTTGAACTCTTCCAATGCTAAGGTAGAGGACTTGGCCTTTCAATCATCTCATATTTACACAAACATCTTTGTAGTAAAGAACAACTTTGTAACAAGGACCGATTGGGCAATAATAGCCAAATTGGTGAAAGGACAATGTATTGGTGAGTTCCAAACTCTAAGCCTTTCAAATCTAATTTGTTGCATGGCCATGGTCAAAATAAATCATTGTAGTTTAGACTTTGTCCTTTCCTTTCAAATATATTTGTGTTTATGACATATATAGTCCATGTTTATATACTAATTTGTGTGTATGTTATGATTTATTTGTATGAGTTTTAATTCTTTTTTCATGTTATAATTTATATATGTGTATTCTAGTTTGTTTATGAGTTTTATAAATAAATATGTTGATGTGTGTTTTAATTTGATTATGTCTTTTCAATTTATGTAATGTGTGTTCTAATTTGTTGGCTTTGAGGTTGTGTAGTAGGGATGGCTCAATCACTCTTCTTTGAATTGACAATTTGGTTCTTTGACCATTCTCTCATGGATGCATTCAGAATTACATTCCCCTCATTTTTGCTTCAAAAAAGACACTTGAGATGCAAACTTTCACAAGCATTTGGTGGTGCTCAAATCTAAATATTGCATGAGAGATGAAGCCATGAGAAGGTAGAAGCCATATTTAGGTGTCACCACCTTTGATGAGCAACAAGCTATGTTTTGTTCGTACATAAAGGCTAATTCAGAATAGGTCATGATTCCACCCTATACATAAAACCCACTTACTAGGCTATTGCAAATATTTGATGCAAATTAACCCCTAAAGGTTTTTGACTATGTTTTCATCAAAAACGCTCCAAAACTACCATTTCTAGTACAAGTACCAAATTTTAGAAAAAAAAACATTTTTGCACACTTGTAACCATAGAATCTTGTAGTATGCTGGTTTGAAAAGATGTGGAAAATTTTCAAAAATTTCTACCGCGTAGATTGCAAAATATGAGTGTTTGAAGTGAGAAAAGTCTTTTTTTTGGTCCTGCAAAACACTGGGCAGATGCACTTCACAAGGTCATATCATTACGAAAAAATGTCCAAAATGGTTGTAATTCTTTGCATTCATTCTTCAAGGCAAGTTGGCTACATGCTTGAAATTTTTTAGATAATTTGGAATTGTACAACATATAGGAAAAAAATATTAGGTAGACAGAAGTAGGGAATGATTCAAAATACTAAATTGTTAAACAATTTATTCATGGAATTGAAAAATGCCAATCCCAATGGTTGTAATGTTTTAATAAATAATGTACACCTAATGTTTTTAATTTTTTTCCTTAAATATTGAAAATTGAGTTGAATAAAGGACTTCAAAGTTTATTTTAGAGTAGAGATTCTACAACTACCAACAAACAAAAACTCCTCATAACTTTCATCTCATTAATAAAAATGGAATGATTAAAAGCTTTCCACATATATATAAACCTAGAAATATAATTTCAAAATTCTATTTTAAATAATAATAATTTTTAAAGAAGTTTTTTAGCTCCCCAAGGTGCTTGCCAAGCAATGAAAACTACATATCATACTATAATTTTTGAACCTTGTAGTCAAAAGTTATGAAAATTTATTGGGCTTTAAAGCTACTCTTTGGGCACATATTGTGTGAAAATTTCAAAGAAAAATAAAATAAATTTCATTCGTAGTGAGTTGCCTAAATCACTATATTGCCATAGGAGTAGCTTTAAGGCCCAATAAATTTTGGTCCTTTAGAGCCGGGTTAAATATTGCTTCAAGTCTTTCCAAAATACTTCAAGATAGTTGAATTGGCAATGGTTTTAGTGGTTAATCTCAGTTGGAAATGAAAGGACGTTCCCTACATCTTGAATTGTATCCTTAGCCTCTTTGAATGCATATATTTGCTTCTTTTTTTTATTGAAACTTTCAAATTTTCAATACTTATGTTCAGGGTCAAAATGTGTTTTATTGTGTGCAGGTCCACTATAAATAGACAATTTTTCTTATGCCATGTAGAAATATATTTTTTAGATGTAGTTTAGAAAAAGCCTTGAAAGCTACTTTATCTCCATAAATGACACCAAATTCCTGAAAAAATGCCTCTAAATTCACTAAATAGCTTGTAATAAATTCAAAAAATTCAAAAAATTAGCCCACTTCATGTTTGCAATGAATGCCTTGAGCCTATGTATGTTACTTGCATAGGTAGCACTAGTATGCAATACTTTATTGCCCCCCAAAAACAACATACAATTTAGCCTATTAGGAGAAAATTTGATCCCAAAAGAGGTTGTTTGTAATGTAAAAATTTGGATGGGAAGAGCCTTCTCAACTCACTAGATGGGCCAATAATTGCATGATGAATTCAAAAAAAATTCATCATTATCCAATCCATCTTCTCAATCCTATAAATTTTGGATAAAAAGAGCCTTTTCAACTCATTAATTGAGCCAAGAACCATATGGTGAACTCAAAAATTCGTAATCATTATCCAATCCATCTCTTTAATTTCATAAATCTACTGATGGTTCCAAAATGGAGGATGGAGCACATGCCTCCCACAAATTTCTACACACCAAGTGGCTACAAGCAATCCTATGTAGTGGTCTTTATGAAGATGTTGGCATCCTCATTCTCATTCAATTAGTATTAAAATTAGTAAGAAAACTCAAAGCCTCTTTGTGGGTTCAATTTCCTCATAACGAGTTGATGAAACAGTAATATCATCCAACTATACATGCCCTAAAAAACCTAGCTAGCCTTGCTACTCAAGCATTTTGGGGGGTAAAAAACCAACTAAGGTTGCCTCATCCAAAATGTTTTCATTGGCTCTAAAGTGAAACCGACTCTTAACACATTCATCAACTATGCAAGGTTTACAATCATATGTAAAATATTGTAGGAGGTCTATAAAGCACTCAAGCTCTACAGAAACAACCACGTCTTCAAATGTACACTATTTGTACATTTTGCTTTTTCATTGCTTCAGCAATGTACAAAAAGTGTATATTTCAAGAAATGAATGCTTTTACTTACTAGTGAGTTTCAACTTCAAAAATTCATAACTAATTCCATGAAGCTCCAAAAAAATATGAAACGACTTCAATTAGCTAGATGCCAATTTCATTTATATATTGAGGAACATAGTCTATTTTATTTTATTTTTCAGAAAAAATTCATTGAAAGATATTGATTTCCAGCTCTTAAATGGGCATGCCATGGACCTCCTACGTTACACTTAAAAAACATTCAACTAAACATCTAAGCATGGTTCCCTTGCACTACAAAATAGCCACAATTTTTGCTGTATAGAATCTATTGGGATCACTTTCAAGTAAGGGTTAAGTATGTGCACTTAAAAACATTCAACTAAATATCTAAGCATGGTTCCTAATACTAAATTGCCATAATTTTTCTTGACAAGAATCTATAGGGATCACTTTTGGATAAGGGGCATGATTAGGTGAAGTTACCTTAATTCAATTCATTGAATACAAATCCATTGAGACACTTTGAGATGAAAGGTCACAAATAAATTATTTAGTTCAATCTTTGTAAAGATGTTGAAGCCAAAGAGTAGCTTGATGGATGACTTTCCATATATATCATTGTAGAAATGAAGAATGCACCTATTGGTCCAAAAAGCAATTGGAATCATTTTTGAGTGACTACCTTAGTCAACGTTGACATTCTTCTAGAAATCCAAGGTGAACTCAATAAGGTCACTAAGGATTATGAGTGCCCGTTCAATGACTTTGACAAAAATAATGTATCTGTATATTCATCCTATCCAATCATGAACCTTTAAATCGACTATTTTGATGATAGGGCCAAGTCCATCAAAGATTCAATCCAAATCCATTGAGACACTTTTGGATAAGAGTCACAATTACGTGTAGATCAATTCATTGAGAAAGTTCTAGTCCGGAGCAATTTTTTTTTCCATTTATTCCAAGTAGTGCAAAAAGCAATCTTCATTGGAGTGACAAAGCTATTTACATCCATGGAAATGGATGAAACCTACAATGTATGGATGAAAATCTATTTTTTCATCCAAAATAGTGATCCCATCCCAAGACTTGATAGCAGTTTATCAATTTCATCCATTGAAAAGAAAATATCTTGCTAAATATTCCCTCTAAGTAATTAATTATTTTTTAGCAAAAATTTGTTGAAAAGAAAATCCCAGGTTTGGAAGAGAATTCTACTAATGTTATAATATGGTTTGTATTTATTGGTTCAGGTTGGTTGGTAGGCCCATGATACAACCATTTGATGGAGAATTAATGATAACTATGCCTTCTGTCAATCTCCGTAAGCCAATTTGTTCCTTACTAGTTTGATGTTTTTTATTAGGTATCTAATTATTACTATCCACTGAAAAGATGCAGCACACACACCTCCCCAAATCCCCTCCCTTTCCCCGGCACGGAAAAATTAGAATTGTCGATTAATTTTGGAAAAAATCTACAACTCCCTTCCCCTGTTGTTAATCAAAATACCATACAATATATACATATGAATACAAAATACGACACAGATACAAAAGCATTAACCCATATCGTTTGTCTTCACATTTACATCTAGATTTTATATAAGGGAGGTGGGTTATCTAATTGGAGTTGATTTTGGTTGGTTAACTAGAGTGGAGTTAGGTTAGTTAACTAGGGTTGGGTTGGGGTGGTTAATTGAGGTTAGGTAAGTTAACAAGGATTGGGATGGGTGAGGAATTTAAAGTTAAATTAAAAAAATATTAATTCTCTGCACTCTCCTCACTATGCATTCAAAAGAGACTGTAACAGTCTAATTATAAATACTATTGTATAAGTTGACTTGCTAACACTAAACATTAGATGATATTCAATTTGCAATATTATAGTACTAGTAGAAGTTCTCATCAAATCAATACACCAATAGTAACAAATCCAATCAAACATAATTTTTTTTTTTTATAGATTTGGCTATTCATATAAGGTAATATGCTACCATAATGTCAATGCAAGAGAGTTTTGTTGTCAAGACATATTTTGATTGGTAAAGGAGAGGCAGATTAAAACTGATAATGCTCACTCCTTGCCTTGTGCAAATTTTCAAAAAGGTAGTATGAAGTAGAAATTTCATTGGTCTGGCAGCGGAAGAAATATAAGAGAAATCTCTACTACTACCAACATTTATTTAGTGCATGTGCATCCACCTAGCATAATATAAATGTAAAGAGACTTTCACCACTGTGGCATGTTTTGATTGGTTGAGCAATCAAAGAAGTCAAACAATTCAACTCTCCTACATTGACATTATGTTCGTTACTTGCAAAGTAGTCCAAGCCCTCAAGAATAATTACAGGTCAATACCAACCTCATCGCATGCAGCTCAATAGGCCCTAACCGGTGATTATTCTTAATAACCTTGCATGCTTTGCAATCACCTAACCCATAGTTGCCACCATACAACAATGATATTGAGTTCCCCACCAGCACAAGACTTTGAACCAGAAATTCAATTCAAGGCTTCAGCATGATGACAAAGGAATGAAGCTTTTACTACCACACCAAAATAGCACTGCCATAGTACCTTGAAAGCATTCATGGTTTCAATAGTAGAACTATCCCCAACAAACTCTTCATTTCATGCTCATCATACAACTAAAGTTCATTCTACTTCTTCTTCTTGACCGCCGTACTTTTGACCAGACGAAGGCTTTCTTTCTTGCCTTTCCTTGCCTTGAAGTGAGATTTGTCTCAAACTCTCAACCAAAGAAAAAGAATCTGCATATCAGTTGAAGAGCTCATCATCCAGTCTCTTGATCTCCACAGAATTTGATGAGAAATTTCAAACATTCAGAGTACTTTCCAAAGTGTGTAGGATCCACAATGTAAAAACTTGTCCCGTATGTTGGAGTTTCCAGTGGAATCCCCTCCTCCGATTGAGAGGTGTTGCATTCCTGCAATAATAGATGAGTTCCAACAATGAGACTTGAACCGAATTCGGTGCTCAAATTCATGCACCCCTGCAACACCCGATTGTAGCCCCTTTTGAAATTTGCTGACAGTCGACACTAAAACTTGATTCAATTCCAGACTTCACATTAAAAGTTGCTACTAAACATTGTCGATAGTGAATAATGTTTTTTAACATGTTCGCTGATTCTTTTTTGCATGTTGCTGAAGTATGATTGATCCAAAACTTTCTTGTTTGCTGAAAAACGTTGCTAAACCCTAAACCCTATAACCCTAACAACCCTAAACCCTACGAGCATCCTCCGAAACGTTGCTGTAAAAAAACGGTCAGGTAAACGTACCCTCCCGAAATTCTAGTAGCGAGAAATTGTGCAGGTTGCGGATTGGAAATAAAATCAGAAGAGAATACTGGCGTTGAATCGTTTCTTCCAAGACTGGATTCTGATGAAATCATAATATGAAACGGACTGCTGCGGTGCAAGAGCTGGGTGCATTGATATTGTAAGACAGAAATGCTGCACACAACAATGGGAAATTCAGTATATTTCCAATTTTCCATCGATTTTCCAGAGGTGGGGGATGGGAACAAAATGTATAATTATGTAGAAAAGTGTACCAAAAACAAAATGCAGGTAAGTGTTTGAAGAGCATGTCTTTAATTTGCTGAGTCTATGTTTCTGTGCATATATATATTCCAACCTAGCTCGGTCTCCCTCGTACTCTTCTTTAATTCGCGGTCGCTTTGTCAAAAAGCCAGGGTTTTTTCTTTTGTGCATGATGTGCTGCAGACTCATAAGGATCAATCCTTTTTTTTTCCTTTTTTCCTTTTCAATTCATACCAATGTGTCATACTAGTTCTCATAAATCTCTTCCACATGGGGCTTCAAGCTCATTCTTGAAGGGCGTTCGTTGACGACCTCGATCAACCATTCAATCTAGTATTTGTTGAAAAGGTTGAATGCGGAGCTTCTTGAAATTGGTCAACTGATAAAGCCAGTCACACGAACAACATTATTCAGGTAGGCCGATTGTTTCCACGAGTCAAAAGTAAAAGAGGGGTAGAATATTTTGCATCTGTGAGTGGCAACAAAACTTGAGTTTCTAGAAACCCATCTATGCACTTCGAATTACGTGGCCTAAATTTCAGCCCTTGAATGTGTCACATATTGCCACAACAACTTTCGCCACAACAAGAAGCAATAGCAACCCATTTTAGTTCACGACTATATCATCTAGTTCTATTGACTTCATTGAAAATTGCTCCCAATTCTGGAAAATCTTGAATGATGCAATTCAGGACCCCTGAGGAAAGGAAAGACCATGATTTTTTGCATAGAATTCTTACACTACTTTCAAATTTCAACCATGATGAACCTCGATCCACCAGGTGCGGAATTTCAAAAGTCTTAGAATTGAAGGTCACCTGGCATTCAAGCAACTCGAATTCGAAAACCTGGAAACATCACTAGAGCTCGTAAGATCAGAAACCAGCAATAAGCGTGCTTCCAGGGAACCACAATTTGGTTAAACGGGCAGGGTTACAATACTTTGGCACCCTTTCGAAATGCACGTCCTGAAAAACATAAAATTCATACCTATCCTTAATTTAAGACCTAAATTTATGTACACATATGTCACAATTTTTTGCCGCCGGAATCGTGTCATTTGAAAGAAACTGACTCACATTCATTTGCTTGAAGGCGGCGAAGTTTAAGTATTCATTCAGAAGGAAAAGAAAGAAGGAAACTGGCTCACAAGGCACGCAGACCTCTGATATATGCTCGTTTCAACAGCTAATTTGCAATGAGCTCTATCTTGTGAATTTGAAAATATCAGAGTCCGTCCTGACATTTTTTTTTCAAGAAGAAAGAGTCCTACAAATTAATCGTTCTTGCAACATCGACCTCAGATTTGGAAACAAAATATTGATGCGGGACCACCAAGTTGAACAAACGGACTTATTGAAAGGGTTTAGGGTTCATTGGTTCCAAAATGGAACCCTAAACCCTAAACCCTTCATATATTGAAGCGGGCATTGAATAGAACTCAATCCGCAAGAGATTCTTTCATTCCCATTCAATGGTCTTTGGATCCAACACCAGAAGAAAGAGTGTTGATCCAGTTTTTCTTCAGTTGATGTGAATTAATTGATTCTATTTGTTCAGTCTAGATCCCACACCAAGACAATGGGAGAGGTACCCAAAACCATGTTCCATTCTCCTCTCGCAAATTACAGAGCGAGCGACCAACATTATGTCAAATTCTTCTTATTGTCAATTTCATGACTCCGACACAATTCCAGCGTGTGATTTCAACGCCCTTGTTGAACATAAATACTATCAACCAATCCTAACACCAATTCTGTTAAAACTCGCGCAATTCCTGCGCTAAACCCAAGTCTAATGCACACAAAGCTCTCAAAAAGTACTACTTAGGGCAGGTGCAGAATTGAGTTTTCAAAACGCGCTTCCTTCCTGAAAGTGCTAATAAAAGTTGTGGGTTTTCACCAATTTCATTAACCCCTAAAGGACCAAGGGGGGTTTCCAGCGAGACATTCCAAAAACTGTGACTTTTTGGTATGTTAATTCAAAAAAGAAAATCAAAACTTTTTTTTGGAATTTCAACCATACAAAACTAAAGTAAATTATTTTACCAAAGTGTAGAAAAAATTTCAGCCCTTTTCACCGCGCAGATTAAAAGATTATAGCATTTGAAGTGAGAAAAAAAACTTTTTTCCAATCCTGCAAAACAGGGTCAGCAGACTTGGGCCTCATTTGGAGTAAAAATTTTGTTCTACACAAACATGAGATTTTTGACCATTTATAAGTATATGATATTAGGTTCACTCACAAAAAAATTTAGAAAAAAATATAGAGTCTAGCTTATTCTAAATCACCCTGCAATGCAAGGAGGTTTAATGAATTGGCAATACACTAGTTATTTTTTTGTGCAATGAGGAAATATTTTATTTGAAATCCAAACGGTGAAAAATTAGAGACTAACATTTGGAATACTTGGCAAAAATTTCAAGAATTTTGACTTCACTAATTGCAAGATAATAGGGTTTGAAGTTAGAAGAAAATGTTTTTTCTTGAAACTACCCCAACATAGCTAACAAAGTTTGACTGCTCGTAGAATGTGATTGGACAACTAAAATTTATATTTTTTTAAATAATTGTATGCCATACTTTATTAGTTACATACATGCCAAATTTCAAAACTTTATGATATTTTTTGCAAAAGATTCTCCAAAGATTCCCAAATTGCCCAAGCTGCCCGAAAAGTTCAAGGCAACATAACTTTGGATCCGGGCACCCGATCGGAAAAAAAATTAGTTTTTCAAGAAGGAGGTACATAATTCCACATTGTGTCCAAATTTCATGAACATCCAACCGAAAATGACTTTGTAGGAACCTACCCGAGATTTCTTGCATACGCTGAACGGACACTTGGTCCTTTAGGGGTTAACGAAACTGGTTAATAAATTCCTTGTGTTTTTTTTTGGAGAGTTTTGTGTGCAGTACTAATAATGGTATTTAGTGTTACCCATGCTAACTGTTTTAGAAATGCTATAAGTGTATAAATCCTAGTATCATTCTAAGTGGGAAAACTCTAAATCCATAGTTGGTAAAAATATTCATCATGAGTAAAAAGTTATGGCTTTTTAAAATCAATTAGTATAGGTAACACTATTTACCATCATTAGTGGAGACTGCCTCAAATTGGGCACTCAGTCGGAACTGGACACATTGATTTCTTCCAAGGATGGAACCGACTTGAAGAGTATAAAAAAAAAATTCAAAGAAAAAGAAGAAGAAGAAGCGAATGCTGACTTGGAGTAAATTGGGAGTTGCCACTTGACGCCATTCGCCTTGTTGGTGGCCCCTGCATTGCATCCTCCGTCCCCGCCTCTCCATCTCCGTCAGTGCACTGGAATTCCACGTGGCAGTCCCCCTACTGCCACTGGGACGCAACTGGACCGACTCTCGCTCTGTTCACATGACCTTCGTGTTGTATGGAGTGAGTCGGGCTAGCTGAGCTTTTTCATGGAATTTCCCACTTCGACTAAGATAACGATAAATAAAACAAAATAAAATAAAACTTAAATTTAAATTTAAAATAAATAAATAAATTTAAAATTCCAAAATAAATAAAATAACTTTAAATTTTAAAAATAAATAAAATAAAATAAAATAAAATAAACTGCCTGCCTGGCCGGCTCAATTTTTATCAGCAAGTTGCAGGATGTAACAAAAGAATCCATCCACTGGATTAGAAGGTGGACGACTACCTTACAACTGCCACTGCCACTGGCTGTGGAATGATCGGTGGTTTAGTGGTGTACAAATATTCTGAAAATATTCTGCCAACAACAAGGTAAGGCAACTACACCTGAAATCGCACAAAATAAACCAATTCAGCAGGGTCCCCCATTATTATACTGGAATTTTTTTGGTAGTGGAAAAAGGGGATTCCAGATTCTCTTCGAATGCAATTTTTTTGGACACCATATGAATAAACTACGAAATGTTCAAAGCGCTGAAAAATGTGTGTTCCTAAAGAGCGATCATCGACTCTCGTGAAGTACATTTTTTAGGCGAGGATCTGTAGTGCGTGATTTTAGGTGTAGTTACCTTATTGGAATCCCATCACTCATTCCAACCAGTACCTTATCAAGTCAGTTAAGCCGGTGAGTTCCCATGGAGGTCAATATGAGGGTTGGTTTTGGAGGGCATGTGTCTGCTTGTTGGCCTTCTTGTAAGGTAATAGGTATAGGGCAATGCCCGAGGAGGAGGGGATTTCGCCAAATAATTGGCCGACGAGGAGGGCGGAGCCTGACGAGGAGGGCCGATTATTTGACGAAATCCCTGACGACAAGGGTATTGCCCGGCGTAAACCGCAGGTGGGAAATTCGACGAACAGAAAAAATCTGGATGAAAAATCCGTAATCCCCGATTACGCGGGCAAACCTGCGTAATCGGGCATTACGGCGCAGAAACTTCCCCGCAGAATGAACGGGATATTTCCCTCCAGTGGTTTACGTTCTGAAACTGCACAGGTTCTAAAACCGCCCACATCCTCAAATGTATATTACATGTACATGTTCCCTTTTTCATAGCCTTCAACAATGTACAAAACAATACACATTTTAAGAGGTGGGCGATTTTAGAGCCCTATGCCATTTCAACTTCAAAAAAGATGAAACAACTTGGATTAGATGCCAATTTCACTTCTCTTTCAAGGAAAATTCACTGAAAATTATTTCAAGAAGCTTCGTCTCCCCCAAAATTCAGTTTCAGCTCTTGGGTGGGCGATTTCTAACCTTTGTTACCTTATGGGCTTAATTTATAGAGGGAACTGTTGTCAGAGGCCCAATTTTTTTTTTGGCGGTCTGAGCGAAATTCCGCTCAAAACAGAAACCCTGGATCTGGATGTCATTGTTGTTGTTGCTGTTGCAGGGCTGCTCTGAACCTCTGATGATAAGTTATCAGCCAGTGTGGATTTGACATTCAGAAAATAAATAAATAAAAATGGGGGCTGGACAGATTACTGACGAATCAGAGTAGAGCCAGTGCACGTGGATGTTCTGAATTAGTAAGATAAACTGAATTTCCGAGCGACAAAAAAACACAGTCGGAAGCCAGCCAGTGCAGGGATGAAATCTGGGACGTGGCTGTTTGGTATTGGTGCTTTTTTCTGTAATGCAGTGGGTCTCCCATTGGTTCAAAAATAAAAAATAAAAAACTAAACTAAACTGGGACGCGGAGAACTAAGGTGTTGGAAGAGGATCCGGGATTCCGGGTTTAGCATCCTTGCGGTGCGCGTGCTCACTTCAGAGACAGTAGTGGGGGAGTCGGTTCTTCAGGTAATTACGTATAGGGCAATGCCCGACGATAAGGGTATTGCCCGACGTAAATCACGACGAAATCGCGATGAAAATGGGATGAAAACAATGAGCCAGATGAAAAATCCGTAATCCCCGATTATGCGGTTTTGTCCGCATAATCGGGCATTACGGCACAGAAGCTTCCCGCCGATTGAACGGGACATTTCGGGACATTTCCCAAGAGTGGTTTATAGAATAAGGGAGAGAGTCTTTCTGGGTTCTTCTAAAAGAATATGTTTCTTTAATTGTTTTTTGAATGGGGTTTTTACGTGGGATTTTACGTGGGGTTTTTAAATGGGGTGGTGGTTTAATGGGGGTTTAAATGTAGTTTTTTTATGGGTTTTTTAATGGGGTTTAAATGGTTTTTATTATGGGATTTTTAATGGGGTTTATTATGGGGTTTAAAAAGGGGGGGGGGGGGGGGGGGGGTAATGTGTGTGTGAAGAATGTCGTGTTTGTTCACGTGACAAGGAGCAAAGGGTGATGTAGTTGAGGGATCCGTTGGTTGCAAATCATGAAGCATTGCCTTACTTTTTACTCAGCACGGCAAAAGAGGACCACAACATGGAACACTGGATCTGCATTCTCAGCTGTCGTTTCCCCAGCAACTTGACGCAGCTTGGAAAAAGCAAGTCTCTGAAAGTGGGATAAGGTGGGTCCCGCCCCCCCAACCGCCACTTTTTACTACTGTCCCCTATTTACTAATATTAATGTTAGGCTGGTCGAATTTTCATAGTTTTGGAAACAAGTACGGAAATTTTGGATCGTGTCTACAATTTTTAAAAATTGTACAACTATATCTGAAAATCTGGAAAAGGAAAAAAAATCATTTGTTGCTAGTTCTAAAATATCCAAAAATTATTCTTGAGAAAAGTTAGAAAAAAGAACACGTTCAAGCATGAATAGAAGAAATCAATCCCCAAATTAGGAGTGTTTGGAAATTAGAAGAAGCAAAATGCCGAAAGTCAAAAAATCTAAATCAAGTTGCCGAATTGTTGAGCTACAAAAAATAAACTATTTTGACAGAAAGGTGCTGAAATTCGCCTACGCGCGTGGCATTTGGATAGTGTATGCAAAAGTTATGAAGGTACAAAGTTTGGTTCTAAAACGGTTTCATCCACGTGCATGTGAGAAAAATCGGGCCTCCCATAACATTCAAGAGCCTTCAGAGAGGCTGCCTTTGCCTCTCTGAAGTCTTCATCCACGAAATGCATCCACATGTTATTAATGTATGCTTCAGGACCGAGACAATGCCAGTACATTTACGGTGCGATCTATTTTTTTGGCTTATTCTAGGACAAAATATACAAACAAAAAATTTTAAAGATAGATGGTCTGTCAAAACCCAAAGACTTCATTGGGTATACCAATGAAATCTAATCATTTGCCATCAACAATTTATTCTGATTTTTTTGTAGAAAAGAAAAGCTCTTTATGTACAATTGGGGTGGTAGGAGATAGAACAATCCATGTGGGATATGTAATTTAGAGTTTGTAATTTCTCAACCGCTCATAGTTAAGTCTAAAGTAAGAATTGTGTTAAAATTATAATTTCAGACCTCATTTAGGCATAGTGGAATACCTTTTTTCAAAATACTTTGAACTAGAATAAGTTGGGAAATCAAGTTAAATTTCATCTCCAAAAATCCGTTTGAGATTTTAATCTTCCACTCAAAAGTTATAGACAAATTTCATAGAAGGGTTGAAAAGGATTTTTTTTTTACATTTTCATACATCCTCTCTGAAATTTGTCCATAACTTTTGAGTGGAAGATCTAAATCTCAAACGGATTTTTGGAGATGAAACTTAGCTTGATTACACAACCATATTAGTTCAAAGTATTTTGAAAAAAGGTATTCCACTATGTCTAAATGAGGTCTGAAATTATAATTTTAACACAATTCCTACTTTAGACTTAACTATGAGCGGTTGAGAAATTACAAATTCTAAATTACATATCCCACATGGGTTGTTCTACCTCTTACCACCCCATATGTACATAAAGAATTGTCTTCTAATTCCATATCACAAAACGTGAAAGGCTTACAATGCAAAGTGATGGAATTCCGACATTGAAATTATTAACCGCACTGAATTGTTTGTCATTTATCTTAAGCTATTTTTTTGGTTTTGTTGAAATTAAAAGTATTCAATTTCCCAGTAACCCGATTGTGCAGTCATGACCTTGGCCCTGAGCAGAAGTCTGACATTATTGACGCGTGGCTTATTAGCTAATGTTGGGTGTGGAATATTCCACACCATTTCATCCTTTGGATGAAATGATGTGGAATATACCACATCATTCCGTCAGAGGGAAGGGAGCTGCTCTCACAGCTCTTGAATGTTATGCCGAGGATTGCATGTCAGGTGGTTTTTTTGCTTAAGAATTATTTTTTCCGCTACACACTCACCTGAAGTTGCGATGCTAGATGCTCAACATTGGTTAAAAATCAAAATCGAAAGTGTTCAAAAAATCAAGGTTAAGATACTCCAATGCACGTCAAGCCTGATTGTATTTAACACTTTGTATTTGGATGCACTCAGACCAAGTTGTGCTTAAAAGTACAAATGTCCAAAAAAATCCATTTACCATCATCACCCTACCCACCCCACCAAAAATAAAAAATTGTGGTAATATGAAGGACTATCTTTGAAGACAATTCGTGTGCACATAGATGAGAATAAGATCTCTTTATGGAAGTGGATAGTGGTAGGGTTAACAATCCATGTGGGACAATGAGTGAAGATACATATCCCACATGGATTGTTAACCCTACCACTACCCCACTTCTATAAAGAGTTCTTCTTTCCAAGTGGCAATTCATTCTTGTAGCCTTAGCCCTCGGCTACTAGGTTCAATAGCCACTTACTCAATTTGGCTAAATTGACACAAATTAAACTTCAAATAAGCCCAAAGATTGGCTTCATTTGGTTTAATTGAAACAATTGTCAATAAAACAATGTTTATAACGTTAGAAGTTGCGGTTACAATGGTCCATGTATTTTTTTTTTTAAATTGCAGATACATTTTATAGATGTGAAAATGGTCATGGCCTGAATATATTTGCAAAAGTTAGACCAGTTGACTGCTCACTTTGGCTATCTTCGCAAAAGTCAGACCTACATTTGAATAGATGTGTTTGTCACTTCGGAGCAGCCCTTCGGAGGTCTGAAATTTCTTTTAATGGGGTATACAATTGATTTTGGAGATGTAAGGTTACTTCCCCTAAAATCACACAAATAAGCAATTTAGCGTAGTTTCCATTATTATAATGAAAACCTTTTTGTGGGATCTTGTTGGTAGTCAAAAGAAAATTATTGATTCTCTCACAATGCATTTTTGGGACATTGCATGAATAAAACAAAAAAATTTAAAGTGTTGAATATAGGTGTTTCTAAAACTGATCATAAACTCTCGTGAGTTGTGGGAGTACATTTTAGGCAAGAATCTAGAGTGTACAATTTTAGAAAGCGGCTGAAATTAGGTGTAGTTACCATAGACAAGAGCGAAGATGGTAGTTTATGATAAGTGCCACATTTGGAGGGATCCACTTTAAATAGAAGATAAAGAGATATGCTTCAATCCTTTAAATGTCCAATTTCTTTATTGAAATTTTGTACATTTTGGCTTCTATCTTTGTTTAATTATGTTATTTAATAAATTCAATATCATTATGTTGGTTATATTTCTATATTTTTTACTAACTTCTAAATTTTTACGATTTTGTTTCACAAAAAAAATCCTCCAAAATTACTATTTTGGTGCAAAGAGCTAGGATAAAAAAACCCACTAAATCCAACGATAGAATTTTGCATATGAAATGTTTGGGACTGTGTAGGAAAGAAAACTTGAAAACCATTGGCAAATTGGATTGTAAGATATCAATGTTCAATGAGGGGAAAAAAAACACTTTTTACAAATCTAACTATAGGATATTGCATAAGAAACTTACGATAATATATGGAAAATTTCTTACAAACTTGACTAAGTACATTGTAAGATATTAGTGTTCAAAGTGGAAAAAAAAGATTTACTAACACCTTGTCATACAAGGCTTTGAAGCTTTGAAGCTTATTAATTTCAAAATTTTGAACTTTAGATTCTTAAGGTTTTTAATCTTTACGGTGGAGAATGGAGTTGAAAATTTAAGGAAAAAATTCAAAACATTTTAATTGATTTTCAATATATTTATTTAGATCATCAAGGAATGGAAGGAACAAGATGGAAGGAAAAATTATATAGTTTATAGCTCTAAAATGGAATTGAAATATATTGATTTTAAAGTTTAGATTGTTGAAACAAGCAATCTAAACCTTGCCAGCCTTTTTTGGGGGAAAAAATTGTGAAAATTGAATTTAGAAATGAATCTTACATATTGTTTTCTTGACCATGCCCTATTTGCCAACGAATAAAGAGTATTTGTGACTTTTACACCAATAATTGTGATCAAATTATAGAAGCTTTTATGTAGACAAGAAAGTATTCCATGAGAAAAAAATCAAAATTTTATTGATGTTGATCATTTATTTTTATTGACAATATTGACAATGATAATTTATTTATTTTAGGATTTGTTGGATCAATCATGTACATCACGAACTCGAGTCTTTAGACAAATAAATTGAACTTAAAAGTGAATTATACGATTGTGAAGTATAAGTTGAATGCATTGCCCAATTCAACAAATATTTAAAATGCAAGGGCAATAAGATGTAGCATGGTCTATATTGGAACGGGTACTCTCTCTACAATGGCTAATGCTATTTCATGCTCTCAATTCCCAAAAGAATTAAAGTATTGTGAGAACCAATAGCATTTGCATGTTTGTCAAATTGTTGATATTTTAAATTCAATAAATATTAATTTCCTTCAATTTTTGTGTAAAACAATTTGAAATGACGTATCTTAATATGTCAAGGCACAAAAAGTTTTTCAAAGTTCTAAGAAAAAATTGGGCAAAAGATAAAGTAATTCTAAATTATATTGAACAAAACTGAGTTTTAGACATGGCTAACTTTCAAATCACAACTAGTTTTTTCTTAAAACTTCCATGGTAACGTGTGGTATGTCGCACACTGTAAGTTGGGTATATCTACTTTTAGACTTTGTCCATTGATGCTTATGGTATAGTTGTTTGAATGAAAACATTTCAATTTTGTACTTAGTTTCATTCATCACTGTAAGACCAAACAATGTCAGAGATATGCCGGTAGAGATCTATGTTCTAGAGGGTTTGCAAGGGCCCTTGACTATTATAGACCCTAGTATGTTTTTATAGGAGTCCACTCAAATTCTACCTATTGCAAGGGCCTAGGTGGGAAACCTTTTCTCACAGATTTTGAAGTCTACAACAAGTCACACACCCTCTCAACTCCAGACAATCATGTAGCGCCTCCCAACAACTCACAATGCTTTGGAGGCAAAGAACCCAACCTCTCACAAGACCAAACGATGTGAGAGATGCACCAAATCTACATTCTAGAATGGTTGCACGGGCCAATGGTTGTCTAAAGTTGGTAAGGCATGTCACTCACTATAGACCTAAAAAAACGTAAAAAAGGGTCCCTCCCCACCTAGGCCCTTGCAACAAGTAGGATTTGAGCGTACTCCATAGAAATGTCAAGGCCCATGCTAATTCTAGAATGGTTGCACGGACCTTTGAATTTAACGGGCCTTGACATTTCTATGGAGTACGCTCAAATCCTACTTGTTGCAAGGGCCTAGGGGAGGGGGAAAACCCTTTTTCACGTTTTTTTAGGCTCATAGTGAGTGGCACGCCTTACCAACTTCAGACAACCACAGGACGCGTCTCCAATAGCTCGCAAAGCTCTAAAGTAGGGAACCAACCTCTCACAAGAAGGTTGCTATTATATGAGCATAGGAGTGTGAGCCCATGAGCCTAGAATACTACACACCTATGTTATAGGTGTATATACTATAGAAATCGTCTATGATAATAGGATGTATATGTTACAAATACCCATATTAATAGGTGTTTATGATATATACATCTTCTGTAGTGTGTGATATCTATATTATAGGTACCTATATTGTAAGCTCAATGCTCACAAGCTCGCATTATAGGCTCACATATTAACACCGTTGCCTCTCATAATACCAAACAATGTCATAGATATGCCAAATCTCCGTTTTGAAGTGGTTGTGTGGGCCCTTGATTGTTATGGGCCTCAACTTGTTTTTATGGATCTCACTCAAATTGTTGGGTGAGGGGACCGCCCACTAGTTTGTTGTCCAGGCCACCAAGTTTGGAGCATGAGTGCAGATGCTCTCAACAATTTGACAGGAGGTTTTTTGTTGTTTTTTAAAACAATTTGACAAGAGTTTTCAGGGTCTGGAGTTCTCAGGAGTTGAGTACAGTACTTGGATTGGCAGGAGAATCTCAAAAAATCATACTATAAAGTTATTTATGTAATTTTCAATTTTTCAATTTTCTTTTTTTGAATTGCATATTTAGAACACTCAGATAGATGCTCCCCAAGAATTTCTGCTTCAGTGGGTGACATCAGCTTTGTTTCGTCATCACCTGTGCCACTTCCCCCCCCCCCCCCCCCCACCACAAATAAATAAGAAACTAAAATTTCATTTTCTTAAAATTTCTTTCCAAAAAATGAGCCAATGGTTGAAGTGAGACGGCTATTGGCTAATTGTGGGGTGCAACTTGATCCTCCTTACAACCGCCATCTCGGCCGCAGTGAACACAGTTGTCCTGCCACCTTTCTAAAAGAACAAGCCCCTTTTGGCACCACCAAAAAGGGGGTTGCTAAACTTTGTTTGAGTGGTTCTTTGTTTATTGTCATGAGTTTATATACTTTTCGGTCCAACAAAGTCAGATTCTAGAAACCCTCAGTTCAATCTCATTGGGGGCTTCTCTGCAATTGGAAATTGTCCATGCTTAAAAAATTAAAATTAAACAAAATTGAATTGAATTGAATTGAATATCCCCCCCCCCCCCCCCCCCTACTGAACCATTCAACATGATAGTGTGACTTTTTCAAATTAGGTGTAAAATAAACACGAAAAAACATAACATCAAACGTAGGGCGTATGATGAGGTAACTTTTCAAATGAGGTATGTGCACTTGCCACTTGGGTATGCAAAATTGTGACCTAAAATATACAAAATATGTACCTTTCATTTCATGGGATAAGTATTGATGTATAAGGTAGAACTACCCAATTCCGTCAGTGATTCAAATCCGTGGTCTATAGCTTTGTCCCAATTCCGTCAAAAAAACATGCAAAGCCGCTTCAGATTCTGACAATAATAGTTTATTAATGCTATTAAAAGATAACGTGTCAATTCATGATTGGTGGATCTTCAAGTGCTATTAGATACATTGGAAAGCGGTATTGAGTTGTAAGAGGACGTTTATGAATCTAGTCTAGTAGCGGTTGTGCAATTTCACTTCATAAATTCACAGAAACTACAATTTTTATCAAAAAATTATAATTCCACTTGGGTTTGACTCCTGAAACAAAAGCACACCTCTGAAAAATATGTGTCTTTTTGAGAGTTGACCCCAATATAGTTAGATTGTGAATCAGGGTGGTAATGGGTAGTTCTACCTTATATCTTACCTCT
Organism: Antitrichia curtipendula; assembly: GCA_951230915.1. NCBI lineage: Eukaryota > Viridiplantae > Streptophyta > Bryopsida > Hypnales > Leucodontaceae > Antitrichia > Antitrichia curtipendula. Next base: position 14,355,462 of record OX579639.1, on the reverse strand, counting down.
AAGGTTGAGGCTTTGAGGGATTTCATTTTAAACCCTTTAAAGTACTTTGGCCATGAATAATGATTTGGAATACAGGAAATTACAGGAATACAGGAAATTTATCCCTAAAGGTCAGAGTATGATTTCACCAAAAACGTTTTGAAAACTATCATTTCTATAACAAGTACCAAAATTTTGAAAAAAAAACAGTTTTGGACACGTAGATGTAGGATCTTGTAGTATTCTGATTTGAGAAGATGTTGAAAAAATTCAGAAATTTTCACCATGTAGATTGCAAGATATTAGCTTTTGAAGTGACAAAAATCTTTTTGGGGGGCCCTCTGAAAAAACGGGTAGCTACACTTTACAAGGTCACATTTGTATGAAAAAATGTCCAAAATGGTGGTTAGACTTTGGATTCATTCTTCAAGTAAAGTTGGCTACATGCTTGAAAATTTTCAGGTCATTTGGAATTGCACAACATATAGGAAAAATATAGTAAGTAAAAAGAAGTAGGGAATGATTAAAAATACTAGATTGTCAAAAATTTAGTTATGGAATTGAAAAATATCAATTCCAATAGTTGTAATGTTGCAATAAAAAATTTGTATCCAATGTTTTTATTTTTCCAATATTTTAAATTGAGTTAAATAAAGGACTTCAAGGTTTATCTTAGAGTAGAGGTTCCATAACTTTCCTCAAACTACCCTCAAACTAAAGCTCTTCATAATCTTCACTTCACGAATCAAAATGAAATGTTTCAAAGCTTTTTATATATACACAAATCTGGAAAAATAAATTCAAAATTCTGTTTTATTTTAAAGTGATATTTAAAGAAGTTTTTTTAGTTGCCTGGAGTGCTTGCACATCGCTGAAAACTATATATCATACAATAATTTTTTAACCATGTAGTCAAAAGTTATGAAATTTGTTGGAATTTAAAGCTATTCCTTGGGCACATGTTGAATGAAAATTTCAAATAAAATAAAATAAAAATTCCATTCTTAGAGAACTGCCCAAAATTGCTATGTTGCCAAAAAAAATGCAGTTTAGGGCTTTAGGGATTAATGTAAAAACAAAACAAAATGGTTTCCAATTGTATATTATAAAGAGAATGGTGTATACATGACAATATGAAAATATTGAGTTTGACTACATGATTATAGTGTCTAACTTTCAAGGATTAACCAACATTTGTTATAGATACAAAAGGGGCCAAGTCCCCCCCCCCCCCCCCCTCCGCTTGTTTCTTTTTCACTATGGGAAAAATATTGAAACTTATTATTTACTATTGATAATAAATTTTGGAAGCTTTTGGAATACCATACTAGATGCCTATTTCATATCAACTTTGTATGATTTGAAACTAAAATAGGTAGACAAAATGATTGGGACATTGATGCTAAATACTTAATACTAAAAAAAAATAGGGTTCAAGTCATGGTAAAAATATACAATTAGATCCAATATTATCTTTTGAATACAAAAGAATTACCAAAAATCTATGGTATTTTGTATAGGTTCAAAAATGTTCATGTGAATTTGTATCCATTCCATGTATTTATGTATATATTCCATATGTATTCCATATATTTTCAAAATTAAAAATTAAAAACTAATGGGGCAAAAATAAGGGGCAAGAAATGTTCAAGCTTGGAAAAAAATAAAATATGCTCACCTGAACCCCAGCTAGACTAGCTCCCCCGCAAAAGCTCGTAGCACCACTTTACAGAACTCCAAGTTGGGGGGGGGGACAACAGCAGAATCTTCATTTTTGTTTTCATTTAGTAGATTCCAAGGGATATTCCAAGCTTCCCAATTGGCGAGGCAGGCTGCGTCAGCAGCCTTGTCTTTGCCTACTCGTCAGCAACGATGCTCATTCACTCTGATGAGTGGCACACCCATTGTCACACAATTCAAGGCCCCGTTTTATTATTTTAGATATAGAAAAATATGTAATATCTATATCTACAAACAACCTACATGTGACCCCCAAAAAACAAAATTATGACGGTGAGTACGTTTGGATTTGGGACTATGGGCATGTTTACATCCAATTTTTTTGGTTTGGATTGGAGCCCAAAAAAATCGAGTGTTTTGATTGGGTCTTTGCTTTGGGTCCAGAGCTATCTTCCAATCAAAACATTCCATTTCTTTGGGCTCCAATCCAAAGTTTTTGGTTGTAAACAGGATTGAGACTTGAGAAGGAATCAAAAAGAAAAGTGTTTAGGTACAATTAGAGTTAATTGTAAAGTATGTGCAACGAGGGACAAAAAGAAATGGGGTTTGAGAAAAACATAGGTTGGAATTCCATGAAGCATCCAAATTTGGGGTTTGAGGGAGTTTTAGTGTTGTGTTTCTTTTGTACTATTGGCTTAGTTAAGCCTTCCTTTGACACGCTTGGTATGAATTGGGATTCACTTTACAATGAATTCTATTGTGAAGGGACATAACCCTTTAGATTCTACCCAGTTTTTCGAAAAAAATGTGTGTTTAATACTTACTTACAAATATAATTTCTCCTTGCAAAAATATGGAAGTGTATACATAGAATCCAATTGTAGAAAGCAAAAGTACATTCAATGTTGGTGTACGTTAAATTTGATTTGCATTTAGCGAAGCATGTTGCTATAGATTTTGTGCATTGCAAGGCATACGGTTGAATAGTTTGTGCATTACTCTATAACCATATTATGTTCTGGCTATATAGAGATAAAAATAAATAAATTATAGTGAAGCAAACTTATAAGTGAAATTAGACATTCTAACATTTTCAACAATACATTACTAGCTAAACTAAAAAGCATTTGTGAAAAATCAAGTGGTTTCAAAGTTAGATATATAATTTGTGTATTGTTTAAGATTGTAGGCTTATTTATCCCTCGAATACTAATTTATGTACAAAATCAAAAGCTCAATCCTAACAAGGTATACATCAACTTTACAATCTTCAAAAGCATTACATACCAATTGTATTTGTATTAATTATATTACCAATGTGCAATAGTATATTAGCATGTATTAGTGTATTAATGATATATATATATATATATATATAAATTATAGTAATCAATGATTTTTTACAATTTTGCAACGATTCTTGTACCATTTGATACAATGAAAGATTTCTAACATCTATAAACTTTGCATTAAGTTCTTGATTTGTATAAATTTCATGTAATTCAAAATTCTATAAAGCTTCAAGTAAGAAATTTTGTTTTTGTTGAAAAATTAAGGATTAATTGAAGCTAGGATCATAATAAGGACTCCTTCATACTAAGTCTCAAGTCCCACTAAAATTTCAAATTTTCATTGTTTGAGAGCTGAAAATTGAGATTTAAGGCTTTACAATACTTTCCAAGTTGCAAATCACTCCAAAATGTCTACATGGTAGCACTCATGGGGAGTTTGTCCAATTGGCTCAAAGAGTCTCTAGACTACCTAGAACCACATAACATTGCTAAGCACTCAAATCTGTACCTCCCAAAGCAGGTATAATTTTCCCTTTAGATACTTGGGGGAGAAATTAAGTTATGATTTGAGGCATCTGATGGGTGCTCCCATCTTTAGGTGTCGGAGCTACCCATGCCAGGGTCCATCCCCCCCTGTTGACCTATGTGTCAGTTGTTAGAAGCTTCTAGCACTTGGAGACTCCCCCTTCTATGGATGCGAAAGCCCCCCCTCCCCCTTGGCTTGGTTAACAATGTTATGTATCCAAAAGTGTAACCCATTATGGTCATTTTATACCACCTAAAGCGGTCACAATATTTCTTAACACATCCATGACATGAAGGAATAAAAAAAGTTTCTTATTACGATGAATTTACACTAAAATGGTGGAAGTTCCTATTGCAATCACTAATAACTCCTTCACCATCACCGAAGGCATTGATCATGGACACTAACTAAATTTAATTAGCTCAAATCTCATTTGTTGCAATTTTTTTTTGTCATGGGTTGATGGAAGATTGTAATGGATCATTTCCTAGGTATATGCATTGGGCAATTTGCCTATCATAGGTTGGTTTACTTTAAATAATTTATTCATAGTTATCCAAAACTTTAAAGACTACCTACATGCATGGACAAAAAACTTTCAATCTCACTAGCTCCTAATTGTAGTCAACACCCCATTAAAAACTATAAAAAAAGGTATGACTTGACCAATAAGGTTTCATAGTTATCTAAGCTCTCAACACACACATGGACAATTTTTTTGTTGATCTAGCTCTTGATCATAGTCACCCCCCCATTAAAAACTATGAAAAACGCATGATTCGACCAACAAGGGTGCAAAGGAAATGCAAATACTCTTGTGGATTTTTTGTGGTGTCTAAATGGGTGAAAAAACAAAAATTATATATATTTAAAAAAAAATATATAGATAGTCCAATAAAAACAATAGCATAACTTACATTAAACAATCTCTAGGTCAATTTTTTTTATTCAATACAATGGATTTTAAACCCCTAACAACTCCATTGTTCCTAAGATGGACAATACTACGGAAGCCAAAATGGATTTTGGATACTGAGCACCTATGGTCTCAATTTTCGTCATGATTTTTTGAAACTTCTTTTAGAAAGAAAAGCACATTAACTTTCTAGAAATATAATTTTTTAAATTTCAATCAATGCTTGGGAGCAAAAATTATACAACAATGATCTCAAATGGCGAAGCCCAAATAACCAAAAAATTCCATAGAAACTTGAAATTTAAAAATTATTTTTTACAAATTATATATTTTTTCTACATGGAATGCTTTGATTCATTCCATTTGGATTAGTGATGTGAAAGTTTATGGATCCTCATGTTTTGTAGCTAGGCAATCATAGCATCTTCTTGAGAAAATAATGTATTAGTTTTGCTTTTGAACTCAATTTTTAAAATTTTAAAAAAACAATAAATTCCACAAGATTTTGTACTGGCTAGCTAGAACAATCTTACCATTAGGATTAGCATGTTTTTAATTCCATCTTAGGGCTACAAAAATTTATTTATTTATTTTATTGTATACCTACTTCTCCTTAATAAATTTTTAAAGAATGAAAATCAAATATTTCCTTTTAGAAGTTTTTTTCCACAAACTTCCAACTCTATTCTTCAACATAATTTTTTTTAAATCAAAATCTTTAGTGCAAAATTTTTAAGTTAAGAAGTTTCAAAGTCAAATAGTTTAATCACAAAAGGTGCAAAAAATCCATTTTCTTCACTTTGAATGCAATTGTATTGCTATCAAATAAATAGGCATAGTTTTTGAAATTTCTTCCAAATATTTTTATACTAGTATAATGCAAGATCATACAGTCATTACATGAAAAAAGAATTTGTAAAGATCTTTGTTCTTTGCACTAGAAATGTAATGTTTAAGGCTTTTTTTGATGAAAAAGAGACCTTAGGACTTTAGGGGTTAGAAGAACAATGATTCCATTGCCATCTTCCCCTTCAAATGTGGAATACTTCAAATAACATAGATTTTAATAATAAAAATAAACCTAGGATTCATGATACTTCTCTCTCTTTAGTAGTCTTGTCTAACAAGTTGGCTACATAATTATAAAGGAAGTTTAATATTTGGTAAATAAGTATATATAAAGAAATCCAAAATTGTCTTACTTATTATTTCAAGCACTTGTGTAAATGAGTGAAAAAATGTGCGAAAAAAATAATGCATAGGATAGCCTAAAGGAGTATAATTATAATGCCCTTGAAGTATTTTTCACAATTTTTTCTTTTAATCAAGCCTCAAAAAACAAAGCATTATTTTGTTTCAAATTTTGTAAATTCTAATGAATGAATTTTCCAACCCCCAAAATAATCCACATGAATGATTTTCCATATCAAAATTTGATGAAAATATGGGTAATTCTATCCAACTTTTTTTAGATCAATAAGCCCAATGAGCTAAAATCAATTTTCACTACTGGAGCCCATTCCATCTCAAGCAAAAAAAAATTTATTTATTTTTTCCTAAACTTTTTTCAACCTAAAGTAAGAGAGCAAAAGTCTTTTCCTACTGGCAAAAGTCATTTTGAACCCGAAAATCCGGATCACCTTCCACCGTTGACCTGACACCACTGTCCACTTCCAGTGAATATTCTTAACATCTCCTGATATCATAGATTTCACTTTTTAAGGGCGCCCTTGTCAGAATCAATCTGAAATCATCCCCTCGTCAAGATTCTCATCTCCGAACATGTTATATGGCAGTAGATAACGGGAACCAGGGAGCGGCGGCCAGTCCCTAAAATGCGTAGATCTACGTTTCACGGAGAGTCTGCCATTGAAAACGTCACTCTCGCTGCTGCCGTTTGCTTCTGCTGCTGGGCATGAACGATTTTGTAGCATCCCACTTCCAAATTCCTGCTCCGATTATCCAGCATATTCGACAGGGTGAGAGAAATTCGACGTGGAGGCCGCAGCATTGCGGAAGAGCGCTTTCGGAGGAGCCAGATTTCCTGTTGGGAGGTTGCGAGTTGCGGGAGAATGAAGGGATTCTCGTGACGGACGGAGGGATTTGAGAGGTTTAGGTTGTGATGTGTTCTCGATGTTTCTGTTTGTGTGGATTCAGGATGCTCGTGAAGCACAGGAGTGTGGATCCGAGGTCGTTCTGTGTGCGGAGAGGACTTATTACACACGACGCAGAGCCGAAGTGATTCGCAAGAAGCTCTGTTCTGGCCGTTCCGCTGTGGATGTAAGCGCCTTTCGAGGTGGAGGAAGACGGTTTGGTTTATGGTCAGGTGTTTAGGGTTTGCGGTGGAAGAGACAGGGATTGGCACTGAATCGCCGCGAGTTTTTTTTCAAAATGGCGACTGTTACTTGGTCTGGCGGTTCTGGAGGTCGAGATTTCGGAATGGAACGTCGAGATTGTAGATGTGGAAGCTCGAGGAAGAGAGGGAGAGAGAATTAACTGGTGCGGCTTGGAAATTGCGCAGTTGGAAGTGAGAATATTCGTTGTGGATTAGATTAATGGAAATTAGTGACGCCTCGGACACCGACGGGCAAGAACCATGTGAGTGGGGAAACGAGTACAATCTGGAGCTTGAAGCAGAACGGTGAGAGAACCTCTTCTTTCAGGATGTGCTGTGGAATTGAATGCAACGAATCTTTCTTGGTTTTGGTTAGTTAAAAATATTCTCATGCCTTGAAGGCTTCCAGCTGGCTCGTACGTGGGAGCTAGCTCAGCTACGTGAAATTTACACTACGCGGCGGTTCACAGTATTCATATTTCTTACTGAACGACATACGAGAGAATTCGGATATTGCGGGGAGTGATTCTGAGATTTTGCATAGTCGGAAAGGAATGTTTCTATTTAATAGCTGGAGTGTAATACACGAAGAAGCGAAGAATCTTATTTATGTGAGGAAACTGGCGATTAATGGTCTGCTTCCTCTATTTTAGCAATAACTTTCGTGGAGAAATAGGGATCTTACTTCAACCTCGAGGTTTTTCTTGGAAATTTCTTTCACAACTGTGTAGTGCAGTAGTTCAATCTTGCAACAGTTGAGATATGTCAAGCACATCGAGTTGAGTTCGGTGATTTTTGGTGCGATTGTAAGGTTTTCTGATATCGCCGTTCAAGGAATCTTTGTGGAGTCTGTCCCTGTGTAAATAACAGGAGTTCAGAATGCAGTGGTGGTTACAAGACTGCCATTGAAACGAGAAAGGTGAAGTGAAATGTGCGACCTAGTGTGAATGTTCTACTTCCTGGTAGATCTGATTGATCCATGTTGAAACCGGTATCAAGAAATCATTGTAGGGTTTAGGATGATTCCGCGATCCAGGTGTAGGACAGTCATTTCAGGTCGGATTAATGGTAATGAGAGCACGATGTGCAACGCACCCAAGATTACAAGGATATCACGATGGTGAGCTAAGGAATGTGGTGGTTTAGCAGTTAGGTGCGCGCTTCTAGCGCGTTTTAATTTCGTCGTGACAGCGAATTGAACTTAGGTTAGAATTCAGTTACGAGACTCTGAGAGCTCATCAGGGATGAGTGACGGTGGGTAGGTATGGAAGAGGTATGGTGCACAGCCATTGACGCAAAGTGTTTTCGGAGATTTTGTCTCAATACCTTACATTGTAGGGAAGATTTTGGAAACCGTTATGTACTGGATTTTATCCAGGGCAGGAAAGGTCCCTCTTTCTAAATTCTGGACACTTTGTCTGGCCTGACAGAATTTGACAGCGGGGTAGTTGGTGAATCACATTAGCATTAGGTTGTTAGTTCGAGTGCTGAATTCAACTGGCACTTATTCAAATTTTTTTGTTTGGCAGGAGTTATAGAACCTGCAAAATTTGGTGAAGGATGAGTGTTCCCGGTGGACTTGGTCAGCGGGGGGTTTTCATATGCGACCATGAATCCAAAAACTTATATACAAATTCTGCGTATATGGACATGACTGGGACCGAACCGGGGGAGCTTCTCGGTTTAGGATGGATGTCTTTTATTCATCCAGATGATTTGCCAGTGAGTTTCTCATTCAGTAGTGATGGAAATCTATGAATTGATTTCGTTGAAGATCTCTTCCCGAAAACACTACCTTTCATTCCGTGGAAACGCAGTGTATCCGCCATTCGATTTGTATGATCTTTGTTGCAGACACTGAGGTTTGCTGAATCGCTGGGATGCAGACTGTATGGGCACTTGCATTTGGCCATTTTTCGCTAGATCCCAATGAGGAGCGTCAGTTTAAATTTGAATTTCGACTTCTCAATAAGAAAAAGAAGGACTCGTACACATGGGTCAACGTCCAATCTGTGGATATGTCTGGTTTGCCTGGCATGGGGAGGTGAGCTTTCATCGCAACAGTCGAAGTTGCCCTCCTTGACTTTCTATAGCGATTTGGCTTTCTAATAGGTTCTTCTTAACTACTCCGTTCTTACAGTTAATTTAGTCTGATTCCTCGACTCCCTTGCAGCATTGTTGGTATATTGGAAGACATTTCCTGGAGAAAAGAGGCCGAGGAGTCCTTGCGGCGTAGCGAAGAGCGGTTTGTTCTTGCTGTGCGGGGATCAAATGATGGTCTTTGGGACTGGGATATGCTCTGCAATCAAGTGTTCTACTCCCAGCGCTACAAGGAGATGTTAGGACTCAATATTGAAGAAACTGAAAACTCTTTTCGGGTTTTTGAATCCCGTCTTCACCCCAAACACCGCGGTTCGTGAACAAGTCTCTTCCCCCTTTTCTCTCTTTTTTCCGATAGCTTCTGTCACACGAGAGTTAGTCTAGAGATGATGTTGAAAAGAATTAGGTATTCATTTTGAGGATCACCCCTGAAACACTAATACTCGAAAGGCTGCGATTGTCCCTTCCTTCCTCTGATCTGTGCATCCTCTATCATCGTATCGCCGCACTTTTCTCGACGAATATTACGCCATTCATCCTTATCTGCTAGACTTTTTCGATCAGGATTCAGCCTTATGAGGTCGAACATGTGCATTTTTCTTTTGCAGAACCAGTGCTGAAAACCCTGGATTCGTATTTGACAACCAACAGTGCAGAATCTCCACCATTTGATGTGGAGACACTGCTGGAACATGGAGATGGACGGTTTCTGTGGTTTCGGGTTAGAGGTCAGGCTCTTTGGAACAAAGAAGGCCGGCCAATAAGAATGGCCGGCTCTATCACAGACATCACGGAACGAAGGAACTGGGAAGAAGAGCAAGCTCGACTGATTGCAAATCTAGCCATTGCCCGAGATAAAGCAGAAAAAGCTGCTAAAGCTAGATCTGAGTTCTTAGCTGTGAGTGTCGTTTTCTCCTTGCCGCCAAATGCATTTTATTGTCGTTTATCAAGGCAGTGAAGTGAACGGGATTCAAGTGCTGTGTATCGTCTCACTGACACATGGATTCACAATGGCAACTAACCAGGTTATGAGCCATGAGATTCGAACTCCGTTGAATGGTGTCATAGGAATGGCTTCCGTTCTTCTTGACACAGATCCCACTCCAGAGCAGCAGGAATGTCTGGAAACTATTCGCACATCTGGAGAGTGTCTTCTATCAATCATCAATGACATTCTGGACTTCTCAAAAATTGACGCGGGAAAATTGACTCTCAGCCCAGTCCTCTGTAATCTTCGGAATGTAGTCGAAGATGTGGGGAGCATGCTAGCGCTTCGGGTCGAGCCCAAAGGCGTGGAGATGGTGGTCCGCTATCGGCCTGCTTTGTCATCGGTCTCGGTGGATGCTGTACGCTTGCGACAGGTAGTAGGTCGATATTTTTGGAGCTTAGTATAATCCATATTTTGTAATTTATTGATGTTTATGTATTGAAATTTTCTTGTTACATGGATTCTAATTATTCATTGTGGTAGTGATTTACTTGGGTTTTGTGTGTGCATTTAATGAATTTCAGGTCCTCATCAATCTCGTGGGCAATGCGTGCAAGTTCACTCATGCGGGCCACATAGTTTTGGACGTGTCCATCGTCTGCGACAAGTGCCACCAGAGTTTGAATACAGGAGAGAGACAATGTTCCGCCTGCAGTTCCATTCCTCAATCAGTAACTTCACTAAGCAGTCCAGCCCAAGCTGGTCACTCTTGCGTGACTGAGGCCGAATTGCAGAGCGCCTACAGAGATCCGGGTTCCCCGGAGCCGATTTTTGTACACCAGGAGGGCAACCGACTCCGACGATCCCGTGCAGTGGAGAATATCAGGGCTCATATGAGCATATGCGAGACTTATAAGGACCTCATGACTGATAAGGTCAGTAGCGCCGTGACCGACTTCTCGGCTTTGGAGGTGAACACTGATCCCATCGTGGTGGACTCTGACTTCCATTTTCCCGTTTTTGAGGGAAATTGTAAGAGGAAGAGAGAATGTGCTGCATAGGTCATTATGTTGGCAGCTGGTGAGTCTGTAGAGCTTACTGAGACAGATCAAGTGATGACGCAGAACCTAGTGAACGATGCTGGGGACCTAGCCATGGAGATTCATCGGAGGGATCCAAGCTCTTCCGCTCCCCAATTATCCGAAGTGGCTGCCACCCCCACTCACTGCCACAATTCGGGTCATGACGATAGTGATGAAGATATGCTGGTGGAGATGCCTCGCACCATCCGGTGGTTCCGGTTCTCCGTGATCGACACTGGCATAGGGTGAGCTTCCATTCCATGCATTTCTCCATCGTTCTTGACTTCTCTGGAGCCCCTCGCCTGTACTTCGAATGGATCTACCCCTTCGAACCCGCGCGTGTCGTGTCATCAATACATTTGCCTGGATAACAATCGGTGATATTAAAAGATTTTGACTGTATCCTGAAATCACTCTTACGATTGTTTTTTTGAATCTATGTTGGCAGCATTGCGGCCTCGAAGTTGAATTTGCTGTTCGAGAAGTTCACCCAATGCAGCGCCTCCACGACCAGCACGTACGGGGGCACGGGCCTGGGCCTGGCGGTGTCCAAAAGGCTTGTGGAGCTCATGGGCGGCTGTATCGGCGTGGAAAGCGAAGAAGGCAAGGGGTCCCAATTCACCTTCACCATCCCTCTGGAGCTGGATCCAGCTTCGGAGGAAGGGGACAAGCCCCCCGTCGTTTGCAGCAGCGACGGGGCCAAGATGGACAGCAGTTGCAATTCCGACGAAGCCTCCTCGGGGGGCGTGTGTCATCTTTCGGCGAAGAAATTGTGGCGCATTTTGGTGGTGGATCGGCATGAGAAGACCAAGGAGGCGCTCTGCGATCAAATGCGAGCCTGGAGCCTGGACTCGCACACTTGCAGCACCGTGGAAGAAGCCATGCGCATCGTCAAGGAGGCCATGGTGGGAGGGGTACCATTTCACGGTACGTGCGTGCACCTACTGGAATCGATCGATCGATCTCACTGAACAATCGTCTATCTTCAGTAATGAATATGGTTAGGGTTATATATATGGGCAATTTCGTTAAAATGACGGTATTCTGTTAGTTTGGCACTTTTAACAGTTTAGATCGTGCACTCTGAAATGGTTTGAAATCTATAAGTATCTTAGATTTCTGAAATCTATACCAGTTCTAGATTTTTAAAACTGTCCGGTCAGAAATCTATACAATTCCTAGATGTCACTTTTATGGTTTATGATTTAGAGTGGACACTCTGAAAATGGCACACTGAATACCGCCATTTTAACAAAATTGCCCATATATATATATAGATGCAAACGAATGATGGAATGAACAACGTAACATTGATTGTACAATCAAAGTATTTATTAGTACCTTCAGTCAATTGTTTCAGATTTTCATTTCTCGATAGATTTTCTTTTAATAACTATATGCCTGTCACGTGTTTGATTCGAATTGGTTTTGGCCCTCCATGTATGCAGTTGCGATCGCCGACCGATCCCTGGTGGAACACTTGGGCTATGAGTTACGGAAAGCCTCGTCGGAGTCCCCGGGTTTCAAAGGACCCCAACTGGTGATGCTGGGGCACGTGGGCCAGAGTCTGCCCTCCCAGCTGGTGTTGACGGAGCTGGGATGCTGCGCTTGCTTCAGCAGGCCCCCGCGCCAAGCCTACTTGCGCGATGCCTTGTCGGTGGCGCTCTCGGGGGGCACCAAGCTGATCCGCATGAAGCCGGACTTCACACTCGATACTGGTACGGTTACGGGCGGACGGACTCATCGATATCGAACGTCGCTCTCTCGCTTCTCGTATTTCATTACTTCTCTTCACATCGTAATACATGATGGACCAGCTGCTGGTGTATTTAAGTATTTCAATCCAGCTAGGCCAGCTCCCTCGATGATTCGCCACAGATCATTATCACAAGTAATTGGAGATATATGATATATGCCCTCACTGGTTATATATTCAAAGACGCACTAGCGAGCTCTTCCATCTTGTTCTGATACGTACTTACGGCGAGCTGAGTAGTGTGTTGACCATCAATACTGTGATGTCCGTCCGCTTGCAGGTCATTTGGTTCGATGTGAGCCCATGAATGGGCTGTACACCACGTCGACGTCGGCCAGCAATGGGCTGGTTTCAGCGGCATCCAGGAGCAGGGGCAGTTTTGATCAACAACTGGAGTCCATGGACAGTCCGGCGTCCTCGCTGGATACCAGTGCGGCTATGGTGGAAAATCCCAGGATTCTTGTAGTGGTATGCATGTCTATATGGACCTTCTCGATCAGACGCTTGCTTTCAAGAATTTGCTTATTGGTCAGCTTGAAGTATGTAGCAATGAAGTTCGGACTTGCTTTAACGAAATTGAGCTAGTTTGATGTCAGAGGTCGACTGGATAATCAATCTTGGGATGAATATGTAATTTGATGACAGAAGGAATTCTACATGGATCAATGCATGCATGTAAATTCACTCCCCATTCGCGGCCACTACCGTTCGTCCGGTGGTCTTCCATTCACTGACGTCGTCAGTGGCTCCTTGCTTGCAATTGCAGGAGGACAACAAGGTCAACCAAATGGTTGCTCAACGACTCCTGAATAATCTGGGTTGTCAGGTCCATGTAGCGAATGACGGGGTGGAAGCAATTGAGATATTACAGCGGACGAACCAGTACGACATTATATTTATGGATTGTCACATGCCGGTACGTACGGGAACCATGCCTGCTTCCATTAATTAGCCAGCTGCGTAAGGTCCTACTTCTCTGTTCGTCTCTGGAGCGAGCGAGAGAGCTCGGTGGGTCACTCCGTCAGTGTCGCAGTCCACTTGTTTTCAAAGATAGCTGGCCCGTAAAATATTAATTCCATGCCTTGGCAACTGACGGATTCTTGTGTGACTTGGTGGTCGTGTGACCCGGAATTCAGATCATGGACGGGTTTGACACGGCGCGGATGGTGCGGCTCAAAGGCTGCATCTCCCGACACTTGCCCATCGTGGCGTTGACGGCCGCCACCGCCGAAGGGGAGGTCGAGAAATGCATAGCGTCGGGGATGGACGACTACATCAGCAAGCCGGTGACGCGAGGGATTTTGCAGCGGGCGTTGGACAAGTGGGTGGGAAAGGAGTCCCGGTGGGCGTAGCTGGCCAGCTCCATCAATTGTACATATATTTTTAGTTTAGAAGAATTTAGAAGAATGACCAATATTCAACCGGCAGTCAATCAGGACTTCGTAGCGTGCGATCATTGCGATCATTGGTGCAGTTGGGGGTCCATGGACCGTCGGAGCATGAAGAAGAATGCATGCCCGCTGGCCAGCTGGGAGCCCTCATGAATGATCTTCCCCTGCCACCAAGTCACGGAAACGTACATCAGTCTCACCTACGTTCACTACTGTTAATTAGTAGCCAGCCAGGTACTTTTATTTGCACCCAGATTTGTAGCAGCAAGTTTACTCTACCGATCGCATGAGTGCCGCCGTCATGAGCTTGCAAAAGCAGCTTGCAGAGTAAAATTCATTGAATCATCATGCCACATGTTTGTGCCCTTCCTTCCAAATTTGTCTGGATCGTTAGTTTTGCACCTAGTTGTTCGTTCGTTTGGTAGCAAAACTTTGATTGTCTCTGACTGTCCTACGAAGCAAATTTGAATTTGTATATAGGCCATGACCGCGGTGCTTGGTAAAGTGACCTCCAACATGGTGACTTTCTTATCACTCTGAAGATAGTTAATAATCCAAATGAATGAAAACACGGTCAGTGGTCTTTAGGATGTTAACTCCTACAATATTCTGGTTGAGCCAATTAACTCTGGAAACAGGCGAACAACGGAGCTTTTGCCTCAATACACTGGAAATTCAACAAACGAGTAAATGGGAGAAGAAGAAGGAACCCATGTAAGTTTCGTTTTGACTTTAGGTCAATTTCTTTCTCTGTGAAATATATTGCTCCTTGAGCCTGTGGGCCGAAGCGGTGACTTCTGTTCCCTTGCAGATGAAGAATTTTGAATTTGGTAGGAATTGAATATTCAGAGTTTTTTGTACCATTTCTTCATCTGATGTGTTTTGATTTCTCAGTGCCTGCCCTGAGATATGGTTGAAATTTCATTTGTGGGCAATGGCGTCTATTAGACAGCCAAGCTGAGAGTTGATTGCCTCAATCTGGTGATCTTTGTGGATCCTGAGGATTTGTTGAGAGTTTGGTTGAAGTGTTTGTTTTGACAGACTTCTGGAATACCGTCATTGATCGTATATGTGAATCTGTCCTGTTTTCAAAGTGCGAAAATTGTGACATTCAAGTGCACACTGCATAATAATCTAGGATAGGTAGAGATTTCAGACTCCAGATCGGCGTCAGGGAACGTGCTTATTATTTGAAAATTAGCTGTTTATAGAATATGACAAATGTATCAAACACTAACATATCATGGAATATCGAACAAGTACAATTTTTATCGTTGATTTCGATTTTTTCACGTGCATGTGCCTTTACCCAAGTCGATACGAGTCTCTCTCTCTCTTAAGTCTCTCTCTAGAGAGAGAAATTTGTTAACTGAAATAACATTACACTTGTTTAACCCATAAATGATGCTGAGGTCGTTTGTTGGCGGATGAATGACAAAGAATCTCTCCATGTAGGATAAAAGTGCAACTATTCATCCTACAAATTTTGTGTGAAAAGGGAAGATCATCTACAATAGTTTGTCTTCCAATGAGTGCTTTTGCATTATTTTAATCCAACAAAACATATGATTTTCACGGTTATGAGCTCGTCGTTTTAGGGTTAATTTCTAAAGTTCCTTGACTATGTTTTCACTAAAAATGATCCAAAACTGCCATTTCTATAACAAGTGCCAAATTTTAGAAAAAAATCATTTTTGGACACATTTAACCATAGGATCTTGTAGTACAATGGTTTGAGAAGATGTGAAAAATATTTTAGAAATTTTCACCATGCGAATTGCAAGATATTAGCATTTGAAGTGACAAAAATCCTTCTTTGGGGCCTACGAAAAACACGGCAGCTACACTTCACAAGGTCACATTTATATGGAAAAAAATGTCCATGTTAGTGGTGCTTCTTTGGATTCATTCTTCAAGGCAAGTTGGCTACATGCTTGAAAATTTTCAAATCATTTGGAACTGTACAACATATAGGAAAAAAATAGTAAGTAGAAAAAGGTAGAGAATGATTCAAAATACAAAATTGTTGAGAATTTATTTATGAAATTGAAAGATGCCAATCAAATGTTTGTAATGTTGTAATAAACAATCTACAACCCACTATTTATTTATTTATTTAAATATTAAAAATTGAATTAAAAAAAGGATTTCAAAGTTTATTTTAGAGTAGATAATCTATAATTGCTTGCAAACTAAAACTCCTCATAAATTTCATCTCATTAATCAAAATGGAATAATTTGAAGCTTTATGCATATACATAAATCTAGAAAACCAATTTCAAATTTTTATTTCTCAAGAAAATGACTTAAAAGAAAAATTAAACTACCGAGGCTATCCGTAGATTATTGAGAATTACATATCATGCAATAACTTTTTAATCATGTAGTAAAAATTATGAAAAAATTTCAGCCTTATAGCTACTCTTTGGGTGCATTTTGTGTGAAAAGCTCAAAGAAAATAAATTAAAGTTCCATTTGCAGTGAGCTATCTAAAATCTATCAAACCTTTAGTGGTTAACTCTAGTATCTTAAACTAAAAAAGTATATCAATCTGTGGAATTTTTTTAGAAACTTTTACTTCTTAAGTTGCAAGATAGCAGCATTGAAAGTAAAATTAAACATTGTTGTTTTTCACATTTCCATACTAGGTTATAAGATTTTGAATCTTTTTAACTTAAAAGTTCAACTCTGAAAATTCTGAATTACATAAGTTTATTTTGGAAAATTGAGCTGATTTGTGAAAAAATCAAAGAGAGGAACCTTAAATTTTTTTAAAGTAGTAGCAAATACAAGATGGAAGGAGAAACCAAATCATAAATCTCTCTAGGATGGAATTGAAATATGTCAATTCCAATGGTGAAATTGTTTTAGCAAGCAACTTAAATTTTATGAACCTTTTGGGGGGAAATTGTGAAACTTGAACTCAAAATTAAATCCTTGATACATTATTTTTCCTTGAAGATGCTCTAATTGTCCACAAAACACTTTATAACTACCATATTACTAATTTCAACATAATAAATCAAAACTTTTTATTTAGATATAAATATATTCTATGTAAAAAATATTAAAATAATCTCTCTGTCCCAAAATGATTATCCATTTTGAATGTCATGTTTTTTTAAGCTTGTTTTGAATAGGTCATGTGGAGACTTCCTTGTGGCTAATTTTATTTAGGTTGCAATGTTCTTCTTTGATTCTAGTGATAAATTTGGAACCTTTTCTAATTATATTTTCCACAATGTGATCAATGAAATTGGCATAATAAATTCTTAATAAAATTGCAAACAATTATTTCAAGAAAGAAATAGTATTGAATTATTGTATTTTTAGTTGCCACGGGCTCAATCTTTTATTGTTTTGGGTAACATAATATGTCCAATGACACTAATTGAAATATAAATTATAATCTTTTAAACCTATTCCATTTTAAAAAATCATGCCAAAAATTGAGACCTTAGAAAGTCGCCAAAATTTCAATTGTTACTTGGGGGAATTTCGATCCTTTATAGGTTAATTTGAGTGTTGTGGCAAAGTAAAAAAGTTGTAGCTACACCTAATTGTGATAACTTTTAAAAACTGAACTCTATAGATTTCTTGCCTAAAATGTACAACCTTTATTCATGGGAGCCTAGGGTCACTTTTAAATACAACTCTTTTCAGTACTTTGAAAAAAGTTTATAATTTTTTTATACTGTGTTCCAAAATCCATACCCACCCCCCCTACAATTGTCTTTTGACTTCCAACAAGATTCAATAAAAAGTTAAACGATTGAATAATATGAAGGTAATTGTATAATACATTTCTCAATTCCTTATTTGGACACAATTAGGTAAGCTTATAAAGTAGTCTATTCTAAAATGGCCTATTTCCTTCAGAGCACCTCTATTATTAAGTCAAGAATGGAAATGAGGTCATGAGGTGATCTTTAAATGAACCACTTTAGCAATTGAATGAATTAAAGAAAATTTATTGTTTCATTGCAAGAACCAATTATTGTCTTTGATTTCCTCATATCTCTTTACAAGTTGCAAACGGATGGATTTTGGGAGACCTATGATCACATATAGGTGCCTATACCCCAAATCTTTGAAAATTTGTAAGTAATTAAAAATGATTGAAAATTTACAAAACCACTGGTGTCAAGTTCCACATCTAGTTTTTTTCTTTGATAAATGATCTAAAAATATTTTTGTCCATGAAAACCTATGAAAAAGGCAAACCAACCCTCAAATGGTCGCTTTTAAAGCATACTACCTTAGTTTGCTCAGTAGTACCTTGCATAAAGTTAGTCACACAACTCACGAGCTTCTGAATCTTAATAATGTAAGTAATTATGCATTAATCAAGAGCCCCAGAAGTCTTTGTGACAATAAGTTCATTATAATTATGATGAGAAGCAATTTTTTTTGGAGACAAATGAAACGGGATTCCATTGCCAAAAAGAAAGGAAAACAAGCACCAGCCATAGTCGCTTGAACACAGATTACAGCTGGAAGATGCGAGAATGCTGAATTTACACCTAAGGTAACAGGTCCAGAAATTGCCCACCTAAGAGCTGAAACTGAATTTTGGGAAGGCAAAACTTCTTGAAATATTTTTTCAGTAAATTTTCCTTGAAAGAGAAGTGGATTTGGCATCCAACCTAAGTTGTTTCATATTTTTTGGAGCTTTTTGAAATTAGTTATGAAATTTTGAAGTTGAAATGGCATAAGGCTCCAAAATCGTCCACCCTTGAAATGTACATTGTTTGTACATCAATGAAGGCTATGAAAAGACAGCATGTACAAATCGTGTACATTTTACAACTGGGCGGTTCTTAATGCCCGAACTATTCTCGAGCCTTCTACCTTATGCATAACAAATGATGCAAAAATCCTTTGTTGGGTATGTCGAGAGCGTTGCCCAGACCTGCATACAAACTCCCATTTGGCTTTGCCACAGTCGATTAAGCCATTCCAAATGTGTTGTAGGCAGTGCCCAGTGGGCTATATTTAACAATTGAAGATCTTATTGTCATATTGAATCCGAAGGGACCACATGACAAGGTTGAATTTGCAAGGGAGGTTGGTTGAAAATATACCATGTCTCCATGTGAAAGGCCTCCATGGACCACTGGCTTCTTTTCCTTCAATAAGGGCATTCATTATATGCCCTACCCATTTCCATAGGACCTGGGCGACAGGGCATTTCCAAAACCTACCTAGTACTGTTTTTTCGGTTGCCAATGGCACACCAAGCATTGGGTGTCAATGGAGTTGTCTATTCATTCCCTCCAGTGGTTAACTAGTATGGCCTTATGCCATATTAACCACATGAGCCCGGCCTCCTTCCTTGCTAGCTCTTTGGACCACACGGTGCGCCATCTCAAGGGGGAAGTCCCTAGGCAATGCTCCTTCCCATTTGGTTATGGTTGGATTGGGTATGAGGTGTCTTCTCATTAGCAGCTGCATGCCTAGCTTTGTACTGAACTCCATGAATGAAATTTGACCTTTGTTTAAATTTCATACAAATTTGTGGGGGTCCCATTTGATTTGGTCAAGACGTCCGTAATAGAAGAGGATTTGTTTCTTTTTTAGCCTTCTCAGTGCTGTTGTGATTTGTATCCTATGAATTAATCCATAGGCATTATTGTCAGTGGGTCTAGTTCTGCGGGTTTGGTAAGCTCTCAACGTTTGAGAAAAAGGGAGGACTTTGTAGCAACGGGAGGCTTCTAGAATTGGCCAAGTGACTGTTGGAGGGCCTACATGTGTCGTGAGCCCTAACGGAACCTGTGCTACAACCTTTGATAATAAGTCATGCTTGTATTTGAACCAGCCAATCCATTCGCCTTTTGATGCTCTTGGGAAGGGATTTGTAATGAAATCTCTCCATTGCAGCTCTAGGAGGCAAATTGTTGCTTGCCATGCGATCACCTCTTTTGGATGGAGCTCATATCTTGTGGCTACTTCGTTGAAAGTCAACAGCTTGTTGCCAATTTTGGCGTCCCTAATTCCCCCAAATCCTTTTTTGTGGAGTTGTGTGGCCCTACTCTTGGAAAAGCCCGACCCAATTGTTTGGACAAATGGGGAGCACCAGAAGGATTTGGCACCTGCTTCCTCCGGAATACTTGGTTGGTTTGGGAGGATTTTAGGTTGCAATTTTCTCCAGGAAGACAATACTCGATTCCACATGGCAGAGCCCTTGTATGCTTGGAAGTATTGTATTGTAAAATACTCAAGGTTGGGGGTCCATTGTCTTCTAGTTTAGGGTTGAAAGTAGCTTAGTTTGTGCCGTAGGAGGTAGTGCAAGTTGGAAGAGTACAGCTCACATGTTTTAATAATCCAATGAACCATGAGAGGTTGTGCGAGTTGATCAAATTGATGCCGCCATTTTCAAGGCCTTGACAAAATTGAGTCCATGATACTTTTTATTTTGGTCCTTTGAAGGGAGCCCGACCACATTAAATTCATAATGGTTGAAGTTACCTTCTATATCCTTGCCTTCATACCGCCTCAATTTGCTACAAAACATAATAAGGTGGACAATAAAACACTATTGACAATGATCATTCTTCCAATGACGTAGATTTTTGCCGTGCTCTAGTAGTGTAGTTTTTGTAGCGTCCTTTCCTACAAGAATTCATCCATAGAAACCGTGGCAATAGATATACCAAATGGCATGCCCAACAATTTACTTAAATCCTCATTATTGACCCATACAATAGGGAGCTGATTGATACAGTTAGAACTATTGTTGCCTATGCCATGATACCAATATCTTCTTGATTTTGTCCAGTTTAAGACCAACTTGAGGCCTTGCAGAATCTTTCAATCGTATCAATTGCAATGCAGACTGGGGTTTCATTTCTTCACAGTGTTAGAGAGGTGTCATTTGCAAATTACGCCAACAGCTATTGCTTCATCCCGCTCAAGAGGGTAATGCCTTTAGACTTGAATGACACCTTTGTCTATATCCCTCTTTAGCATTGCATTTAGGACTTTGGCCACCATTAGAAAAAGGTATGGGGCAAGAGGGCAACCTTGGCGTACTCCCCTTCTAATTGGAAACATGGGGGAGTGAACACCATTGACATTTACCTTCGCTTGAGCATCGAGGAGAAGCATTTCTATCATTGATACAAAGGATGGAGGGATACCAAATGCAACCATTGTGCAAGAAAGAATGTTCCAATCAACCGTGTCAAAGGCTTTAGCAAAATTTGGTTTGAGGAAGATTAGAGGTTGCTTAGAATGGCGTGTCCAAGTGATGGTTTTGTGTGATCATGATGTTATCAAGTATGAATCTAAGGGGAAAAATGGCCGATTGATCAAGATCAATTACCTCCATCAAGATGGGTTGGAGCCGAGCTTGTAATGCTTTGACTAAAACTTTATACATGACGATGAGTAGGATTATAGGTCTTCATTTTGTGGTCAGCTCCTTTCTCCACCTTTTTGTAAGAGCGTGATAAGCCTAGTAGTAACACCAACTCAAAATTTCTTCTTTTTTAGGGCCTTGTATATTATTTTGTGGTAATCGTCCTTTATTAAGTCCCAATATTCCTTATAAAACTTGGCGGTGATGCCATCTAGTCCAAGGGCCTTTCTTTTGTTGAGAGCATTTAGAGCCTCGGTTAGTTCTTCTAGTGTAATTGGCTTTGATAGGGCACTTTTCATTGAATTGGAGACTCTATAGTGGATGGATCCAAGCGAGGAGATGATATTTGCCTTGCGTTCCTTGGAGTATTTGCCTATTGAATAGAGTCGAGAGAAGAAGCGAGAGCAGATGTTCTCTAGGCTTTGTTGGTGAGCCCTTTGGACGCCTTGTTCATCTTCTAGTGTTAAGATTTTGAAGGCATCCTAGTAGGGTTTGACCATTTTGAAGAACTCCCTTGTGAAGGAGTCACCAACCTTGATCCACTTGACCCTTCTACAAAAAAAAATTCCTTCTTTTGCATGCTTTTTGAATGCTTGTAGGCAAACGGTCATAGAGCTTCTCTTTTCTTGCGCTTCTTGGTTATGTAGGTCACTTTGGAGGTCACTTTGGAGGTCAGCATGTAGGAATAATAGCTCGTACCTCATAGCCTCCTCAAACGCCCTCTATGCCTTGGCTTGCTATTTGCAATATTGTTTGTAGAACTTGGTTACTTTTTGCATCTTGCTTGTAAATTCTAGTCTTGAGTTTTGTAGCCAGATGCGCAAGATGACCACCTTTACAATTGGGTCATTCAATTGGGAGTTGTTCATCTGGTATAATGACTTCCTCGCCTCTTCATGTTGTATTTGCTTGATATGAGCAATAGAGAGGTGGTTGGCGTAGGCGCAATCAACACAAATGTGGTAACTGGTGACTGGAGGAGGGTCAGTTCACTTGAAAGGAGTAGCATCTGTCTAGTCTTGTAAAGGAGCATAGCCTGTCTCTTCATTTATTGTCCCACAAGTATTTAATCCTTGGATTTTTTGGGAAGTGGTCATTGACCTTGAGTGCATCCTTTAGCAGGGAAAAGGCTCTAATTTCACCTATTGAGATGATTCAACCATTTAGATTGGATTTGAGTACTTGTCTTTTGATAAAGTTCTAGTCACCGTAGATTGTCCACCTAGAGTTTTTTTGGTAGGGTAGCAAGTAGGGTCTTCCATAGTGCAATTCTCTCTCTCAAACTATTAGAGGTGTATATGTTCAGAATGGAAAGTTTTCTTCCTGGTAATTCCTCCAGGCAAATTCATTAGGCATTTAGGCCATGTTCCATGAGGAATGCCCTAGTTGGGTGATTGGGTAGTGTGGTCCAACTCACATATGCATTCCACATGTCTTAGCTCTTTGATCTTTTGTGGTTCAGTTGTTGCTTCTCTAACGAAGAATGTGGCCTTCGGCCAGATCATGCATCCAAGGTTCCTTAGTTCGTTCGGTCGCAAGCAATGTTTTTATAAGCAAAGGATGTCTATCTCCTTCAGAAATGGATGGTAGTAGTTACTAACTAAACGCCTTTTAACAAGGTCATTGAGGCCCTGCACATTCTGAAACATCAGCGCCACTTTCATAATGTTGAATAACTCCGGCTAATATGACATTTTTCAAGCCATGGCTTTCTAAGTTTCTTCGTGGCATGTCTTTCTTTTGTTGAAGAAATAAGGATTGCTATCTCCTCGACATTTCTGCAGCCTCATTTCTATGAGTTTGTTGATTGAGTGTAAGGCCTTGGGATTAGGGGTGGAGTTGAAGTTGTTTTGTCTTCGCCTCATCCATTCAAAGACTTCTTCTTGAAAGTTTGACGAGATGGCTATAGTTGTTGGGATGTGAGGAGAAGTGGATTCGAGCAGGAAGTGCATCAACACATAGACCACTACGTTCAAAAGTTGTGAGTATACCTAACAATTTCCTTCTCAAATGTTGCTTTGAATGGTTGAGGCAGAGTTTGTTGTTGCCTTGTTAAGGTCGATGAAACGCTACGTGGTGATGGCCGGGAGATTTAGCGTGTCTAGCATGACGAGATTGATTAGGATCATTGTTGGATTGGAATTGTGAGTTGTGGCGGTCGGAGCTTCATACTGGCTTCAATTTTCTATGGATCTATCAAGTGCGGCACCATGGTTCGTTGGCCTAACCTACATTGATGAAGGGGATTATGTTTCCAAAGGAGCAATAATTTTGCAGCCGGCCATGAAGCGGTGGGGTATGCTTGGTGGAGGGGCAATATGGAGGGATGACTGGCTGATTTGGTTAAGCTCTTCTTTCACTCTAGTATGCCAAGGCGGGTGCCAAGGTTGACGAATTTCAACGTCCGGCTCAAAATTGCGTCCGAAAATTGGATGTTTGGATGCAGCGGACCTCAGTGTCCAACGTCCAGCCTAGCGGATGGTAAAGTCTGCTTGTCACAAGATGTCCGGGGACCTCGCATCCGCGGACGCTGGACGTCCGAACAACCCTACAGTACGCCACATGTTTCTATTGCTTGACATCTTAGTTCCTATTCACCGTTATGTATAGTCTCATGTAGTCTGGACCTGGATATGTTGCTTGTGTCTTTGCTCATCTCTTGCGTATCTCTACTAGGGTTGTGTATGTTACGAGGGTTTGTTCTGTAACTCCCATACCTTCCTTTGTCAAGCTAGATTTGGGCTTTGTCAACCATTTGTTGGATGGATTTGTGATGGGTGGTTGTCTTCAAAAAAGAGGGTCGAGACATGGCAACAACTAGTCCCTTCTTCTTCCTTTTTATATTCTGCCAAACTTTGTTTGTAATGATTGGACAAACTTTCATAGTATCGGATTGGAGGGTTGCATCTAAAGAAAGATTGCCACTACTTAGGGAATCCTCACTATTGAGCAGGATTGCCGGGTTTTGTCCATCAATGGATGGTGGAGGTGGGAGGTAGCAAAGAGGCCAGTGGTTGTGTTGGGGATTTGCCCGTTGTTTCTCTTGTCTCTTGTTCTGCCTCTATAAGGCTACGGTGAGCATTAGTGTCCATCTATGGTGATTGGGACATGGGATTTTTCTTCATGTCCAAGCACTCCTTGACTAGGTGATCTGTTCAATGACATAGGCGGCATCTTATAGACAGATTGCAATAGTCAACTGCAATGGCTGTTGTCTCTTTCATGGTTGAGTTGGTCACTACTAGTTGCGTTTGCCATCCACAGCCCGCACGAAGCGCCACATAGAATCTTTGGTCCACAAAGTATGGATTCTTCTTGTTGCTCCCAAGTACGTCGCCCAAGCCTACAACAATGTCTTATGCAACGTCCATAAATTCACATGGGACACCATGCAAGGAGATTCAAGTCAAGATTTTTACCTACGTAGGTTGACTAGCGTTAAACCTTATGGTCCATGTTTGGAACAAGCACATCCTCTATTTTGGACGGTGAGGGATAAGTGTAAGGACTTTTTGGGTGCTTTTTCTACGCCTAATTAGAATCTGGAATAAACCATGCCCTAAATTCCTCTCTAGACCAACCCAACCGCCAACTTGGGCTTGGATTGCTGTTATCCATTTGTTTAGGATAGACTCTAGTTGTCTACCACTTATAAAGTATGTGATAATAGCAAGTTTTTGCAATCTCTTATTTTTTCACATTTAACCATTTCATGATTGATTTTCACCTCAAGAGGAATATTGCAAAGAAAGAAACTAGTAGAGCTACAAGAATACCTGTCTAGTAGATGCTCGCCCAAAATCACTTTAGTGGGGTGAATTGTGTTGTGCCTTCCAAGATTTGTTACCGTTGCTACCAGCTTAGGTTCAGTTGATTCGTCTTACCATTGCGTTCTTCTATCCAAATTCCCTCCGTTGGATTGCATTGCCAACGGGGCGTGGGCGAGCTTGTCACAAAGTGTGTCCACACACATTGATTTCTCCATGCCGGACTATCTTGAACTTCAATGGAAACCCCTAATTTGATCTACTTTGAAGTAGGCTTCTCCATCCAAATCTGATCCTTAGTAGTCTTGATAGCTTAGAAAATAAGTATTAGTCTCTAGCTAACCTACAATCTTGGATTGGGGATTGATGCACTCACTTGCTACAGATTAACAAGTTGTTCTCATGAAATGCTTGAACATTTTTGGAGGCCTTTGGAGTTGCGTTGCAACTTCTATAACTCCAACCATCCCTATAACTGTAACAACAAATGGCGGGGCATTCCACAAGGTCCACACAATGCCGGTTTTCTTTTTGGACGAATTGATCCAATGCAAAGTTGGCAATCCAAACATCAAATGAAATTTTGGGCATTATAAAAACAAGGGAAGGAAAAGATTCTACCTTAGAAAAACACTTTTCATGCAAACAATGGAAGGTTGAATTTATTGGGCACATAACAATGCAAGCAAAGGTATGACAACAATAAGTTTTTGTATTTTGATCCAAGTCACAAGCCCTTCACATTTCAATACGTTGGTAGGTTTGGGAAGGATAATGAGGCCCAAAAATAAAGAGAGACCAATGCTTATTGCATCAAGGAATGTTTTAGGAATTAATGTCATGTTATTTCATAACGGAGAATTGTTAGGCTCTATTAGGCGTGACATGAGTTGATTGTAGGCTTGGTATAGCCAAATTGACCATATATTAGTCAATGGGGAGCTAGTCTAGTGTTTTGAGATTGTATGAGGTGTAAATAGAGCTATTTGGAGGTTCCTTTGGGGTGGTTGTAATCTTAGTCCGCCCCTTTGGTTCTTTCATTCTCTTCAAGTCTTGTTTGTGAAGGTTTCGTGGAGTTCAAGAGATGAAATACCTTGAGGGTTGATTGTAGATGATGGCGGTGTTGCCAATTTACATAATCTAAGGTTTCTCCTTACATACTTCATTTTCTATGCAAGATTAGTCCTATCGAGATATAGAAGAAGCATTGGGAGTATTTTGGATGCTTATTACTTGAAGAGAATGAAAGAGGTGCTGATGTTTGAGCACTAGAGTAGTTGAGGAGCTTTATTGTGTTGTTTGGGCATTGGATGCGTTGGTGGTGCGGAAGTGCTAGCAATTCAAGTTTTGAAGTTTTGGATGTTGAAGGTGTTGATTTGGAGTTGGAGGGTCTTGGAGGGTCTGAGAGGGTTTAAGATGTTGCTAATAAGAACCAAGAAGAAGCTCTTGAGTGTAAGAAACCATGTCCAACTCGTTTTGTGCGATTCCAATAGAAAATGAGAAAGATATGAGAGTTTGAGTGGGATGGTTCAAACCTTCATATGTGCTGGACCAAACTAGCGTTAGTGGTGATTTGGTGTTTGGGGGCCATTAAGGTGGTGGTTTAGAGATAGAAAGACCACAAATTACATTAGCTACCCCAAAACTACAAAATTGCCAAAAAATGCCAAAAAATGCCAAAAATTGAAAAAGTTATGGCATTTTGAAGTTTGGCATTGAGGTTTGTTTTTGGAGGTATTTTTGGTATTGGTAGTTGATGTTTTGCAAGCGTTGATAGCTTGGCAAAATGGAAGAGACAAAGACAGGTTGACTTTTAGAAGTTACCGGACTATTTACTAAGTTAATTATCAAGGTAATTTTTAAAAGTTACAAGGATAATTACTGGAGTAATTTTCAAAATTATCCCAATAACTACTCCAATAACTTCTAAAATTATCCTAATAAATACTCTTGTAACTTTCAAAATTATCCTTATAACTTATAAAAAAATTACCTTGATAATTGACTTAGTAAATAATCCGATAGCTTCTAAGAGTCAACCGGTCTTTGTCTCTCCCGTTTTGCCAAGCTATCAACGCTTACAAAACATCAACAACCACCATCAAAAATACCTCCAAAAACAACCCCCAATGCTAAACTTCAAAATGCCATTTCTTCAATTTTGGCAATTTTTGGGAATTTTGCAATTTGGGGGTAGCTAATGTAATTTGTGGTCTTTCTATCTCTAAACCACCACTTTCATGACCCCCAAACACCAAATCACCACTAACGCTAGTTTGGTCCAGCATATATGAAGGTTTGAACCATCCCACTCAAACTCTCATATCTTTCTCATTTTTTATTGGAATCACACAAAATGAGTTGGACATGGTTTCTTACACTCAAGAGCTTCTTCTTGGTTCTTATTAGCAATGCTTACACTTGATAATTTGTGTAAGCTCTAGTACTTGTAGTTTACGACATCCATTGTTAGTGATGCAGAGTGACACGACATTGATCCTTTACTATACCATTACCATTTGGGAACTCAGGAGCATTGTAGATGCACTTAGGGCATCCCCAACACACTTATAGATTTAGAGGGGCACTATAGTTGTCGGATTGAGGTGCATGCAACGGAAAGTGACTTCAAAAAAAAGATATAACTGCAAATGGCATATACCAATGCTAGATGCTGGCGTAGTACTAATGATGCTCTACGAGCATCTACTGTGCATGATCGGAAACAAGGTTAGTATTGGAATTTTTAAGTGGAGGATCACAAACCTCATTCTATTCCGATGAATTTAAAAAAAATAGACCTAATGCAAAGTAAGTAGAAGAAAAAATTCTACATTAAAAAATAAAATTTCATGCAAAAAAGGAAAGGTTCAATTAATTGACACCCATAACAATGCTTGAAAAAGTATGACAATTTGGAAGAGCATGCCGTGCAATTGGCCATCTACCATGTAATTGGCCAAATTTTGCTTTGGTAAGTGTAATTTGTCAACATCTCTATAATTTTTGTCTCTTGCTATCTTTTGAAGTTTTATTGTGCAATGTCTAAATTTGAGTTTTCTTCTATCTATTTAAAGTACTTTTTGATGCACTTCCAAATGATAAAAAATTTAAGTCCTAATTATAAACCCATGAAAAGTTAGAATTTTATTTAAAAGGATAATATATCAGTCCTATTGAGGACGCACTTAGTGCTTAGAACTTCCAAAGAGCTGACAACAACTAATTATATAAATACTTGTATACAAATTAATTCAATTAACCTTTAAAGCATAGCAAACTCCTTTGGAATTCCCTGCAATTGTTTTGGAGATTTTGTATTTTTTTCCTGCAAGTTTTTTCTAATTTCTATGTTTCCCTGTGTTCTAATATCATCATGAAGGGATCTTTCAACGAATTTCTATGCAAAAAGAAATTGTGGATTTTCTTTGCAAGGATTTTCATAAATTTCTTCCAAATCCTTGGTGTGCAATTCAATTGGTAGATTTTGCAACACATTGACGCATCTTACATTTTTACGTTGTTTCCACCTAATATTTGGTAGATTTTAGGAGATGCAAATTATCCCATATCAATTGTCAAGGTCAGCGTGAGGTTGGTCACATAAGACTTGTAAGTTGTCAACCTTCTAGACAATGTAATCATTTCACATAAATCTAACATATCTACAGTTAGTACATTTTAGAATCTTAGAAATTTTACAATACATGAAATTGTAAATTGTTCAAATGAATGAAATCTACATATTCCTAATATTTTAAAATCTAGAAATTGGTCTATACTAACAATTTTGAAATGTATAAATTAGTAAGATTGGAAATTCAAAATCTACATACCCGTCAGATTTCAGTTCCAAAATCTACAAACTGTAATGTTTATGCAAACCAAAATCTAAATTAAAATCGTATTTTAGAGGCCTAAGTTTACATTCTAGAGTAATGAATTTTAAAAATTGAGTTGATTTTGAGGTGGGGACATCTTTACATAACACTCAAAAATGCACGAATTTCCTCCTTGAAATTCCCTTAAAGTTCCTTGTCTCACATTTCCTTGTGAGAGTCACATTCCTTATGAACAACAATTTGTAACATTTCTATGTGTCTTTGGAGGGGATTTGCAGTAGAATGCATGCAGGGAATTCAGAAAACGCTTCCTATGAAGCTCTTCATAAGTTGAAATTTGGATATCTAAATGAAGTATCATTTTTTTTCCCTCAATTTTTTTTCTTGAGATAAAGGAAACAAACAAATTTCTATGAGATCTAATTTTTATGAAGATCCAGTAATTGGAAAAAAATTATGAGTTTTTTTGTTTGGGTCCTAACTTGGACAGAGGGAACGCAACATCATTTGCTTTAAAAATTTGCATATTTCTTCTTAATTTGAGGCTTGACTCAAATTTGAAGTTCCTAAATCTTTTTGCAAAGGAAATTTGAATTATGGGGCTTGAAAGTCCAATAAAGTAATTTTGTCAAATTTAATGGCAATCTAAAAAGGAGCATTTTTTCCACTTTGCAAGCACATACATTATCCATGACCCCCAATTTTTCTACATGTGACCCAATTACTAGTTGAAAATAAGATCCTCTAGTTATAAATTCTACAAAATGAATAAAATTATATTAATAACCTTTTTTAAGAAAATGTTGATTTTTGATAGTTTTGTTAGTATTTGTCAATTTTTGATTCACATATCTTGGGATTAATTAGTGTAAGGCATACTAATTGTTTTAATTTATATATATATATATATATTTATTTATTTATTTATTTATTTATTTTTTTTTATTTTTTTTTATTTTTATTTTTATTTTTTTATTTTTATTTTTTTTTTTAATATTTTAATTATGAATAATTTTATTATTTTACTACTAGAAAAATAAAGGATTAAACTTTTTTTTGCTATGAAGTCTTTAAAATCTTAGAAATATATATTCTTTAAACAAATGTTGTATAAGAAAATCAATGCATCCTACACTAATTGAATTAACCCCTGAACGGCCTGGAGGCCCTCTGTGGCCGTATGGTTTAGTTTTCCATGTATTTGACTACCTCGGAGAAGGAATTAGGGTTTCCACCTCGCAGCAAAGTTGTAGTACTTCCCGAAATGCATCGATGGTTGTTTGATATGGCAGTCAATACATAGGGTTACGATCACACCCGTTCAGAATACGTGAAATGGGATACGTTTGCACCCCTCTACGTATGCTCCTGGACCCGTTGCTTCATCAGGTCGGTCTCTGTCTACGTGTTTGTTGCCGTTGGAAGTTGGAGGCGGGAGAGCGGGGCTTTGGCGGGAAGCGGCGCCTTAGGATTCTGCTGCGGAGAGGGGTTTTCGGGCGACAATTGTGTTCAAAATTCCTCAGGGATTGCACGGTGGAAATTCTGATGATGGCAAGGTGTGCTTATACGTGATTAGGCATAGTGGGATGGATTAGGCGTAGTGGAAGTGGCGGTGATGGTGGGGTTGTGGTGGTTATGATGTGGGATTGGTTTGGATCCGTGAGCAGGTGTGACGAGGCCTGAAATTTGTGGCAGTTGGGGAGGGAGAAGCAATTGTTGCACTCTTGGCGCTGAAGTCATAGCGCGTAAGGAGGAGCCTTATTGCGGTGGACGAGTCTTTTTTCTTTGAAGTTGCAGGGTTCTTGTTGTTAGTTGCAGTGATGCGGACGTTCAGGCTGCCAATGCTTGCAAGTGCAAATTGAGCAAATCTGGATTGTTAGTTTCACGGTTGTCAGTTGCAGGGTTGCTTTCATGTTAGGTTGCCGTAGTTAGATTTGGCATTTCGAGCAGGTAGAAATTGTCGGATTGCGTGCAGTCATGAGAAGGAAATTTTTACAGTCGGGGCTCGTTGCTTCAGTCGGCACTTAGATTCCGTTCGGTAACACTTTGATCGTACGTCAACCCATAGGCAAGTTGTGGGTTTCCATGTGCAAGTATGCCGTTCAACGCTCCGAGATCTCTCACGAACACATGTAGTGCCACGCTTGTGTGGTTGCATTCAAAGACTACTTATACGTGAAATTATAAATCAAAATTGATTAAGCTTTGGACTCTGATTTCTTTCCTGTGAACCATAATTGTCATGCACTTGTCACCAGCCAGGGTCTCTTGTCGACGCCAAGAGCAGTTACAGGTGTCCAGATTCCAGAAAGCGCTGCCAATCAGCTTTCCTACCAAAAGTGGTTACCGTCCCGCCACCGCGACTTGCCTGGCTGTCGCCAACATGGCCTCACTGATCTTGCATCGTACAGGAGGTATTTGACAACGAGGCCGTCCCCGCGAAGCGTAACTCGAATTCGACCGGGGTATTTCCGGGTGACCCGGCTCGTGTGCATACGGAGCTTCGGAGCCCACAATTTAGAAACCGCGGCGAATCTTGAGTCATATTTTTTTTTTAGCAGTCCATGCAACCCGGTGATGCCATCCACCGGAGCGATTGAGCGCCAACTCATTGATGAATTTGGCAAAAAAAGAGAACTCGGCCCATAAGACAGAGCGAGGTTTGTCAGCAGTCATTTTGCTAAAATTCAGTGTGGTGCGGGAGATCAGCGCCCAACCAAAATTAATCCAACACCTGAACGGCTGGCGTAATCCATCGGAACGGCTGGATTCTCAAATTTTCACCTCCAAAGTGCAGCTTGAATTTCTGCTCTCACCGTATTCGGGCTATACGGTGCCGTATCCCTGGAGCCCGAGGGCCGTTCAGGGGTTAATAAGAGTACTGATAATATTAAATTTTGGTGGTATTGGGATTTAGTACTAAGAAAATCCACTTAATCAGTACATAACCATAACATTCAAGAGCTGTGAGAGCAGCTGCCTTCCCTCTGACGGAATGATGTGAAATATTCCACACCCAACATTAGCTAATAAGCCACGCGTCAATAATGTCAGACTTCTGCTCAGTGCCAAGGTCAGGACTGCACAATCGGGTCACTGGGAAATTGAACACAAAAAATAATTTTAAACATATTACAATCAATTCATCCAGGTCAAAAATTTCACTGTTTGAATTCCGTCACATTGCTTTGTAAGCCATTCATGTTCTGTGATTTGGAATTAGAAGACAATTATTTATGAACATATGGGATGGTAGGATGTAGAACAACCCATGTGGGATATGTAATTTAGAGTTTGTAATTTCTCAACCGATCATAGTTAAGTCTAAAGTAGGAATTGTGTTAAAACTATAATTTCAGACCTCATTTAGGCATAGTAAAATAATTTTTTCCAATATACTTTGAACTAAAATAAGTTGTAGAATCAAGTTATATTTCATCTCCAAAAATTTGTTTGAGATTTTAATCTTCCACTCAAAAGTTATAGACAAATTTCATAGAGGGGTTTGAAAGGATTTTTTTTTGACATTTTCATACATCCTCTCTGAAATTTGTCCATAACTTTTGATTGGAAGATCTAAATCTAAAACGGAATTTTGTAGATGAAACTTATCTTGATTACAAAACTTTTTTTAGTTCAAATGTTTTCAAAAAAAGGTATTCCACTATGCCTAAATGAGGCCTGAAATTATAATTTTAACACAATTCCTACTTTAGACTTAATTATGAGCGGTTGAGAAATTACAAACTCTAAATTACATATCCCACATGGGTTGTTCTATCTCCTACTACCCTAAGTTTACATAAAGAGCTTCTCTTGCCGTCAGAAAAATCAAATTGAGTTATTGATGGCTAATGGTTAGATTTCATTGGTATAATACTCAATGAATTCTTTGATTTTTGACAGACCATCTATCTTTATAATTATTTGTTTGTATATTTTGTCCTAGAATTAGCCAAATAAATAGATCGCACCATAAATGTACTGCCATTGTCTCCGTCCTGAAGCTTATATTAATAATATGTGGATGCATTTCGTGGATGAAGACTTCAGAGAGGCAAAGGCAGCCTCTCTGAAGGCTCTTGAATGTTATGACAAAGCAATCACAAGGTGTCACTCAAGAATGTAAGCAAATTTTTATCTAACATAGGCATGCCCAATTCTATCCAAGTTGCCATTATGTACTTAAAAAAGCAATATTCACTTTTGTTCAATGACTTTCAACACAACAAAATAGTTTTGCATATTTTTTTACTTCATTAATCATAATGGATTGAATAAAAGCTTCTTTTGTTGATATAGATCAATTCTACAAAGAATCTTCCATGAACAAATTAAAACACTTTTTTACTTGTCCAAAAGTTATGGGGAAAACATTGATATAAAACTCTTATCCCTAAATACCCAAGGGATTTAGACAAGACAAAAATGTGTTATAAAATATAAGTACTATAATTTTTTTGCAATTTGCATCAAAGAAGATAATGTGAAGCATGAAAAGTAGAAAATATTTGTATGGTCAAAATTATTAAATTATTTCTAGATTCTCTTCAAATGAATTTTGAAAATATAACTTCAAAAATTCACCAAAAATATAATTTCTATCTTTAGCATTTGACTTTTTTTTTTTATTGGTCATAATGTGGTTTCTGCTGATGTGTGAAAAAATGCATAAGATCAAGTATTGAGAACACCAACACTTTTCCCCAATAATAAGTTTTTCAACACTAGGTCAATTTTAAACAATTTGTGCTATCTCTCTTATAATTTTTTTGTTTAATCTTAGTTTTGAATATGAATATTGAAAGACAAACCAATCTTTAAAATTGAAAAAAAAAAAAAAATTTGAAAAAAGTCTCTTTTTGCCCGAAAATTCTACCCAGAGTCAAGCAACGACCAAAAAATTCAGCACTTAGGGACTAACTACAATCTTTTTATGAATTGCTCCATTGAAAAGATAGGAGAACTCCCAAATCTTTGGTTAAAATTTTAGAAAAGATTGTCAAAATTACATTCATAAGAACTTGTTAGAAAATGAAAAAATAATATTCATTTTGGGTCAATGAAATGCTTTAGGATTGAACAATTCATACATTATTACATGAGTTGGTATAGAAAGAAGGAAATATATCTTATAATTTTATGATAATTGGTTATGAGCTTCTATAATTAACCCCTAAAGCCCCGAGGATCTGTTTGAGATCATGTAGTAAAAATTTCATCAAATTTCACCATATGGATTGGAAGATATTAGCATTCAAAGTTTAAAAAAAAAAAAAATTTCAAGAAAATGCTTAAATTGCCCCAAAAACTAAAATTGTCCATAACTTTCTCATCCCTAGTCCAAATAGAATGAATCAAAGCTTCACGTATAAATAAAAACATAATCTTTTAGGAAAAAAATTCCGAGAAAATTATTTTGACTTTTTGTAATTTTTGGGGGGCTGCCCGCCAATCTCCATTTCTTGCTCATTGTGCCATAACTTTTTCATCCGGCATCCAATTGAAACAAAAATTATATATCCACAAAGCTCTTGCAAAGCTACACAACCTCAAAAAATCTTTAAAAAATTCACTTCAAATTGAGACAATAGGAACCTACCCAGACCCAAATTGTCCCCTATAGTAAGTAGATAAGACACAATTATTTTATTTTTTTGGACAAATTTACTTGATTTCAGTGCAAACTACAATAACACCCCCCAAAACAAGGGAAAGATATGGATGAAATTGCCAAAAGCTTCTCCCAAAATTTAAGATTCCCCCAATTTGGAATAAAGTTGACTAATATATTTCATTTATAAATGAAGTGATGATGGATGTCCAAATTGGAGGATTAATCTGACCCACCTGTAATTGAGGGTGCAAATATTAATAATTTAAACGCTGCAGATACCTTTTGTGCCTATTAATGTACTGAGTATTAGACTTTACTGTATACGTCTAGAACTTCACATCTGAGAGAGTGCAGTAGCTTACACATAAGTTATTGATTTTGGAGGGAAGACCTTTCGTTGATGGCAATCGTCATTTCTACGGAATCATCACTGCATCAGTGATGCTTCCCAAGAAAAGACCAATAGCAGTTTCAAAAAGGGACAGACTCAGAATTCACAGAAATCGAGAAGAGGTTTGAGCTTTGTTAAGAAGATCAACCACAGTGGCAGGGGCTTAGCCAGCATGAGATTCTAGACGCGCATCATGTTTCGTAAGTGGCCAGCCATTCTAATGACTTCTTCAACAGAAAAGATTCTCCTGTCCCACCAGCTACCGAGCACGAAGGATTGAAGGGCATTAATGTGGTCACGTACACATGGGAGAGAATACTGTGGTCAGGCAGTTGGAGCCTTGGAGGTTCTGCTTGGAAGTTCCAGTCAGCAGCGTACCTCAAACGGCTTCGGCAAATCCAGTGCACATCTTTGGCATTCAAAGTACCAGCTCTCGTGCACTCCTTCTGTGTTCAACTTAATGGCCATCCTGTAAGGAATCTTTGGCGGTAGGGGGGAGAGATTGTAAGGAGATTACGTTGGTCAAAATGATGGATACGACAACTATGAAGTTCACTTTATCCCTTTTGCAGGTCGGTAACAAGAATTCTTGATGACACTTCAAAACCTCGAGAATTCTTTTAAGAACATATTTGTCAAAACCTTACCTTCGTTAAGAACGCTTGAAACCTTTAGCTAATCTTAATACAGTATGTCAGGCGGGCAGCAAAGTCACATCCTCTCAGGAATTCGAACGCTCTCCTGTTGCCGATTCTTGGCTTAACTTATTTACTGATAACTTACGAGCACTGTTGTCAGCACTCTCCATTCAGTTGGATACTCAATGTCGAAGGTATAGATCTGTTCATGGAGAATAAAATCGGAGCATTTCAAATGAATTGTCAATAGCCGACTGCCACTGTAGCTGCAGAGCAATTCCCCTACATTCCAGAGTGCCTGAACAATATCGTCACACCGCAAGGGAGAGGAGAGGTCGAGCAAGACAAGAAGCACGCAGAGTCGACCTCCACATTGTAATCGAAAACGAGCAGTTACATGACAGTCTACCGGCCGACAAATATCAGTAGAAGATGCTAACCGCAACGTGACGATCGTTCTTAGGGCTTCCATTTCCTACTCGCGTATAGTCCTGAAGACATCGAAAGCAGTTTAGAGCATCAGTGACAAATATCTGACGAACAAAACGGACCATAATTAACGTGTAGACGAGGGTATAAAAAGGGGAAGTTCAAATTCATCCCGTTCAGACACTCAAGGACCCACAATTCGGAGTTGCACAAGACCATCGTCAAACAGAACAAATCCCAGCTTCAAGAAATATAACTTTACAGTAATGCAGAGAGAAAATTAGAATGCAAATGGCGTTTTCACTAGTTGTATGATACACAGCTTCTCACGGGGAAGTGCATGTTTTTCACAGCATTGGGCCGTCCCATTCCAGCACTTCCTGGAATAGATACAGCGCCAGTAATGTCTCATCGCTTTGGTATGACGATAAAAATAAAAGCACGCTCAGCTTCAGCACCTTCTTCGAGACAAACACTAAAATAAATTCAGCTTGCAACATGAATCTTGGAAACCGCTTGAAGCCCTTCAGAAACGTACCACAAGCTATAAATGAGCGAGTATAATTGACCAGATCTTAAAAGTACGAGCAGAAGTCCCCCACCAATTCCTGAAATTGATTCGTATTCTTGAGAAGCATATCAGAGGGCGTTGCAGTAAAGTAAGAAGTTCCACATGAAGAAGTATCCCAGGATGGTACGTTAACCTCAGCCCAGGTCAAGATCCACACTTGACCGGCTTCAGAACTTGGCTGATATCAAGAGAGACCGCAACATTTGAAGTCTGAAACACAGCACCAAGCAGGAAGACAATCTGCGAGAAGGCTCAACAACTTTCTCTTGTCGGCGGTCAGTAGAACAGAGTCCGTCAGTTTTCCATTCCCTTGATATAGTTGTTGCACCGCTGCCACTAACTCTCCTCGTTGCCTTTGCGACAAAAGATTGCCAGGTGAATTTGAGCAGTCTCTGTACAAAGGAAGGTAACCAATTGCTACTTGCAGTTCCAGTGGCAGCTCGCCCACACGCAATGGTGACAATGTACGGTTCTTAACAAGCATCCAGTTTAAAAAATGCCTCTGCCCAGCTTTGATTCCTGTTTCAAATGCTTGCTGGGACCACTCCGCTCTCAATGACATTTTCACAGCTTGATCGGTGTCTGGCAGCTCCGCTAACGCGGCAGCTTCTGCCATGGTTAAATCCTCGTTGAAAAGAAAGTTTGAATGAAGGGCACAGAGAACTCCTTGTGGCCCACGGGGCGGACCCCTAGTGTTCGAGGCGGCAGCTCGAACGGCCTGAACCAAACTAATTCTATCAACTGGCTGGGGCATGCCACCAAGAACCGTAAGGAGATATCCAATGGCGTCCATCTGACAGAAGGTTATTGACATATCCAAGTACACATATGCAGCCTCGAAGCATTCGAGCTCCAGAAAACATTTCACGACCGGAAGCAAAACATTCAAACGAGCTGCCTGGAACGCGGGAAGCGTAGTTACAGTAACGCTCAAGTCCTTGATACCACAGTCTATAAGCAGAAACTTGAGCATCTTCAGTGGCCACTCCGCACTGCATGTTTCAAATGATGAATCCGAAATGTTCAGCAAACGCCTAACATCATCCAGACTTCCATCGGCAATCTCTAGCAGCCGGCTGCTGATAAGCTCAGCCGCACCATTTTTACATACAACTGACAGGACATTAATCATGTCCTGCACAACAGTTGCACAATTAAGATCTTCTCCAGATTTGCAAAAACGTTTCTTTGACCCCGCCGAACCTTGACAGACCTTCTCTTGGCATTTCAATAACTTACAGAGGAAGGTTACGCATGTCATCAACAGAATCCGCCCGTAAAAATCTGGTGTTAAATGGCTGGACCCCAAGACTACTAATCGTTGGAGTATCTCGGCTTTGTCCGTAAAAATATTGCCATTCCAATATTCAATGACAGCATCGCCACAACTAACTTGCATCGCCCTTTGGAAGCTTTTAGCTCCCGCTTCGACCAAGCTTTGAATAGCATACAGTAAGAATTTGACCTCCTCCAACGTGCTGCAGCTCCAAATTCGTGCTGCTCCCATGAGAAGACACTTATCAAGCCCATCCCTGTCCGCGACGTGAACAACGTAATCAATCATGTCTTTCTGTAAACCTACTAATGCCCCGACAAAAGCTGCCCCGAATGCAACAGGGCGAGTACGCTGGATGAGAGCATCAACGACATGAATGTGACCTGACCAACCAGCACACGTCATGGCGCCTACTAAGTTCGTTGCACCTGCATCAATTAGCAGATTCAGTATCAGGTGGTTTCCCTCATTGGCAGCTTGAATCAGCGCAGCATTCAAATCATCAAGCGAGGATCCAGCTTCCACAATTGCACACGACCTCTGATGCCTCTTTTCGCAGTCTTGAGAGCCAACCGCGGCTGCTGCTTTGTCCATTGAACTCCAATTGTGATCTACACTTTCCATTGCAGCTTCGCCGAGATCAAGCTCAAGTAACCCCTGCCCGTAGAGGCGCGTTACCTACCGAATGAACCATATACGCCTACACCTCCGCTTCATTTCCCAACTGGCAACAATGGCAACTCGTACTGGACTCCGGGCACGATACACAGCAATTGAAATCCTGTGAAAGAGATAGAGAGGAAAAAAACTTCGTAAGAAATAGAGTCATTTAAGAAAGCCTGGGTAAGTTTTTAAGACGGACTTCAGAGAGGCAAGGATGTCCATGTGAACAGGATAAAGTACTCAAGCGCTTCCGTACATTGCTCCATGGAGCACGAAAGCAACCGTTAAAACTTGATCGCCTAAATCGAAAACGCGGCACGCGCATATGGATTTTAGAAGCCGACCTTGTGGAGAACGAAACACTGTCTACAGGTTACGAGAATACCCTACCACAAAGCGAAGCGACGACAGACTTCGAGACCAAAAATGAAAAACACTGATAAACATCTGAAAAAGGGATCTGAAAACCTAAGCAGAATGAAGCACTCTTCGAGGAGACTAGCAATCCTAGTGGGAAATCCATCTAAGTTTAATTTTAGCGCTTGCTAGAACCACCGCTCCCTTCCAATTGCGACTCACAGAATTGTACCCGCAGCAAAAACTGATCACGGTTGGCTCAGACAACATCTTTCCAAATGGAAGCGAGTTTCTCTCAGAGTTCTCTCTAGAGAAAACTTAAGCACTCATCCTGATCCCGAAAAAGGAATGAATTCATTCGAACCAGAACTTACTCATTCAAGTTTCAAAAAATTCTTTCAGAAGAGAGAAGTCTTGTCGCAACTTCTCTCCTCTGATTACGAATATGTACACCATTAATCCAAAAACTTTACTCTCAAAGATAAACGAAACAAGTCTTCTCTGT
The DNA here is from genome assembly GCA_951230915.1 of Antitrichia curtipendula. Taxonomy (NCBI): domain Eukaryota; kingdom Viridiplantae; phylum Streptophyta; class Bryopsida; order Hypnales; family Leucodontaceae; genus Antitrichia; species Antitrichia curtipendula. The sequence continues at coordinate 14,316,061 of OX579639.1, read as the reverse complement.
GATTATCGACAGTCTCAATGTCAGGTGAATCGTTACGAATTCTCACGTAAAAAAAATTTAAGCAATTCTACTCCTCGAAAACACTAGGCGTTGGTCTAAGTCAAATATGGTACGACAGAAACCTTTCAGTAATTAACAACCTTGTCTGTTAAAAACTTGGAGGCTAGAGCTCACAACAAGGCACGACAGTAATCAGAGTCACAACAGGTGATCAGTATACCTCAATGCGCGCGTCAATCAGATGAAGGTAGACAGAGCACTTCAACGCAATTGAATTGGACAAAACATAGATGCAGTCGACGCGCTCTTCATCATCACACATCCATCTTCCACAACGGCTCCAACAGCCGTTCCTCGCAGCCCGCTACCGATCATAAACACGCAGCTTCATCCAAATCTCAATCACACGCCTCCTCCACAGATTCAACCTGCTTGCCTAAGCTAGCTTTCCAAGCCAACAAGCTCGCACACTCCCTCTCACAACTCCAAATCCGCACGAGCGCAAACTACACGGCGCACTCAGCTGCCTGTCCTTAAAGTAAGGACTCGAAACCGAATCCGCAATATGAAGTTATGAACTTCATCGCAGCGGCAAACGAACACCACAACAATAAAGATTCAAGAACCAAAACCAAAAAACTCCGACGACTTCGAAGGGAGAAGACAAGAAGCCGAACTATCCAAGAAAGCAGCACTCCACTTCTCGACTTGATGAACCTTCAAAGAAAAAGCCGCGGCGCATTCGAAGGAGAAGAACGAATCCAAAAACGAACCGAGAAACGGGAGGTCGGAGAACGAGCATTCAGTCGAGAAAACGAAAGCACGCAAGAAGTCCGGCGCGTCGATCGTTGTGACGCCTCCTCGTATCGTAAGAAACGGGCCACAGAGAGTTTCAGGTCGCTGAAGAGCCACTTCTGTCTGTAAATAAAGTTACTAAGCCTGAAATTCAGCGTGCGGTTAGTTTTCCTTGGAATGCTGCTGCTGCTGCTAACCAATTGCTGTGGTAAAAAATCAACGACGAGGACGAGGACGACGACGAAAAAGTTGCTGTCAATGCTGCTGCTGCTGGCTGCAGCAGCAGCAGCAACGCCCTGCGCGCCACTTATTGTTCCCCTCTTCCCACCCGTAGCTTCAATGAGCGCTCCATGAGAACAGGGGTCACATTAAATTAGAGACCACAGTAATTTAATCGGGACTGTATTTACGACTTTGACTATATTATACACTTATCAGATTAATCATTCCCGTACTGCCGAATATTCCGGAAATTTCGGTCGTAGACTCCGGGTTTCAGCTCCGGCAAATCTATTTAAGGTAACATGCTCTTAAAGCAACCATTTAAGGGCTGGTCTACCTTTTTCACAGACTTCCGTGGGCTGAATTATTTTTAGATTATTTTTCAGAGAAAGAAAAATAGATGTGGAACCTAATACAAGTGGTTTTGTAATTTCCCAAGCATTTTTGAATTACTTATAAATTTTCAAAGATTTGGAGCATAGGCACCTATTTGTGACCATAGGTCTTCCCAAATCTGTCCACTTGCAACTTGTAAAGAGATGAGCAGAAATCAAAGACAATGATTGGCTCTTGCAATAGAAAAACAATTTTTCTTCTATGCATTCAAATGCTAAACTAGTCCATTTAAGGATGAACCCATCTCTATTCTCCATCTTAAAATAGGGGCGGTTTGAAGAAGATAGGACGCTTTCAGAGCACACTACTGTATTACTACGGAACCAGCTCCACTATTGTACGTGAAGGTCTAATTTGGATTTCCATGTCAGATTCTCAAGGGTCCACGTTAGCTCACACCATTCATAAGATGACTTGTGGCCTTTTTTTTCTACAAGAATGACATAATATATGTTGAATATGACCTTCACATAGGGTATCCTATTGTAGTGCTACAAACCTTCTTAGTAAGGGCAAGGATTTGGCCAATTTTTTACCTTGGGAAAAATGTAGGAACAAATTACTTACCGTGGATGATAAAATTATTGAAAATTCAAAATCTTTGAAATCTTAGACTCCAAATTAGATAGTCAAGGTCACGAAATACAAAATTGATGGCCCAAAATAGGGGGCAAGGAAAAAATTTCTCACCCTCCTTCGAAACACTTGTAGCATTCCACAAATCCGGCTAGAAGGAATTGTCTGAAGTGGTGCCTTGCAAGGGCAAATATTTACAATTATTCATATGATGAAAAAAATAGAATTTTTGCACCTTGGATGCAACTAGACCAGATGTAGTCTAGCAAAATCAAATTTGATGCATACAGATCCAAATGACCATTTGAGGTTTACCAAGACATTTTATAGGTCAAAATAATCACAAACTAGGGGCCTTTGTTTAGTCTCCCTAAAAAAATTATCTTCACCATTGCAAATAAAATTTTGAACAATCTTAAATTTTTCAAATGAAAGATGTGCAATTAACATTTAGACCTTGTTTTATTATTCAACACACCTCTAAATATGCAATTTTTAGAAGGTTTGATAGTTTTTCAAAACTCTATTTTTCTTTAAAAATTGACAAATTGTTGTGATAAAACAAAGCCTAACTATCTTTTCTTTTTTTGGCACACAATGAAACAATTTATTTCAATGCCTAATCTTTTGCTTTTGCACATTAGAAGACTGGTACAACTGATTGGAAATTAATATAGTAAACTGTCCATGTTGTGGAAAACAAGTGGCCCACCGCTTACAAATCCAATTAAAGTATTTTTAATGTGGATGAATTTTTTTTTTCTCTAGTGTGTCTAAGTGGATGTTCTAACTTAAATTACAGGAGCCTCCTAAACCCATTTTTAGTTTATGTTTTTGTTTTCTATATTTGGTGATTAGAACTTATTCTCCCAATGCTTGTCTTTTGGTCATAAGGCAAATTCGTCAAAAAAAATGGGTTTCTTATGGTATTTGATGACTACCTTGGTCATGGGCATGCATCCTCAAGGATTAAGGTTTTTCCTCAAGCAAATCAAGTCAATTTGATTCCCATTGGGTGTCAAGTTTGGCAAGAATTTGTTGGGAGGAAGACAATGTTTGGGACTTGAAGTTGTTTTAATCCTTGAAGGACAAACTGGTGGCCGTGGAAATCATGCATTTTGATACCGTGTGACATCATCTACTTTGAATAAGCGAAATATACTCACTGGAAGTCAAAGTAATGTAGAAGATCTCCCCTTTTCACCCGTAATATTGAGGATGAATAGTTACACTTCTATCCTACAAGGAAATTTTTATTTGTCATTCATCAGCCACAAAAACGTCTTTGTCGACGTTTAAGGGTTAAATTTCTCCTCTTGGATGGTCTCCTTTTCAATTGAAAATTTCTATTTAGCATCGACAGGACCAATGGACCCCTAGAGTCTTGGAAATGAAAACAGAATAATTTCATCAATTTCCTTTGCTATGGTAGGACACTAAACCCATCCTACAAATTCGGCCCAACAAGGTGAATTTTGTTTTCTTCACGATAATTGTGAAAAAAACCCAAACAAAGAGTATTTTGTGCGGTGTTAATTCTAAGTTCTTCAGCTCTCCTAGCTAATTTGAGTCTCTGATTGCAAATATGAATTCAAAATTTGCAAATTTTATCATGTGTGGCAAATAAAAGATTCATGTGTTTTTCCTGGGGTAAATTTGCCCCTCTGGACCAATTTGTTGGCTAGGGAGGATCGACCCCTATATTGCCCTGTTTGTTACCCCTGCAGGAACCACTGAAATTTTTTATTTGACGCATAAGATAAAATTTTCAAATTTTGAATTCATATTTGCATTTAGAGACCCCAAATTAGCAAAATCTAAGTGGCACAAAATATAAAAATTACACAATATAAGAAATACAAAATTTAAGTGGCACAATATAAGGGGCAGTTTTTACATTTACCCTTTGATGGGGCAATACTAGGGTCAATCCTCCCTGGCCCCAACTCGTAGCGTCCTGCTGGGACAGGCAGTGCTCCAGTGCTTGGAAGCATTTTGTCGGCAATCAGCCAAATGAGTCCCCTTTCTCAAAACGAGGAAATTCATGTGGAAGTGGCCTAAGTTAGGGGGACCTACTCCCGTAAGGGTGCTTTTTTTAATTTATTTACTCATCCCTGTTGAGTTGAAAAAATTCTCCATTTAATAAGCCAGCACCATTCAAACATGTGACTTGAAACAAGGAGCCAGATGTCATCGAAGCAAAGATCGCTGCATGTGATATTCTGTGCATGGAATAATTTACTTACAGTTCAATGAGAGTTCCTTTTTTTCATTTCCTTTCTGAAGTGTACTACCGATAAGGCAGGGGGGGGCCCTTTTGTATCTTTGAAAAAAAGGGCCTCCTAAAGTGAACAAAAAATGTCTGATTGATGGCTCATCAAACACCTAGAGGCCGAGCCAATTCTCCTCAGTGGAGCCGACGCCACAAAATTCCAGGCCTTTGTAGACTCAACCCCTAGAGGATCGAGGGTTTTTTCAAAGAAACATTGTCAAATAAACTGCAAGTTTTGGGTATGTTATTCAAAAATGAAAATTGAATTTTTTTTTGAAACTTCAATCGTACAAAATTAAAGCTAAGTGTTTGACCAAAGCGTGGGAAAAAATTCAGCCCATTTAACCACGCAGATTGGAAGATTATAATATTTGAAGTGAGGGGAAAAATAAAAATAAAAATAAACTTTTTTTCATTCCTGCAAAAGAGGGTCATCAGACTTCGGGCCCTCTTGGAGTACAATTTTTGCTTTACTCAGAAAATGAGAATATTGGTCATTCTGAAGTACGTGTTGTTAGGTTTACTTGTGAAAACTTTTAGAAGCAACTGAGATGTTTAACTTATACGAAATCACCTTGCAATGCAAGGAGGTTAAGTAAATTGGCAATATATGAGTCATTTTTTGATGATTTGTTGTGCAATGAGGAAATTTTTTACTTGAAATCCTAAAGGTAAAAAGTTAGAGACAAACATTTGGAATATCTAGAAAAAATTTCAAGAATTTTGACTTTAGAAATTACAAGATAATAGGGCTTGAAGTTAGAATGTTTTTTCTTGAAACCGCCCCAACATAGCTAACAAAGTTTGACTCTTTTTACAATGAGATTTGAAAATTATTATTATTATTATTGAAAATTGTATGCCATATTTTATTAGTTACATACATGCCAAATTTCAAAAGTTGATGAGCTTATTGCAAAAGATTCTCCAAAGATTTCCAAATTGCCCAAGCTGCCCCAAAAATTTAGGGCAACATAACTTTTGATCCAGGCACCTGATCGGAAAAAAAAATAGTTTTTCACAAAAAGGTACATATGTACACATTGTGTCCAAACTTCATGAACATCATCAGGAATTCCAGGACATGTGAATATGGTGCATTGAACTACTACCAAGATAATTTAGTGCCAATTTTGGTATTGAGTTGGCATGGATGTTGGCAAAGAAATGGCCTATGTTATCAAAAGGCATCAAAATAATTTGGCCCAATTTTTCTGATGATCCGACCCAAAATGACTTTGTAAGAAGCTACCCGAGCTTTCTTGCATCTATTGAATGAACACTTGGTCCTTTAGGAATTAAGGCCGTCCTCAACTACTCATTAGAATAAGATTATGACAAGGGTCAATCCTCCCATATGTAAAGGCATTGAGGCCAAGAAGCTAAGTTGATTCACCAAAATCTAAAAAAATTCAGCCCCCCCCCCCCCTCTCTCTCTCTTCAAATCTGCTTTACAAGCAAAGACTCTTGTATGCAATATCTTGTGCGTGGAATACTTATGGTTCAACGGGAGTTTTTTAGTCATATTCTTTATGAAGTTATGAAATTATGAAATTACTCCATAATTTATCATTGTCTACCAATGAAGTAGGGGTCCTTTTTTGCATCCTTGAAAAGGTACTTCTATAGTGAACAAAATGATCTTATAAGGTGATAACTACCAAATGTGCACTTTATACTAAACCAACAGCTCCACTCATGTGCATCTCCAAAATCAATTATGTACCTATATGTAGAAGAAACTATTTGTTTTAGAACCAAACTTTGTTCCTTCTTAACTTTTGTATACAATATTCAAATGTCACATTCTTTAGAGCATTAAAACCTCTTTTCAAAGGAATATTTTCAAACTTCCAATAATACAAATTTATAATAGACTATTGTGGAATAACCATATAGATTATGAGATTATAATGCTTGAAGGTAAAAAAAAAAAAAAAATTTGGGCCATGTCCAACAAGGGTCAATATAGTTTGACTCAATTTTGTATAGAAAAAGGTACTATCAGAACTTGGGAACTCAAAGTATTGGATAGGTAGTTATGCTACTTACTTGCATGCCAATTTTCAAAGATAATGGAAGTCTTTGACATGCACAAAAAAACTTTTAGAAAGGGAATGTTCCAAAACAAGCTATTATATGAGCAAGATTTCTAAAAAAATTGGAAAACTTATTTTTTAGAAGTTTCAAATTTCCAATAGTAAACAAAATTTTAGTTAAATAACAAGAACAAAAATGTAAAAATAAAATTAATTTTTCATGAATATGCACAAGAATTTGTGCCAATGGTTCTAAAATTGTTCTAAAATTGTCATTTTTAGTACATTGAGTGAAAATTAGAAAAAAATCATTTTCAATCACATGTGATTTTTCTATTTTAATATTAAAATGTCTGGAAGAAATTTTAGCCTGTTCAATATGATAGATTTTGAAATATAAGCGTTTAAAGTTAATAATAAAATTTTCATATACACATGTATAAATATCATGTAAGTTGTATACAATATTGTGTAAGTGTTGTAAAACCCTTGAAAACATAGTTAGACTTTGAATGAGTGCCATGGCTATTTCAAAACTTCAAATAAAATGTGTTTTAACTTCACTAAAAGCTAACAAAATATTGTGCAACCTCTCCAAAATTCAAAGTCAAAGAAGATATTGTCTATGTTTTATAGCTTGTTGAAGTTGACGCTCCCATTTTCAAAAGAAGATGTACATCCCTCCATTTTAGAGCCCATAACTTTCACACAATAACTCCAAACCAAGAGTGTAATAGCTTTTTGGAAAGCTAAGGAAATATTGTTCAATAATTTCAAATTTCATATCCAATAAAGATACTTTCTATATTTTATAGCTTGTCAAGGTTGACACTTTCAATCTCAAAGTCAACTCTTTCCTCTTTCACTTCCAAAACTATAACTTTTACTTTCCTAATTTCAAACTAAAAGTGTGATAATTCTTTAAAAAGATAATATAAACATCCACAAATACTTTAAATTTCAAGTAAAAATCACAAATTGTCCGACGTTTATAGCTAGTTAGATTTTCCTCTCTCCAATTTAAAGGCAATTCCTCACCTACTTCATTTCCTTAACTTTTATAAAGGCTACTTCATTTCCTAGCCTATAACTTCCACTTCCTACCTTCAAACTAAGAGTGTGGTACCTTTTTGGAAAGTTAACAACTCAGTCCATAAACACGTAAAGTATCAAAACTAGATATTTCCTCACCACATAATTATAGGTGCTCAAAATTATGCCCTCAAATTCTATAATAACTCATCTTCTCCCACTCCATCAAGCGTAATTTTCTCATACATCCCCAAATGAAGTAAGTCATAATTTTTTAGAATTACAAGAAAAAACAAAACAAAAACATGCCCACAAATTTTTATTTCAAAATTCATAATATACAACACACTATGACTCTCCAAACACACGGCCAATCTAAACTACTATGAAAAGGAAGAAGAAGAATCCCCTCCTTATCCTCCACCTTACCTTCCACCTCTACCATATAAATCAAATGGATTTCAGTTCATACTTTAACCATGTGGCTAGCCTAACACCCATTGGCCATCATTATTAGTCATACAACTCTTTTATGCTTATCTAGAAGAATTATCACCCCCAAGTTCAACTAGAAAGTAAACTATCTTCATTTTTTGTTCCTACCACTTCAAACACACAAAATAAAATTAGATTACTACTTCAAGTATGGAAATAAAGATTAGGATCTAACAATTGTCTATTAAAGATAAAAAAAATAGAGTTCCAAAATAAGCATCACTTCATCTGCAAGAACTTGAGGATGCATTTAACAATAGCAGTAACATATTCTACACAATCTGCCTTAATCAAGAGATTGTCTGGCCCTTCTAACCATCGCTAGAAACCAAGGCTACCTTCAATAGGCCTATCCATACAATAATATTGTTCATCGTTGAGACCTTCAAAACATCCTTCAAATGTCACTTCTCGGTTGTTGAGCTCAAAACATCCAACCTGCAACAAGATCACTGAGGCCTAAGTGTCACGTTGAAGAACTCCATACCATTGTTTCTCTAAGTGAGGTTGTTTCGGTAGTCGAGAAGGCCCGGCTTCTTTTTGTGGATGCTCTCATGACGGTGCACAATTCAACAATTGAAGAGGTCGATCTGGTAGTTGTGACAAAATAAATTCAAGCTCCAACTTTGGTTGAAGTTCTTCATTTTGAGACTTCCAAAAAATTCTCCAATTTGACATACTAAAACTAAAAAAGTGAAAAAGAAATTGAATAATAATGATATTCTATCATTTAGAAAGATCACCTCAAATTAATGAGGCTCTAAGGTGGTTCTTTTTTCTTACTAAATGACATGGGTTTGTCATTGAATAAGCGCCATCATGAAGCCACTTAAAGTGTTGTCATCTTTCTCTTTGTATTATTACAATCAAAATCCAGCAAAATAACATATAAATATATATTTTTACATAATGTAAGCATGTTGCCCCTACACTATCAAGCCCCATAACTTTTGACTTGGACATTGGATTGAAAAAGATTACATTTTAGGGAAGCTTAAATAAATGTTCATCCATTTTGATAAAAATACACTTTGATAAGAATTTCACATTCATCTGCTCAAAATTGACTTTATGTTAAAGTATCCAAGTTTTTTAAAGCTTCACAAGAGTTTTAAGAACTATCAGGGTTAATACCCGCTTATATCCTATATCTTGTAAACCCTTATTTCTATCATTTTTAGATAATTTGATATATTGTATTTAAGTTCAGAACAAGTTTAATGACATGGAATAATATATCTTTGTGCATAAGTATTCATAAAAATTTATGTATGTAGTATATCGGCATATTCTATATCCATATAGTATCCACATTGCGACATAGAACATATGGTTGGCATTTTTAGGGCGATAGGTAGGTCAATTGTAAATTAATAGAAGTAAGCTATTTTAAGCCAAATGCCAAGAAAATTGCTCTATAACTAGAAATGTTTGTTCATGCCTTGGAATTAGCCTTTAAAGGATTATTGTCACTCAAAGGGCAATTGAAAAATGTAGGTTCCTACGAAGTCGGTTTTGAATTAATCTTTTTGAAATTTTGAGACAAGGTACAAAAAGGTAACCCCTTTCAAAAATTTCAAGAAATATAATTATTTTGTCAATCAAATCATTGCATCAAAAGTTCATTAAGCATGTCTCATTTTGTTATGGGAATTTAACAAGTATTCAATGAACCTTTTATAAAATTGTAGAAATTTATCATTAATTGAAACTTAAAATAAGAATTTCATAGATTTTTGTTTAATAAAATATGATCCATAGATTATACCCATACAACTATTGCATTAATTGATATTAAATTTGAAACCAATAATTGAAATTTCTTTAGAATATTTATCCTAGATTGAATATTTTGTAACTTTTTAAATATATATTCCTTAAATTCAAAATATTAATTTTTAATTATGGTGATTTTTTAAAGTTTAAATTTTATTTATTTATTGAAGTGATTTTTCAAGGGTCATTTTTTGAACTAAAAAGGTTAGATTTTGTATTCATACATATTTATCTCTTTGAACTCTACAAAAGGAATTTTTGAAAATTTTAACATAAAATTGTAAGAAAACTAATAAAAAATTAGCAGTTATTAAAATGGATGAAAAAACAAAGATTTTGTGTAGTTTGAACATATTTGTGGTCATCTATTGTCAAAATTTGAATATACGTCACAAACATTATCCTTTCAAAGATTCATAGAAGTTTCTTAGATTGCCCTCTTTATAGATTTGTAGAAGCTTCTTGGCTTACCATTTTGTAGATTCATAAGAAACAGACTAGCTTTACCTTCAAATCTCTATAAGATTTCATTGATGATATAAAAGGTGGCGAGACGAAGTTCGAAGTTAGAAAGCTAGGAAGTTTCCTATGAACCTAAGAAAGCGTAAGTTGGGAACCTATGAAGAGACATTTAAGTTGGGAGCCTTCTATGAGTTTATGAAAAGATAACGTCCACAACAACATGTGGTATTTTAACCCCTAAAGTCCAAAGGCCTCTTTTCCATCAAAATCCACTCAAAACTGCCATTTCTACAGTAAGGAGGAAAAAAAATGTTTTTTTTAACATATCTAACTATAGAATCTTATACTAGACTAGTATAAGAATGTGTGGATTGTGGAGGAAATTTCACAAACTTTGACAATGTAGATTGCAAGGTATTATTTTGCATTTAGAGTGAAACCTTGCTCAACTACATTTTTTGGCTTTGAACCTTCTTAACTTAAAATTTGAGCTCTATTGATTTTGAATTTTAAAATTTATATGATAAGGAATTGAGTTGAAAGTCTAGGAAGAATTTATTTTTTTAAAACTTAGTTTGCATGCATTAAAAAAATGTCAAATAGAAGTAGGTTCAAGATTGAAGGGAAAAATTTAAATTGTTAATAGCTCTAAGATGGAATTGAAATATACTAATTCCAACGGTGAGATTGTTCTTGCAAGAAAACTTAACCTTGTGTGACTTTTTTTTCCAAGAAGATTCTTTGATTGCCCAAAAAACAAGATTGTCCACAATCTTCACATAACAAATCCAAATGAAATGAATCAAAGCTTCCCATATACACAAAAATATAATCTATTTAAAAAAATAACAATAATTTAAAAAAAAATTACTGTAAGTTTTTCTGAAGGATTTTTTTTTCCTGCCAAACTAAAAAAAAAGGGCTTTTTGTGCCATAACTTTTGCCTACATGCTCTGATTCATATAAAAAAAATTATATTTTTGAAAAGCTTACGTATTTTTCTACATTCACTAAAAATTTCAGAAAGTCACAACAAATACTGAGACCACAGGAGCCTGCCCAAAATCCATTTTGTCCATTGGGACTTTAGGGGTTAAAGATTATCATGGTACTACATGCAATTGTTTTATAAAACTACATGTAGTACAAAAACGTCATTCCAAAAAAGTCAAAGTCTATTGACCATGTTGGAAAAGACCTAAATAAAAAAAAATCTAACTCCAAACACTTCAAATCTTCCAATCTACATGGTCAAAAAATTCCAAATTTTTTTTACACATTGTCAAAATGATCCAATATAATTTTATAAATGTCAATTTTTAAGAAAAAATCTCAAGCACACTAAAAAATAGTGATTTGAGATAATATTTTGCTTGCCAAAGTTTGCTTGCAAAATATTATTGGACTTTGAAGTTAAAACATAAATTGCAATATTATTTTGAAGGTAAAATATAAATTGCCAAAGTTTTTTTATAGGTTAATATCATTAAAATATCTTAAAACAAAGTCTATATTCAAGAATAAATCTAATATGATATGTCTATATTTTATAGAAAGGTGCTACTAAAATTATTTGTCACTAGAAAATCCATCAAAAATATTTTTGAAGATTAAAAAAAAAGTTGCAACTCAATTTCGATTGCTATCTTTGTACAGTGGTAATAATTTGTAATGTCATATTTACCAATTTATCTTTACTTATGAGTTAAAACTTTATAAAAACTATAAATTATGGAAAAATTAATAGAATTTTTTCACATTAAAAAACAATACATAGTCTCATGTACCAAAAATAATTAAAACTCAAATATGACTAAAAAATCTAAATTGAGTTTATAAACAAAATTCCACCATATGGAAATGGAATTGGTCCTTCAAGGTTGTTTAAGTTTTAAGGTAGGATGACCCACTATCATCCATTTGGTCATTGCACATATTTTAATCTATCACATACTACTAAGAGTCTAAAAGATTGCCAAAAAAGTGCAAATGAAGGAATATTTTGGTCAACTCATTTTGGAGGGAAGATGAATAAAAATATTATAGATGTTTAAAATAAAATACGTAGCTTTGTATAGGGAACCATAGGACGACTATTTTTATCTTTTTGGATTTTAACCCTTAAAAAGTCTTTGCATCCCCAAAGTAGATGCACCTTGATTAAATCTAATTGTAACATTCGAAATATCCATTATTGACATACGTTATAAACTAAGAAAATGAATTTACAAGTTTTACTTCTAACCAATTTTGAAATTTTGAAAAAAACACAATCTTGTATATTACAGTGGACGTCATCGTTGACATAAAAACACACAAGTTGTTTGATTAGGCGTCACCTAAAACCCGTCAATTCTAGACATTCAAAAAGAACCTTGGATTTCTTATTATGAATATTGACAGCCTTGCAGCTGCCACAACTTCACAGTCATGGAAAGAGAGCAGTCTACAAGATGGAAAGGGGTAGTGGTGGTTGGAAATGGGTGGGGCTCCCATAGGTTGACACACATTATACCTCGCCTAATGCCACACCAATGTTGCAAATTAAACCCTTAAACGTTGAGGCGAACGTTTTGCGGCCGATGAATGACAAGAGAATCTGTTGTATAGGACAGAAGTGCAACTATCCATCCTCCAAATTTTGTAGGAAAAGGGAAGATCATCTACAATAATTTGACTTCCAATGAGTGCTTTTGCATTATTTTAATCCAACAACTCACACGGTGTCAAAACATATGGGTTTCCATGGTTATGAGCCTGTTGTTTAACCCCAAAGTGACAAAGAGGACAGAAAGTGTCCTCACACAATTTCAAGTCCAATTCAAAGTGTTGTAACTTTTGCATCCAAGGTCCAAATTCAATAAAACTTGTTGGAAAAGTTGCGTTCTCCCCTCTAGTTTGTGTAGTAAAATTTTCAGACTAATCCAAGGTTTATTGATTTTTTGGAAGCCAATCGAAGTTCACAACTTCAATTTGAGTTCACCAAATTGAATTTTAGGGCTGCAACTTCGGGGCCTTGTATCTCCTTCATCCATTGCTCATTTTCAATAAAAAAAACAAATTGGATTTTGTTCCCCTTGAAGTATAGTTATTGTGGTAAAGTTTTCATGTCAATCCAAGTTGTTTTGAATGTTTGGGAGCAATTCGAAGTTCCAAATCCTGCCATTTTTGGAGTATAGTGAACTTTGGCGGTTTGTTTCTTCTTCATACAGAGTCCATTTACAATAATTCTTTTTGAAAAAATTGCACATACTAGTCTAGTTTGTGTGGCTAAAATTTCATGTTAATCCAAGAATTAATGAGTGACAAAGAAGCATTCTAGTAGAAGGAGGTTCAGCTTCAGATCTGTTTTTTGCAATTTTTCTTGCTGATTTTTGACATTTCAAAGCCGTTTTGTAGACACAATGAGTCAATTGAATGAATTGTTTTTTTTTCCACCAATGTGTTTGTATACTAGTTTTGAATAATTTTGTAGTGTAAAGTTTTTTCATTTGAGTAGGGTTTAGAAATCAAATTTCACCTCCAAATGTGTTTTCGGGAAAATTTCAGCATCCATTTTCAACACTAAAACATTATGATCTTGCAATCTATGTAGCCAATTGACTTCAAATTTTGTACATGTCATCTACAACATGTACACTACACAATTGTACGGTTGAGATTTGTGTAACTCGAAGACATTTAGATCTATAAAGCTTCAAAAGCAATGATGTTTTTGAACCCCAGAAATTGAATGCCACTTTGGGGTTAAAGTGTTAAACGACACTTAGGGATGGAACAATGGATCTTCCTCTTGGAATGCGAGCGTGGAGTGTAATGAGAGTGGGAGCTGGAGTGGGGGCTGATATTAAGTTAAAAGTCAAGCTTAGCGTCAGTTGCAACAAACAAAACGTTTCAGCTTCCCCCGTTCTAATACTAAACAACTGCCCCCTTTGGTCCGACGTTCCAACTTCCCCCCCCCTGGCCCCCTCTCAACGTGTCAACGTGTCCAAGGTCGAAGGGTCCGACGTTCCAACTTCCACCTGAAGAACCGATCTCTGATCTGTGCCAATGAATGATCATCATTTAGTGAGGGAGCCACCCTCCATGTGGGAACTGAAGGAAAGAATTTCACTTTTACAGACTGTGCGGTGGGGGCAGCAGGGGCATCCGTCGTCCCAGCCTGTCACAAGGCTCCACAACAGGCTGCAGAAAAAGAAGAGAAGTTCCATTCCATTTAAGGGAAAACTCAGCCTGTGAATTTCTAGCAGAATTCTGGAGCAGCCTGATTCCGGCCCAAAAAATCTTGTGGAAGTACATGCATGTAACTTAGGGCTGCATTTCTAGGGCTTGCATTAGGTTGGTCCAAAGTTGGCCTATCATAGGCAAGAGTCACCTTAAGGTGTGAGCTTACTGATTTTGACTCTTTTATCTTGTTGCTGCGAGGGGCACCACCCCGCATGCAAGTGGCAGGTTGTCGACTGAGGTACACACACTTAACTTTTTAACCCCTGAAGGATCAGTATGTGGGTGTTTTTTTTGGCAACGTAGAAAATTTTGGGCAGGTACATGGGATTGGAGATTTGCGTGTATTTTTTAGGCTGAAATTATAACCCCTAAAAGACCGTTTGTTCCCTTGGGGGATAATTTTGGGTCCGTGTAGGTCCCTATTGTCTCAATTTGAAGTGAAATTTTTTGAGATTTTATTGAGGTTGTGTAGTTTTGCGAGAGTTTTATGGATATATAATTTTTGTTTCAACCGGATGCCGGATGAAAAAGTTATGGCACAATAAGCAAGAAATGGAGATTTTCGGGCAGCCCAAGAAAAATTACAAAAAATTCAAAATATTTTTTTTTCTTGAGTTTTTTTTCTAAAATATTATGTTTTTATCTATATGTGAAGCTTTGATTCATTCTATTTGGACTAGGGATGAGAAAGTTATGGGCAATCTTCTTTAGAAAAAACTTTTTGTCCAACTTTGAATGCTAATATCTTCCAATCCGTACGGTCAAATTTGATGAAATTTTTACTACATGATCTTAGACAAGTTAAATACAAGATCCTACGGTTAAATTCCAAAAAAAATATTTTTTGGGTTTCCTTAAATGAATGCAGCAGAAGTGGTAGTTTTGATTGGTTTTTGATAAAAAAAAAAACACCCTCGGGGCTTTAGGGGTTAATAGAAGGTGGGGATGGGGAATAACTTTCATCTGCACTAGATTTCATGACATTTGGAAACACAAGTCAAAACATATGGTTTGATATGTTATTTTTTTTGTAAATGGGAAGTCCGGGCAGATTTTTTCTTAAATCAGTTTTTCATAAACAAAAAATTGAAATTGGATTTCTAGAGTTATATATACGTGGAAAGCTTTGAATCATTCCATTTTGATAAGTGAAATAAAAGTTATGAGGAGTTTTAGTTTGCGGGGAGTTATGGATTCTCTATTCTAAAATAAAATTTGAAGTCTTTTATTTTACTCAATTTGTGATATTTTTGGAAAAAAATTAAAATCGTAGGATGTAAATTGTTTATTATAACATTGCAACCATTGAGATTGCTATTTTTCCAATTCCATAACTAAATTCTTAACAAATTTGTATTTTGAATCATTCTCTATTTCTTTCTACTTACTATTTTTTTCCAAATGATCTGAAAATTTTCAAGCATCTAGCCAACTTGCCTTGAAGAATGAATCCAAATAAGTACCACTATTTTGGACATTTTTTTATACAAATGTGAGCTTGTGAAGTGCAGCTGCTTGGTTTTTGCAGGGCCCAAAAAAGGATTTTTGTAAATTCAAAAGTTTATATCTTGCTATCCATGTGGTGGAAATTTCTGAAATTTTCTCAACGTGTTCTCAAATCAGCATACTACAAGATCTTATAGTTACATGTGTCTAAAAAAGTGTTTTTTTCCAAAATTTGGTGCTTGTACTAGAAATGAAAAATTTGGAGTGCTTTTGGTAATAACAAAGTCACAATCCTTTAGGGATTAAACAATGGACTAATGACCATGGAAATCATCCATTTTGATACCGTAGGAATCATTGGTCTGAAAAAATCCATTAGCATTCATTGGAAGTCAAAGTATTATAGAAGATTTCCCTTTTTCACACAAAATTATGAAGATGAATAGTTGCACTTTTGTCCTACACTAAAAGATTCTATGTCATCCATTAGATATCAAACGTTCACCTTGATGTTTAAAGGTTAAAGGTAGACAAGCCTAACTTATTACCACCTTTATTTGCAATTTGAATATCTTGGGGCCAATTCAAAGAGAGGCACATATTTTTTTAGAGGTGCGTGCTTGTTTCACAAATCAAACCAAAGTGGAATTATAATATTCTGATTCAAACTGTAATTTTTGTGAAATTTTGAAGTGGTTTCCCTTGGAATTATAAAACTACCCATAAAGTGGAGTCATAGATGTCCGGTAAACACTAACCTATAACCGCCTTTCCATGTATCCATTAGCACTTAAGTACTCACCAATCAAAGATTGACATGTTATCCCTTATTGGGGTTAATGCATTGATTTTGTCAAAAAATTGAATGGATTTGAACATTTCTCTAGACAAAATTGGGACCAAAAATAGAAAATGAAATTGGGCAATGAACAAAATTGAGCTTCCTTATATGACATCCTCAAAGGTGGGCACCTCCCAAACACTATTTTTTATTGTTGTGCTTAGTTGCTATTACTAGACTAATCAAAATTTCATATTTTGTTGATATTGTCAAGTGAAAGGAGGTTCCAACGCACCAAAAACACAACAATTGGACATCGTAAGCAATAATCCCAATGGTGAGATTGTTTTAGAAAGCAAATTTAACCTAAACTAAAAAAATTTACTGAAAAATTACAAAAAATTGCATTCAGAAATAAATTCTGTAAGCTATTTTTTCAAAAAGATGCTTGGATTGCCCCCAAAACAAGATTATCAATAACTTTCTCATCACTAGTCCAAATAGAATGAATCAATACTTGAGATGTAGACAAAAATATAATCTTTGAGAAAAAATCAAAAATTAAAAATTTCAATTTTTTGTGATTTTTTTTGGACTACTCCTCAATTTGCTTTTGAGACTCATGGTGGCAAAACTTTTTCTCCCAGGCACCAATTGAAATAAAAACTATATTCCCACTAAGCTAATCTGATTTCCTATCTTCAAAAAAAGATGTATAAAATTATGTCACAAATTGAGATCACGCAAGCCTACCCAAAATTCCAAGAGTCCCCCGCAAGGACTTTAGAACTTTAGGGGTTAATATAAGACAAGATTCTTGGAAACAGATGTTCCTAGCTAGGAATTGAATGCAATACTGTGACTATCACATTCATTGACGTAACCTCAACAAACAAACAAACAAATGTGATAATATGGAGAAGCAAACAAGTTGTACAGTAATAGTTATGTTGCCTTTAGGATTTGTCTTTTTGAAGCACCACTATCACATTTTTCTCCTCTGGTAAATTAAAAGAAGTATATATTACTATTGTGCAAGTTGCAAGGCGTTGAAACATGAGGCACTTTTCTGTAGTTCTTGTCTTCTTACACTTATGTTAGAAGAAATTGAATTTGAATTATCCTACTACATTGATTTGTCCTAATAGTGCATGTAATACTAATTTATCAAAGTCACACTATTTTGAAATAATAGAGTTTAAGGCATTTTTGTATTGTTCTAATTTCTACAAATTTCTTTTATGGTGACACTAATTATCTAACTGATGCTAACTTTTCCTTCTTTACAAATAAGACAAAACAATGTAGTGCAATATTAGGGACAATTATCCAAGTCCCAATTCAAGGCTGAGCCCTAATTTTCTTGGTTTGCAAAAGGTGAATAAGAAATATTGTTTTGTGGGACTAACATTAGAGGAGTTTTGGGGGGGCTGGAGGGCCGTTTCGGGGCTGTTCCCGGCCCCGTTCCCCCAAGCCCCCGATGTCAGATTTTTTTTTTTGAAGAAAAAAAAAAATTAAAATTAAAATTAAAATTCTTAAAATGATAAACCAAGTAAATTTCTTTTTTTTTTTTTTTTTTTTCGAAAGTCGACGTGGCAGTCGCTCGGCCACGTCGACGCAGGTACAGTTTCGGTACAGTTTCGGACAGTTTCGGTGAGTTCCCAGCCCGGGGAACTCACAGCCCTCCAAGAGGCCGAAAACTCCTCTAATGGAGCTTTATATTCTGAAATCCAAAGTCGAAATTCTAAGCCTACAGTTTTCTTATAGATAATATTATATGTCAAAAAATGGGTCAAAAAGTTTAACACCTCATTTTTTGGATGCTTCTAAAATTGAATTTGCAATAGGCAAATATATAGACAAAATCAATCCAGGAGGATGCTTGACTTAGTATTATATCTATTTCATATTATCTATAAAATAATAGTTAAGACTTGAAATTTGAGTTAAAACTCTACTTTTGCTAAATCCAAGTTTAATTCCAAGTTCCATTTTCTTGGTGCCTAAACCTCCAAAAAGTGTTGCAATATAAGTGCAACATCATGCTTTACTTTGTGTAAAGCCCCAAATCTAAATTTTTAGCTCTCTATTAATCAAATTTTGAAAATTTAATGAAACTCGAGACTTAAGATGTAGTAAAAATTGGCTATTAGTATCACATATAAAATTTGTAAAATGTTACATTCAATTTGGTATGCATCAACGGTGTACTTTGCTACATGTTTTGTATTTTTCAAGGCTTGCGGTTGGAATGCTTGTGCATTACTCCATGGCCTCTTTATGTTACAATCATATAGAGATCATTCCTCTCACCTCCCTCTCCTTTCCCTCCTTCCCAATAAAACAAATCAAGATTTGAAACTAGACTAACATTTCCAAAAACATACAACTAATATGTATATATTTTTTTCATATTGAATTGAATCTCAAAATTCGAAGACACAATCTATATATGTATCAACATATAGATTAATACCAACATATAGAATAATACTAACTCATATACTTATTAGATGATATGAAAGTCAATGCTAATACCTAAACATCACATGTTTATGGGATTTTTTTTAATATGCAAATTTTACTACATTCAATATAAATATGATAAAATATTATAATATATTAATATACATCATAGTATATTTAAAAATTATAAGTATATTACTATTGTGTATAACAATTTAGTACCATTTAATCCTTTAAGGCCTACCAACTTCTTGAGAATAGTGGTTGTAAGGGAATCATTCCACTTTGATTTCTTTTTTCACATGGATGTATGCATAGAATTAATTGTGGAGAATATTGACCATTAGATATTTAGAATATAACAATTTTGGATGATTAAACTTCGAGCTATTTTGTATTTGATATCAATTTTCTTCACCTTTTTCCTTTAAAAGTTCACAGTAATTTGAAATTTTCACAAAAAAATTTGAAATCTTTAGCACTTGAGAAGACATGGGATTTCATCTCTGAAGAATAAATGTAAAAAATTTCCTTCATATTTAGTTGCAAACTGGCATCAAACAAAGAGAAGGATTATGAAGCGTTAATAGGCCAATGCTTTGGGGGTTCATGCAGTGCACAATTTCCAACATTTATCCAATTTGCACAAAGTTCAAAATCTGAATCAATATCACATTATTCAAAATTATTCCCTCTGTTTTTGAAAAAGACCCATGTTTCCTTTGTGTTTTACATGCTTGGAGTGGCTGCACTTGGGTCTGAGGGTCAGGGACTCAAGGCCCTGCATCTGGAGTTCTCCACGTCTGCAACGCCAGCTATTCAATTCTCAATCACGTACTTCAAATGTTTTAGCTCAATGGGAAAACCTTCTAGCTAACCACCACAAGTATTCTACTGTAGAGTAATGCTTGAAGACTGGATTTCTACACCAAAACCAACATCACAGAGCCCTGAACAAATAGATGCCTGCTCAACTCTGCAGTCTGCACCCACAACTGGAAAAAATGAGATGCAAGAGACTCTACAATGCAAGGATCAGTGCATAACATTCCTGACTGGAGAGCTCAAAACCAAACCAAGTCAAATACATGATGAGGAATGATCCCCTTTTGAATCGATCAATAGAAAGCATCATACATAGAACGAAAATACGTTGTTCTCAGCAGTAATTCCTTCAGCTTGCACCGAAAATTGTCCTTCCCATAAACTTGCACCCTAGTCGGTGCAAAGAGTAGGGTCTAGTATCGAGCTTCCAGACCCGCAACGCCTCTAAATCCCCATCCCCACATAATTAGGGTTTGCTTTTGAAATACACTAAAACGACGATCAGAAATAAACGAAGATCGCATGTACAAGGATCTGAACTTTCATAAACCTCAAGATCATCTATCAAAAGAAATATACTGACCTAACATCCAACTCCAAAACAGAGGAAGAAAGCTGGCAAACGGATACATTCTCCACAGCCAAACTATTGCTTCTCCTCTTTCGTGGAGACCTTCTCCGATTTTCCTGCTTCGACCTCCCTTGGCTTCACATGTTCGCCTCTGAAATACAAGAACAGCTGAGGTTTCAGTATGCGCCTAGAAAACCTAAATTCGGGCACCTAAACCCCACACGGGAATCGCGAAATTGAGAATATATATATGCTCGGGGTGAAGAAAACCTAAATCCCGAGATGTTAGGAATATGTATGCTAGGGTTGAAGGAGCAGAATTTTTACTTGGACGTAGACGCTTGTTCCTGCTCTAGCCAGGTGCGCACTTGCTTCAGATTGCGCCGAAGATTCACAGCCGACCGTCGTACGTCGCCCTTGAGCAAGACGAATCCAGCGCCTACCGCGGCGACTGTCAAGAGAAAATTGCTCAACGCCATCGCTTGGCAGCGCCTCTACCTTCAAATTCAGGAATTATTCCGCACATTCACCACGCCTCGCAACCGGTGTTGTAATCCTGTTCCGGCATACCCTGCAATCCAGAAACCCTAATACGAGCTTCTCATCAGTGCTTCCAAAGAAGACTTGGGGGAGCGTGAGAGTGTGATCGACGTTCCCCTTGATGACTTTTGTACAATATTAGTGACTTTTGCACAGTATTAGTGACTTTTGCATTGGAAAAAGTGAAATCTAAAAACTCAAAGTGGAACGCTGTTTGTTTTTGTTTTCACCACAGAATCGAGCTATGTTTGCTTTAAGCCCTAAATGCCCAAGGCACCAAATTTTGGTGTCGACAGTACTTTGAAATTAAATAAGACCCAACTAAGTTGCTATTTTTAATAGTTTATATTTTTGACAAATTCTTTTTGTAGTTTAGTTTTAGCATCAAAAATCCAATTTTGAAAATGAGTGATTATGATTTTTCTATTTAAGAATTTGTGCAAGGGTACTCATTGCAATCTTGACTTTCCGTAGTGTTGAGGGCTCTTGGAAATGAGCCTCAAATACACTAGATTTTGGAGAAAAAATCACAATAGAAATTCATTTTAAAAGCTTGTATAGTAGATTTTGAGAAGCCATAAATTGATTAGGGTTATGCATGTTAGGCCCTTTCATCTCATATTTTTTTAGTGACCAAATATTTAGATTTGACATGCAAAAAGAGAGCTGAAAGATTTTCATAGTTTTAACAACCTCATGATCAAACATTATAATCTTTCAATTTTTAAATGATATTGTTGTGTTTTCTTTTCTTATGTGATCTCTAACATGTCTAGTTTGAATTTTTAGGGTTACAATTCAAAAAAAATTGATAGAATTTATCAATCTGATTTGTATCCTACTTCTAAAAAGTAATTTGGACAATTGTTAAATTCATGCAAATACTTTCTCCTCACTTTTTGCGATTGCTATCAAAGACCAATACAATGCGCAATAACAATATTTTGTTATTTAATTACTTTTATAAAAACAAAGTCTAACTTTATAGTGATTTAGGGACAATGCAAATAAAAACTAAGAATATACATTTGTTTTAACAACAATATTTATCAAAGATATCATATTTGCACATATATCTTAAATGAAGTAGGAGAACTAGATATCTTGAACTTCTATATGACACCATCTTTTTACCTTGAAGATGAGTCAATGTTTGAATGTTTTCTATAAATCAGTCTTAAAGCACGTAAGTTTAAACTTTTTATTCAAAAAATTAGATATATCTTCTTAATATCATAAAAGATTCTAAATTACTTTGTGTGACTATTTAAACCTTCTAGTGATTCTTTCTTAACTATGTATTGAGCTTTGTTAAGCATCCAATAGTAATCCTTCTCGTAATCCTTGACATTTTTTAATGTCTCCTAGAAGATTGTTGATTTTATTGAAGAACTTAAGGATATAATGATAGTATATATTGAAAGGATCAAGAAAAACTCAATATTGCCAATATAAGTCTTAAAGTCTACATCAACAAACTTATTTTGTACAGTGGGGTACCAATCAAAATGTCGTTTTCGAATTCGCAGTGAGAAAGATTTCAATACTTCCAACTTTGAAAGCCTCCCGAGAGCTCAAAAATTGGTATTTTACCACGAAATTTTTACCACAGCATCACCTTTAAGTTAATTGTATGTAAGACAAATTTCAAGGCCAAAAGATCCACCAAAAAAAAGTTATTCAAAATCTACCAACATTGGTAGCTGTGAAAATTCTTTCACTGCTGCCAACTTTGACAACCTCCCAAAGATTGAAATTTTTTTTTTCCATGAAATTCTTGGAAAAAAACCCTATTTATGTTAATAACATATGAAAAAATTTCAAGGCCAAAAGATTAATACAAAAAAAGATATTAACAATCTACCAACATGTGTCGTTTTGAGAAACAATTGTGAAAATCGTTTCACTACTTCAACTTTGACACCCTCCCAAGGGCTGAAAAATTGCTTATTTACTATGAAATTTTTTCCATAAAGTTATTTCTATGTTAATAACATTTGTGACAAGTTTCAAAGCCAAAAAGGTTATACAAAAAAAAATGTTCAAAATCTACCAACATGTGTAGCTGTGAAAAATCATTTCACTACTTCCAACTTTGACACCCTCCTAAGGGCTGCAATTTTACTTATTTACCATGAACTTTTTTGCACAAGATCCCCTCTATGCTAATAACATGTGTGCCAAATTTGAAGGTCAAAAGATTTACACAAAAAAAAAAATCCACAATCTACCAACATGTGTAGTTGTGGGAAACAATGGGGGAAACCATTTCATTGCTACCAACTTTGACACCCTCCCAACGGTTGAGAAATTGTCTATTTACCATGAAAATTTTGGCACAACATGCTCTTTATGTTAACAACATTCATGCCAATTTTCAAGGTCAAAAAATTTATTCAAAAAAAATATTTACAATCTACCAACGTGTGTAGTTGTGAGATACATTTTATTAAAGACATTGAAATTGTTGAAGTATGTTAGACACTCATGCTTCTAGATTGAAATTCTCCAAATGATGCAATCTCTAATCATAAATGCTTCTCAATAAAATCAAAGATAGCCAAATCTAGTTGTGTCCATCGTAGCAAACTATGTGAAGAATGGAGACAAACACACCTTTTGGAGAAGCTCGATTGGCCTGCAAATTCTCCCGATCTCGATCCAATTGAGAACCTTGGGAAGATTTTGAAAGATGCTGTGCAACATGGCCCAATATGTCCAAAACAACCCCTTTAGAGGACGTCACAAATGTTGGGGTGGTAGCCGCTACGAGATCAAGTTCGAAAGAGGCAACTGATAAATTATACAAAAAACTGTCAAAAATTGTAGCTATTCCCAATCCTGCTTTAGGTCACAAATGGCTTCAGGAGGTACGAGTTCCAGATGTTCTACTTGAATGCATTGAGTGGTTCAATGTCTTTATATATCTAAGGGTGCTTATGTTTTGATTTCACAGATTGAAAGGCATTGGAGTTTGTATGCGGTACAGGAACTCACCTTGGACAAGTTGCAATTAATTGCAACTGCAAATGTCCAGGCCAGCCACAAGGTGAAGTGGTTGAATGCCTCTAGCCCAACTTGTGAGGCTCGCCATTTTCCTCCACGACCAGTTAACGACGAGAAGCTCAATGCTTTCCTATCAAAAGCCTGTTGGTTTGTTGGAATAATAGTTTGTAGTCTTTTTTTACGTATTCAAATTTTGAAAATAATTCTATTCTACTTCATGTTGCAAATAATCATGTGACTATGTTATGTCCATCACTAATGGGGGGTTTTCCAATGTTTTGTAGATTGAAGATGCTACGCTAGAGATGTTTGAGAATATCACAAAATTTGACAGCATCCCTATCAATATGGACATGGTGGATGAGCCACAATCACTGTCCGACTATTTGGAGAGCTGGCGAATGAAGTTGTGGGAACATGCTTACGTGGGATCTTTAAGGGAACTAACACATTTAAGAAGTTTGATTCTTTTAAGGAATTTAAGGGACCCAATCTCGTTGTGAAGCGGGTCATTTATCAGTAGCCATTTGATATTTTGAATTTGCTAACTGCTGGTGTTTTTTATTTTGTTGAGAATGTATTAGTAGGTTGTGAGAAACTATGCTAATTACGTGTTTCTGGTCCACAGATATTTCAAATTTGAATTATATGCAAAGAAAGCTATTGTAAAAGCATATTTGCCTCCCTTCCTACACACTTGGTTGGATAGGTCTTCCCCGGACTATATGTTCTCCCCTTCACAATTGAAGAACTGGAGTAGTGTCTACCTTCAAGCCAGTCCGTGCAGTCAACATTTTGCTCCAACGGAGGAGCAAAGCCCTTCTCCAATCTCTAAATGACAGTACTGTTGTTGAGCCTGAATTTGATGAGTTTGCCGGTTTGGATGTTGAGGCGAAAGCTAGAGCTCTAAAAAGAAGAGAGATATCAGATAAGAAGAAAATAGAGAAACAAGAGATAGCAAAGAAGAAGGCCAAAGAAAACCAAGAGAAGAAAAAATACAAACGTGAAAAAAAGGCACTAGAAAAAGCCAAGGGTAAGAAGAAAAAGGCAGATGCACCAATTGGCGAACAAGCAACACGTGAGGTAGGCATGAAAGATACATCATCCAGTTTCTCACTAATGCAAGAACGACTGCTCCATGGCTTACCAGCCAAAATTTTGGATTTGACATTGATGTCTGTTATTGATGAGCTCATCCTAAACCTGTCTATGACTGATTTACTAGGTGCCGATGAGGGCTCTTTCCCTGAGTCATACAACAAAGTCATGAAATTCTTAGAAACGGTATGCCTCACTTTTTCCCTCTCGCTATGCTTTCTTCATGTGCCATACAGTTATGTATATTTGGCTTGACAGTTTCTAACAAAAGTATTTGCACACAGCATTCTTCCAACAAGGATCGTTACTTCAAGGGTGTTTTAAGCAAAGATGAGGCACTGGACTTGATGATTGTAGATGTTCCAAAGGGATTGTCAGTTCCTATGGTATCTAGTCCACTTCATTCCATTCCTGAATGGAACAAATACTCAATAGATTGGTTACAACCCATGTTCGACTCTACAAAGACCTATCTACACGATGGTGGTGGATTATTTGTAATGTATCCATTCTGCCATGAAATGAAGTCCGACCTTCTTGGCTATATGGGATAGTATAGATTTCAGTCAAAGAAAGATTGGTGGGGCATGAACAAACTGCATCTAACATCGCCACTGAACCCTTCATCTATAGTAAGAGACTGCCTTTAAGTTTTCTTAGTTGTATGACCATTTCATTTCTTTTCTTGTAATAAACCCTAACTTATTGAAGTGTGCAGACTATGCAATTTTCAATTTCTCTATATGTAAAATTTGGACGACCTTCTTCGACATTTTTTTTCTGACCTGTTCCAGCTCACGAAGCAGTTAGGCTAAATGTTGGTCGAGATGACATCCTTCAAAACTTCTGTAGCAAGGATGATGTTACAATGCATGACAATATTCCTTGGCGAGGACCCCGTGAGAAGGCTCACCCATTCATGCAGATACTCATTGATGCTACTACTTCGCTTGGTGATGTGGTAGTGGATTTCACCACAGCGACAGGTTTGTCCCACTATTATATGTTTTCACACTTTGTGATTTCTGTAGTCATTTAACTGCACCTCAAATTCTAAAATTACATTTGTTTATATTTGTAGGCTCTAGTATCTATGCTTGTCGGGCTACCGGTTGCCATATTGTTGCATTGGAAGAAGACTTGTCTATATTTGACGTCGTACTTGCACCCCTTGTTTGCATAGTGGCATTGGATGGAACACCACAACAAGCACAAAGTATCCTTGTTGTTGATTTGGATGACTAGGAAATGGTTCCCCGGCAAATCGTGAAGAAGTCCAAATTCAGTAAGCGAACCATTCAATTTTGTCAAGTAATTCAAAATGCTACATACATTGCTTTGAACTCATATGTATCGGGTTTTTTTTGTAGGCAAGTTGAAGAGATGAAAAAATCGAAACATCAACCGTTCTTTGTTGATCCCGCTTTCTTCCGAAGTCCTCAAAAATCATTTCAACTTCTGCTCTATGCAGAGGCAATTGCTAAACAGTTTGAGACCTATGATCCTAGAGAGACTTCTAAGGCCCACCTCATTGATCCTTATGTTCTTCGATTCATAGATGACTCTACAATACAGTCACATGACAAGCATTTGGTCAATGACTGTAGTTCAGCATCCGGATCTTCTACCACTGCTCTTGAAGAAGATGAACCTTAATCCCTAAACCTATAAGCCTATATATATTTTATTCTCTATATTTGTATAATATATTTTTCTTATCTATATATCTATTTCAAATAGTATATATATATATATATATATTTATATATTTATATATATAATTTAGTCTATTTCTATTTCCTAAACCCTAAACTAAATTTCAATATCATTATCAGTACAATCTTCTTAACAATTAGAACCAAAAATTTAAAGTTTGCATGTCTTCCTCATGATTCAAGTTTTGTATTGTTGAATCCTCAATAATATAGGTTTGTCAGTTTTAATGTTAATCCTAAATCAATGAAGACCCTTTCCTTTTTTATTAGGTCAATTTTACTCTAAACCTTATCCACGGTCATAGGTCCAGCCGACATACAACCAAAAAAATAATAGCATAAATTCTACGCTCTTAGGCTCTCCTGCTCCCAAGCTCACAAAATAGCACCCCCGAGGATTTCTTTTTGGAATTTTTGTCATATGAGAGTTAATTGGCATTAATGCTTCATCATAGTCATATCTTGCATGGTGGATTGTTCAATCTTGTTCTACATGTAACCATTTTATATATTTTGGGAACTTAAACTGCAAAGGAGTTTTTTTAATTAATTCTACCAATGACCATTGGGACAAACTTGTTTATGATCAAAGCTCATCAAATGACCTACATGCGTTGCTTAGAGCACCCATGAAATCCTTTTGTTGTTGAAGTATATTACGTTTTGTGAAACCATTAAATAGAGAAGCCAAGATAGATTTATGTTTTTTTTATGTATGCTATATAATTTAACATATTCTTTCTTGCAAGCTTTATTTTAGAAGAGGCACGGTATTCAGTCACTAGCCATTTGCAATCCAATATCTAAGAACATTTTGAAATTTTGTCCTTCATAAATTGCGAAATATTCAATCAATTGCCAATAGTAGCATCAAGACTGAGTAGCAAAGTCATTATATAAGTTACTTACATGATGTCTTTGAATTAATCACGTTGTAATATTCCAAATGTTGTGGTCTAGTAATAGGATTTGAATATATTAAACCTTTAACCCCTAAAGGACCAGCCTGCAAAAATTGGCAACATAAAAAAATTGGGCAGGTACATGTGGCCAGAGATTTACAAGTTTGAGGCTGAAATTTTAATAGAAGTTGTGGACGAGGAGTACCTTTCATTTGAACTAAATTTTATGACATTTGGAAATACGAGTCAAAAGTTATGGCCTAATATGTTACTTTTTTTCTCAGCCGGGCAGTTAGGTCAGATCAGAAAAAATCACTTTTTTCAGAAACAAAAATTTGAAACTGGTTTTCCAGAGCTATCTATATGTGGAAAGCTTTTAATCATTCCATTTTGACCAATGAGTCAAAAGTTATGAGGAGTTTTAGTTTGCGGGCAGTTTTGGAATCTCTACTCTAAAATAAACTTTGAAGTCTTTTATCTTATTCAATTTTCAATATTTTTTGAAAAAAATAAAATCATAGGATGTAGATTGTTTAATACAACATTTCAACCATTGGGATTGGCATTTTTCAATTCATATCTAAATTCTTAACAATTTAGTATTTTGAATCATTCTCTACTTCATTCTACTTACTATTTTTTTCCTATATGTTATACAGTTCCAAATGATGTGAAATTTTTCAAGCATGTAGCCAACTTGTTTAGGAAAAAGAATCCAAAGAAGCACCACCATTTTGGACATTTTTTCATAGAAAAGTGAGCTTTTGAAGTGCAGCTGCCCGGTTTTTTGCAGGGGTCAAAAAATGATTTCAGTGATTTTGAATGCTTATATCTTGCAATCCACGAGGTGGAAATTTCTGAAATTTTTACCACATATTCGCAAGTCAGCATACTACAAGATCCTATGGTTACATGAGTCAAAAAAAAAATTCAAAAATTTGGTACTTGTACTAAAAACGGCAGTTCTTGAGCGTTTTCAGTGAAAACATAGTCACGGAACTTTAGGGGTTAAGGTTCAATGTTTTTTAATGGATTTTGAAGGATTTCAAGCAAGTTCCTATGATGTCAAATTTTACTTTTATTTTTTGAACCTTGTGGAGAAGATAAAGGAATGCACCAACTTTATGGGAATATAGTTTTTTTTTCATTCTCCCCTTCAAATTCTCAACTCAGCTCTCCACTATAAAGATTTAAACCTCAAACTTTGTAGTGCAAAAATGTAAGTTAATAGGATTCAAAGTTTAAATCCTGATAAAGTAAGGTGCAAAAATATCTTTTTTGCACACTCTAAACACTAATATCTTTCAATCTACATATTCAAATTCTCAAAAAATAATTTTCCACAAGTCAAATGCAAGACCCTACATCTGAATATGCAAAAAATAGTATTTTTATATTTTAGTTTTTTTATACTAAAAATGGGAAAGTGTTTTTTGATGAAATAAATTCATAAACCTTAAATATTAACACATTTTATGATTATTGATTGTCATTCTTTAGTACATAAGATCACCATGTTTGAGTATATATATATATATATATATATATATATATATATATATATATATATATAATAGAATGATAAAAATAAACATTGAAGAATAAGTCTTATGTTTTAATCATCTATTTTCTTACCCCCCAAAGGACTAAAGATGCCACTTTGGAATTTTGAGAACTTCGGGTAGGTCCTATTGACTTCGTGATTTAGAAGTTTTGCATGAAATTTTAAGGATGGATGTTAATCATCCTAATCTACATGTGAAACTTTGTTTAAGGTCATTCCACTAAAAATTGCAACAATTAAAATGAGATTTCTCAAATTCAATGTCAAATTGGCAACTAAAAATATATTCAAAAGTTAATTAATTAATTTCATTGGATTTTGTAGATTGATGTCTGTTTATTAACATTTGAACCATTCAATTCCAATAATGAAGTGAAAATTATGAGGAGTTTTCTTTTGCAAGCAATGAAGTAAGAAAAAACATATAATTTTTTTTACATACTCAATTTAAAAAAATTTCAAATAAGTAAGTAAATGATATGTATTGTTTACAATAATTGAATAAGGGACAATGGATGTTTTTAAAGAGAAATTGTCCAAAACTACCTTTTTTAGTATATTGGCCAAAAACAAAATTGTTCTTTTGAAATTAAACTAAACAAAAGTGTACTATTTGCCTATGTGAATTGAATGATTTTAATGTCTGAAGTGGATTAAAAATTTTTTTTTTTCATTCCTCCAAAAAAGGGTCAACAAACTTTGAACCATCTTGGAGTAACATTTTTTGTCTATCCAAAATTGAGCCTCTATACCATTAAGCACTACATCTTATTATATACACTTATGAAAAAATTTAGAAGCAAATAAAGGGTCTAATTTACTTTGACAATAATTTAGAAATATAAAAGGTCAACTAAACTAGCAATGTACTAGTCATTTTTTTTTAAATCCAACTAAAATCCAAACTATGAAATTTTAAAGATACCAATTTGAAATATGTGAGAAAAAATTCAATAAATTTTAAAAATGCAATTTTTTTTTAAATTGCGAGGGAGGATTAATAGAGTTTTGACTCCCCTTGCAATGAATTTTGTACTTAAATTAGTTTTTCTTACAATTGTATATTATCTCATGTTAGCTACATGCATGCCAAATTTCAAAAGTGGATGGGGAATTCAACAAAAGATGTCAAAACTATCCATTGCCCAAATCTTTGTGGGCAATACAACTTTTGATTTGGGCATCTAATTGGGATTTTTTTTACATTCCCATAAAGGGAGTGAATGTCTTTATCTTATTTCAAAATTTGAGAAAAATTTGATCAATTGTGACATTTGTAATCACCTATCCAAATTTCTAATGTCCCTTGCACAAACATTTGGTTCTTTAGGGGTTAATGTAGTCAAAGATTTCAAACATTACACTCTGACCCTTTATAATGACACCTCCCGTCATTGTGGTCATATTAGGAGGTGTCATACTATAGAAATAGCATGCAATTGTTACATCAAGGAGGCAACTGAAAATGAAGTTTAAAAATTCAATGTCTTATAATACTAGAGGACAAGATATAAGAAAAAAGTGACGCAAGTTTCAACACCTGAAGAATCGCACCATGATGAATGCTATACATGCTTCTTTTTATTTTCTAGGGGAGAAAAATGTAGTAAGGTAGTATGATCTAAAAGTGCCCATCTTCTTCTAACCACCCCTATTTTAAGGTGGAAAATGGAGATGGGGTGATCCCTAAATGGATCACTTTAGCAATTGAATGCATCGAGGAAAAAATATATTTCTATTGCAAGAGCCAATCATTGTCTTTGATTTCTGCACACCTCTTTATAAGTTGCAAGTGGACAGATTTTGGAAGCCCTATGATCACAAATAGGTCCTTATGCCCCAAATCTTTGAAATTTTACAAGTAATTCAAAAATTATTGGAAAAATACAAAACCACTTGTATTAGGTTCCACATCTATTTTTCTTTCTCTAAAAAATGATCTAAATTTGTTTGTCCACAGAAGTCTGTGAAAAAGGCGGACCAACCCTTAAATAGTCGCTTTAAGAGCATATTACCTTAGTGGTGCTTCAAAAAGACAAACCTTGAAGGCAACACAACTATTGATATGTGTTTGTTTCTCTACAATATCACATGTGTTTGTCTATTTAGGCACATTAGTGAATGTAATATTCACAATATTTGAATTGAGTTATTGACTAGGGACATTTGTTGCCAAGAATCTTGTTACAATATATAATTTATCATATTAGAGGATGTCATGTTAATGATCTTAGGATGTAACCCATTTGTACAAAAGTTTAGATATATAGTGAAACCTCTCATAATACAAATTTCTTGCTTGTGTAACTAATTGTAGTTTTTTACTTGCATACTCTTTATGTGCATAAAGTCTACTATAGAAAACATCACTGGAGCTAATTATGTCATACATCACTGATTTTCTTAGACGAGCAACCAATCAAACACAATCATTGTACAACAAAAGCATGTTTAACCCCTAAAGGACCACCATGCGTTTTTAGGCAGTATAAATTTTTTGGGCAGGTACTTGTGATTAGAGATTTTCATATTTTTGGCTGAAATTTTAGTACAAGTTGTGTGCAAGGGATATCTTTCATATGCACTAAATTTCATGACATTTGGAAATACGAGTCAAAAGTTATGGCTTGATATTTTGTTATTTTTCTCGGTCGGGCAGTCTGGGTAGATAAATAAAAAATTCACTTTTTTCAGCAATAAAAACTTAAAATTGGTTTTCTAGAGTTATATGTACGTGGAAAGCTTTTAATCATCCCATTTTGACCAATGAGTCAAAAGTTATGAGGAATTTTAGTTTGCGGGCAGTTATGAAATCTCTATTCTAAAATAAACTTTGAAGTCCTTTATCTTACTCAATTTTTAATAGTTTTTGAAAAAATTAAATCATAGGATGTAGATTATTTATTACAAAATTTCGACCATTGGAATTGGCATTTTCCAATTCCATATCCAAATTCTTAACAATTTAGTATTTTGAATCATTCTCTACAACTTTCTACTAACTATTTTTTTTCCTATATGTTGTACAATTCCAAATGATGTGAAATTTTTTAAGTATGTAGCCAACTTGTCTAGGAAAAAGAATCCAAAGAAGCACCACCATTTTGGACCATAGAAAAGTGATCTTCTGAAGTGCAGCTGACCGGTTTTTCGCAGGGTCAAAAAAATGATTTCAGTGATTTTGAATGCTTATATCTTGCAATCCACGTGGTGGAAATTTCTGAATTTTTTATCACATGTTCTCAAGTCCGCATACTACAAGATCCTACGGTTACATGTGTCGAAAAAAAGTTTTTTTTCAAAAATTTGGTACTTGTACTAAAAATGGCAGTTTTTGAGCGTTTTCAGTGAGAACATAGTCATGGAACTTTAGGGGTTAAATAATCGGCCTTTGGCACTTGAGCCTCTCTATGTGCATATAGCTAATAACTACTTTCCACCATTCCCATGTAATAAGGAGAGTTTGACTGTAGATCAATCTCACGTTTTTTCAAAATGACATAATTAACCTCTAAAGCCCCAAAGTACATTTTTTGGCAACATAGAGTTTTTGGTCATCCATTTATGCATAGAATTTTCATTTTTTTCATTTGAAATTTTCACACAACATGTGGTCAAAAAGTAGCTTCAAGGTGCAAATTTTTTTATAACACAATTGAATATATGATGAAAAAATTATTGTATTTGTAATAAGTAGTTTCTTTTGAAGCTCAAACAATCAAGACAAATTAGAAAAAATCACTTTAAAAAAAATTAAAAAAATTGAACTTGATTTTCAAACTTTGTGTACTATATATTTCGAAAGCTTTAAATCATTGTGATCTTGCGATTGGTAAAGTTCCCTCCTACCTTAGGAGGGTATATTCTAACAAGTTAGCTAAAGGATCCTACAATTGGATTTGTTAATGAATAAAATCCATACTTCAACATGGTTGTTTTGTTTTGTTTGTTTGTTACAATGAGATCTCTTGGACCGCGTGTCCTCCGTTCACATTTATGGTACCATTGAAAAGCTCTATGTGAGAAGGGGTGCATAAACTTTGTTTCGTGGTGTTCCAATTCCCAGCAAAAAGAAATTAAATTTTGAAGTTTTTATGAATTAAAAAAAATTAAATTTTTAAATTTTTTTTTATATTATATTGTGACACCGGCACGTGACACCAGTACAGATGTAGATTTTAGCTTTGCTTTGGATACAAGCATTTTTGAAGCCGTTTTGGGCCTGAAAAACACGGCTGTCCTCTAGGAGTTGAAGTTCGTACAGTGAGCCCACTTTTGTCTCCTCAGATCTAGAGGGGGCAACCCGCTTGGGGATTGTGAAAACTCTGTTCAACTGTAGTTTTTGTCCACATGGGAGATCTTGGTTGCAGAAAAACACTGTTCAGATGACCTTCTTGACCCCCAAATTTTAATTAAATAAAAAAAAAAAAGGCCTTGAAAGTACACTTGGCACCATTACCAACAACTGAAGCTTTGTGCAGTTCCACTGTTCAGCAAAGTAAGGTAGGAGGCTCTGAAAGCGAGCATCTAAGGGCTGGTCTGCCTTTTTCATGTGGTTTCTTGTACTCCCTCCGTCCCAAAATGATCTTCCTATTACACAAGATGTTATAGATTAAGCTCAAAAAGAACTATTTTTTCAAAAAAATTGACTTATGAATAGAGTTTGATGTCCTCCTATTGTTCTGAAATTTTGAGTTTTAAATTAGTTTTCAAAGTGTGGTTTCAAAGTGCTTGAAAATTGAATTTTTGAGGCATTTTTGAAGAGCACCGGTGGCCACTCACTTGATGCATGGGATTGGTTAGCATGCCCATGCTTTTGGACTATGTACAAGTGTCACTAGCTCCTTTTCTCCTCCAACAAGAAGATCATTTTGGGACACTAAATAAAGGTCAAGAGGAAGGTCATTTTGGGACGGAGGGAGTATGAGATTGTTATTAGCTCATTTTTCAGACAAAGAAAAATAGATTGTAATCGTAACACAAGTCGTTTCGTATTTTTTGAAGCATTTTTGAATTACTTATGAATTTTCAAATGTAATGAGTCATAGGTCCCTATTTATGACCCTAGGTCTTCCATAAACCGTTCAGATGCAGTTTCAAAAGAGAAATGGGAAAACAAAGAGAATGATTGGCTCTTGCAATAAATAATATTTCTTTTACCGATCCATTCAATGACTACATAAGATCCATTTAAAGACCACCTTATGTCCATTTCAGGTGAGTCTACATGAGCAGTTCTAAATGCCCGCTCGCTTTCAGAGCCTCTTACCTTAGTCACCGACGTAATCTCAATGTATATGCAAACCTCTTTTCAAAAAAGGTGCAAAACTAAAAAAAAACTGGCCGTGGTGGCGTACTTTGCAAAGAAAATAAAAAAAACTAGAAAGCAGTATGTCAGGTTTCGTACATCAATTAATGATAAGAAGAGGCTTTGTCGCCACACATTTCCCTAGATTTTGTGACCCGGAATTTGCAAAGCCAACCACATCTCTAAAGGACTAAGGGTTTTTTTTTGGGTTTTTTTTTCAAAAAACACTCAAAGCTGCCATTTTTATAGCAAGGAGTATAAAAAGGGTTGACAGTGGGTTTTTTTGCACATCTAACCATAGGATCTTACACCTCACTAGTATGAAAATGTGTAGAATTTTTTTTTGAAATTTGACCACATAGATTGCAAGATATTTGCTTTTAAAGTGAAAAGAAACAAGTTTTTTTTTGCATATTGCGGGTTTAGATTAATTGACTTTGAACCTTCTTAAATTAAATTTTTTGCACTACAGGGGTTTGAGCTTTAAATCTTTATTGTGGGGAATTGAGTTGAGAGTTTAGGAAAAAAAAATTTAAATACTTAATTTTTATTCTTTAAGAAAATTATTAAGTAGAAGTAGCTATGAGATAGAAGGAAAATCTAAATTATTAATATCTCTAAAATGGAATTAAAATGCACTTATCCCAATGATAAGATTGTTTAATAAGCAAGCTAAACCATGTGGAACCTTTTTTTTTTTTTCTAAATTGTAAGATTTTCATTCAGAAATGAATCCTACAAGTTATTTTTTCAAGAAGATGCTCTAATTGTCCGAAAAACAAGATTGTCCATAACTTTCTCACAACAAATCCAAATGGAATGAATCAAAGCTTTTCATGTAGACAAAAATATAATCTATGAGAGAGAAAAATCAACAAAATTCAAATTCAATTTTTTTTTATTGTTGTCTCCTCTTCCATGTTTTGAGCTTATTTAGGCATAGCTTTTGTTCCCGGGCACCGACTGAAAAAAAATTATATTCCCATAAAGCTAATCAATTTTTCTATATTCAAAATTTAAAAAAAAAATCATAACAAAAATTCAGTTCATAGGTACTTGCCCAAAATCCCATTTGTCCCTCCAAAGGAACAATGGTCCTTTAGGGATTAATGCAAATCCATTTATTATAATATCTCAACAAACAACTTTCTAATCAATGAAGAAACTACCACGGCAAACTAATATGTCATCTAAATTATGGTTACTTTGAATGAATGAAAGTCTACATTATATTCCCCTCATTCATGAAAATAGGTCACACCATGTTACCATCTTGTGCAAATGGGGCCCTAGTAGGAAACAAGTTGTATACCTTAGTGCAAGATTATTTACTAGTTGTTTGTGGTGAACAAGGGTGGAGAAAAAAAATTACAAAGGCTCTTCAAAACAGATGTAAACTTTTAGTGTGTGTTAGATTTAGTGCAAATGGATGCATATGGTCTAAGATAAGTAAATTCATAACTAAAATAAATAAATAATCCAATATGCCATAAGTTCCATTATTATATTAAATTTTTGGCATGGTCTTATTGATAGTCAATAAGGGATTATATATTCTCTTAGAATACATTTT
Source organism: Antitrichia curtipendula (assembly GCA_951230915.1). Classification (NCBI taxonomy): domain Eukaryota; kingdom Viridiplantae; phylum Streptophyta; class Bryopsida; order Hypnales; family Leucodontaceae; genus Antitrichia; species Antitrichia curtipendula. The sequence goes on along the minus strand of OX579639.1, from coordinate 14,279,974 downwards.
TTGGACACCATACAAATAATCTATAATTTTTCAAAGTATTGAAAATAGGTGTTTTCGAAATTGACACTAGACTCTTGAATAATGGAAGTACATTTTAACCAAGAAACTATAGATGCTAGTTTCAGGGAGGTGTCGGTTTTAGGTGCAGTTACCTTATTTAGGGGTGTTTTTGACTATGTTCCACGTCCCATTTCAAGGTTTATTTTCTAACTTTTTTGGGTTGTAGACTTCAAGTGAATAAAAAATATTATATTTGGGACTTAGAACTTCCTAGTATAAAGGCCAAAGTCCTTATTTTAAGTCCCAAGTATTGTCATGTGTAATAGTGTATGGCAAGTGTATATCAAAAAATGGATCAAAAGGTCAAAATCCATTTTTAGAATAATTCAAGCATGGATCTCCAATGGATATATTTGTTCACAAAATTAGCCCACGAGGGTGCTTGATTAGTATCATATTATATGCCAAACAATAGATGGAACTTTGAGCCCAAGTTGGATTTCTATTTTTGCTAGATTCAACCTTATTAGTTCCATTTTCTTGGTGCACAAACCTCTAAAAAGTGTTGTTATGTAGGCATTTTAAAATGCAATAGGACTTAGGCTTGGAGATGTAATGTGAAGCCCCAAGTTCCAATTTCCAGCTTTCTATCAATCAAATTTTGATAATTCATTGGAAATTAGCACTTAAGACATGTGAAAAGGTCTTTAGAAGTGCTTTCATATTTAGCATAAAATGTACAATTATATTTGTAAGTTTTCACATGCTAGGATAGAAAATATTTTAGTGATAAAATGCTCTCCCATGTTATACTACAAGTGTATAAATAATTAGTATATAGATTTTTAGTATCATTTTTGAAACTTGGATCATGCTTTACTCCAAAGTATATTCAAAAACAATATATCATCTATTTTTTAAAGTTAAAAAATAAATTCATACTTTGATGATCTGTTGGACATTAACATGTAGTAATTGAATGTGCTCACGTATATAAGATACAAAAGCACTTAAAATAATAAGTACATTCATAGGATATGTATTTATAATAATTAAGTTTATAATTCATGAAGTCTTTGAAAGAATTTTTTCCTAGACTTAGTACAAGCACCAAATCTTTTGTGAGGTTAGCTACCACATCTATGTTTTTGAAACTTTGAATTGGATTTGAAAAAATGCGACATACAATTAGCTTGATTTTCGTTTCTTGAACATTATTTTCCAAGACCTCTATGATGTATGGCTCTTAGCTTCTTTTAACCCGTGAAGGACTAATTGTCCCTTCAAAAGACATTGCAAGGTTTGGGCAAATTCCTATGATCTCTATTTTTGACATAATTTTCCAATTTTCTTTTTGAATATAGGAGAATAGATTAGCTTTTTGAAAATATAATTTTTATTCCAATCAACACCATGAGAAAAAGTTATGCCATCCTAAGCCTAGAAAGTAGAAATAGTTTATTGAGCAACACAAAAAATAACATAAATTCAAAATAAATTTTTTTAAATGTTGTTTCTCATAGAAAATATTTTTGTATACATAGAAAGACTCAATTCATTCCACTTGGACTAGGAGTGTGAAAGTTATGGAGGGTCTTTTGAACAATCTAAGCATCTTTTTCAAAAAATAACTTATAGGATTCAATTTTAAATTCAATTTTCACAATTTATCCAAATTAAAGTTCCATATGCTTAAGTTTTCTTGATAGAACAATCTCAACATTACAATTAGTGTGTTTCAATTCTATCTTATCTTAGAACTATTCAAGATTTAGTTTTTCTTTCTATCTAATACCTACATCTATATAACGATTTTTTAGAGAATGAAAACTAAGTGAATTTTGTTGAATTTTTTTATTCATATTCTCAACTCAATTTTTCAACACAAATTTTCTTAATTCAAAATTTGACTTGCAAAAAAATTTAGTTAAAAATATTCAAGGTCAAAAAATCTAGTCATGGAAGGTGCAAAAAAATTTATTTTCTTCACTTTGAACACAAATATCTTACAATCTACATGGCCAAAGTTTCTTGAAACTTCTACTACACATTCTCATACTAGTGCAAGATTGTATGGTTAGATATGAGTTTTTTTAAAAGTTTTGCACCTTGTAGTAGAGAGGATAGATTTGATTGTTTTTTGATAGAAAAAAGGCCTTGATCCTCTAGGGATTAAGGGAGATTTATTTGAATTATCTAAGTTTCAAATTTGAATTTCTTCTATCAATTTCATGTGATTTTTAGTACGCTTCTAATGATAATACTTTCAAATTCAAATTTCACTCCAATCAAAAGTTAATAGTGTATTTGCTAGGCCATTTTGGTATGTGCATTGAGGATGCTCTTAAAGCATTAGCACTTGCAGTGGAAATAATCATACAATAATAATTTTTATATAAATTTTTGAAAAGTGTGAAATCAATGCTTAAACCTACCAAAGAATATCTTCTAAATATATAATAACTTTGAGTTTTTCTTCCATACAATAATACCTTATACTACAATGTAATCTAAAAGTACTTCTACTTTTAGATTTTTGGAGCATATTTTGAAATTGTTATCAAATTTTTTCACTATTTTTTCAAATTTTCATGATAATTTGTATTTTTCACACAAAGTTGGTTACTTTAACATACATTAAATATATGATTTTTTCTCTTAAAAATAAAATTTAGAAATTTCACTTCTAAACAAATGCAAAATGAAGGATACAAAGTGAAAGATTTTGAGGTTTAACTACAAAGCCACACAATCTTGGCTTTGTCCCGTTAAAATATAAAAATATGATTTGACTCTTCATTCCTTCCATAAATACTATCAATTAGATTTGTATGCAAGATCATCTTCTCAAAAAACAAAAGCTTAGAGCATTCTCAATCCACTCAATAAACTTCTAACTTTTTACCAGTTTAAAATAGTAGAACTTGAATTTTTTTTATCATTGAAAGTGCATTCCAAAGTACTTTGAAAAGTACAAGAAAACTTTCATTTAGACAATGGACATAGAAAATAAATCGCTTTAAAGGTAGCTAAAAAATAAAAAGTATAGAAGAGTTGCCAATCACCATCACTAAAGGACTTTTCACTCATATATATTTTTTTGTCTTTTAGCTACTTTTGAAGCGACAAGGGTTGTCATACCTTCTCTAAGAATCAAACTTTTATGAAAAATGAGAAGGCTAAGATTGAATAGAGGAGTCAATCAAAAGTCCTTATCCATGAAGAAGCTATGACATTCCTTCAAGGTCATGTGGAGAATGAAAATAAGAACATTTCAGTCGACAGTGATTCATGATCTATGTAGTCGATGCAGATGACTCTCCACAATACATCTCCACTACCTAGCGTTGATGGTAATCTCAGTTGATGCTTTCAAGCATCAATGTTGGAAGTTGGGAAAAAACACCAGTGCGACTTGCTTGAGTAAAAGCAATGCACACAAAGGAAAAGCGAGATGAAAATTTTGCTCGCAAAATCTTTTTTTCACCCATTCTTCACTTGCAGAGGAGAAGAATGGCCATTCTCAATCTTCAAAGAATGAAACCTCCACAAGCCAAGGAGAGCCAATGAGAGTTAGAGTGCCACATCCCCATTCTTCACCTGAAGATTGAAAATGGGGTGAAGAAGGTCTGACAACCCCTAATGTATAATTTTCATTGTCCAACGTTTAAATTTGAATTTCCTTATACATTTCTAAAGTACTTCGAAATGCACTTCCAACGATAGAAATTTCAAGTTCTAATTATAAACAGGTGAAAAGTGAGAGGTTTTATTTTAAAAGAGTAGTTGGGTGGAGTGGATTTGGACTTGTCTTAGTGGCCCGAGATAATTTTTGGAGTTGGGGTGACATGACCCCCTTGCTTGTACCCCCGAAGTCATTCCGGGGGTGCATGTAAAAAAAGGAGATAGACCTCCCGTTTAGTGCTTGATTAACCCTTAAATGACGGACTCATAGCCGTGGAAATCATTTGTTTTGTCACCGTGTGAATTGTTGGATTAAAATAATACAAAAGCATTCATTGGAAGACAAACTATTGTAGATGATTTTCCCTTTTCCCACAAAATTGGGAAGATGAATAGTTACACTTCTGTCCTACAGGAAGAGATTCTTTATCATTCATCGACCAAAAAACATCCTCGACGACGTTTATAGATTAATTAATCTTCCACACCACTCCTAGCTAATTTTGGGCCTCCAATTGCACATATGAATTCAAATTTTGCAAATTTTATCATATGTGGCAAAAATAAATAAAATTGCAGCGTTTTCCCCTCTAGGACAAGCGAGTGGGTTAAGTCATTGTACAACAGTAGTGTTCCTGTGCATATCACATGATGATGTGACGGTGGTGTGGTGTGAACGACAGAGCGTGTCGGTTGCTTTTCCGCAAGTGTTTTTTTTTATCAATCCCGGCAAAGGAGCTCATGTTTGCCGAATCTTACAAAGATTTGCGTTGGCACAGCTTTGCAGTTCTCCCAATTCACTGGTTGGCTAAGAACCCCCTAGCCCAAAGGGTCCGGCCCTGTACTTGTGATGGTTGGTACCCTAAGTTCAGCCAGTCCCCAAGGACAAAAGGGATGGGACAAGAGGTAGGGGAGCTAGAACAGAAAAAAAAAAGGCTGCATGGTATGAATGCCACTCCACTTTCCAAAGCCATCAATTGCATGCGAAAAAATGCGCTGCGGAGACATCCGGGGATAAGGTAGGCACCCCCCAAATAGCACCTGACCTTAACCTCTAAAGGACCAAGGCCATTTTTCTGCCAAAAAACACTCAAAACTGCCATTTCTATAGCAAAGAGTAAAAAAAATTGAAAATTGTTTTTTTTTCACATCTAACCGTAGGATCTTATACCTAACTAGTATGAAAATGTATGGAAAAAATTTCAGAATTTTTGACCGCACAGATTGCAAGATATCTGCGTTTAAAGTGAAAAAAACAAAATTTTCAGCACATTGCGGGACTAGATTTTATGACTTTGAACATTTTTAACTTAAATATTTTGCACTACAGAGTTTTGAGCTTTTAATCTTTATAGTGGAGAATTGAGTTGAGAGTCTAGGGGAAAAAAGAAAATCCAAAAAAACTTAATTTTCATTATTAAATAAATTGTTAAGTAGAAGTAGGTACAAGATAGAAAGAAAATCTAAAATATTAATATCTTTTATATGGAATTAAAAATCACTAATCCCAATGGTGAGATTGTTCTAGGAAAAAAACTAAACCTTGTGGAACTTTTTTTTTTGAAAAATTATAAAAATTACATTCAGAAATGAATCCTACAAGTTATTTTTTCAGGAAGATGCTCTAAGTGCCCGAAAAACAAGCTTGTCCATAACATTCTCATAAAAAATCCAAATGAAATGAATCAAAGCTTTTCAGATAGACAAAAATATAATCTACAAGAAAAAAAAATTAGAAAAAAAAAAAAAAAAAAAATTGCAAATTAGATTTTGCTGCCCCTTGACCCCTGTTTTGAGCTTATTTGGGCATAAATTTTTTTCCCGGGCACCAATTGTGAAAAAAATTATATTCCCATAAAGCTAATCAGATTTTCTACCTCCAAAAAAAGTTTCAAAAAATCAGGAGAAAATTTCAGCTCGTAGGTACCTGCCCGAAAACCCATTTGTCCCCCGAGGGGACAATGGTCCTTTAGGGATTAAAGCGCCATCTACAGGTTGTGTACATTGCCAAAATCAGTTATGTACCTATTTGGATGGAGCACTTTCAGAAATAAACTTTGACCCTTAATAACTTTTGCATACGATGTCCAAATGCCACGTTCTCTGGTGCATTGGAACCTCCTTTCACTTGCCAACAAGAATATATGAAAATTTGACCAGTCTAATAGTAGTAACTAGGCTCAGTAGCAAAAAGTGGCGGTTTTGGGTGTACCCACCTTAGGTAAGAGAGTCGTAGTGATAAATGATTGTCCATATCAATGTTGGGGGTGAATTTGGCCCCCGGTTCATTCATTGGTAGCTGGTGGAATTTGGGGAAAAAAAGACCTGGTTGCAATTAGAAAAAAAATATCCGGGAAAAAAAATATAAAAATGTCTATTTGGAGTAAAAAAATAGAGAAAAAAATGGATTGGGACTTGAAAAAATGGCTCAATTGATGGGAGTTAGAGGAAAATAGCTGGTAAAACTAAAAAAAATCTTGAATGTTGGTCCATGTAGTTATTTGGAAAAATAATTATAGATATTTGTCACATGGATTTAGAAATGGATTTTGCATTTCCACCCCAAATATCAAGTTCGTTATAATTAGCACTTGAAATTTGCTGTGATTGGTTGAAATTATATATTACACACCCTAGTTAACCCCTGAAGTTCTTTGGTGTTTCGAGGCTTGAAACTGCTTTTAAAATACTCGTCTCCAATGCAAGACTAAGATCTTCATCTTCATTTGTATTCTATTTTATTTTTAACAAATCCAACTATAGGATCCTTTAATTAACTCATTTCAAGTACATCCTTCCAAATTTTAAAGTGAATGTCCCCACTCAGTTCAGTGTGCAAGTTCAATGTGTCTAAACTTTAAAATGTAGATTTTTCTAGCCCTTCTAAATGGTGAAGTTTTTGTCTTTTAATAGTTTTAGAAAAATACGCATGCGTTGGCCATAACTTGTGCATTTTAGTCAATTTGTTGGAAATTGGATCGAGAATATAGGTAAAAGAATTTTAACAATAAAATTTCCACATTTGTCTTTAAAAATGATAAATTGGAAGGTAATACTATACCAAGTGAAAGAAAAAAACTAATAACTTTTCCAAGAGATTGAGAATTGTTAATCCCAATGGTAAATATATTATAGAATTAGGAATTAAATGGTTCTGAATTTTTTGTATTTCAATTTGTAGAAGGTCTTTAGAAATACAAATATTGCAATATAAACTTGTAATATGCTTATACTACGTTAATATACCACAATTATCTATTGTTACATGATATTAATATATTGTTGTATATTCACAATGTATTCAATGGAACTTACACATTGTACTTTTTGGAAATTATGAAGTCAACTTGATGTTTAGCTATTAAGATCGACCATCCAATCATGCAATAGGTACATGAGCCAATAGTGAAGGCAAGTATAAGCCTTCACCTTAATATATATGTATATATATATATATATATATATATATATATATATATATATATATATATATATATATATATATATATATGGTTTTCCTAACTTTGGAATTTAACTAAAAATTAAGAAAAAAATAGATGTGAATTTGGAATATGTAGTCGAAAACATTAGAATGTTTGAATATGCTTTGGTGAACCTAAAATTTTTACAATTGTATGCCTTTCAATTGTGTGCAAGGAAGACAGATAGATAGTTTTAGTTTTTGAAGATTTTAGGATGTTTTTTCTTATGATGAGAATAGGTGAGTATCACAAAATAGGTGAATGGTAATCCATTTTATAGGCTTGGGTCTATACTAGGTGGATAGAGAAACAAAATACTAGTGTATTTGAATTAAGTTTGAATTTCAACTACTAAAAATATTTAGAATATAGCAATAGGTGTTCCCTTCCCGCGCTATCTTCTTTACTACAATTTTAGAATTTGGACACTCAATCTGGATTGATCCAAGTTATAAAGTAACTGTTATGATTCCAATAATTTGTTTTGATATCTTAGAAGTATGACAAATATTATCTATCATAAGATTTTAAAATATGAAACATGAAAAATTATAAAAAATAAATAAATAATAATAATAATAATAATAATAATAATTTTTTTGGAATATTGACAAAGTTGCATTTTCATATTTGATGATGTTTAATTATATAAGAAAAATTCTTTGAATTATGTTATTAACCTAAGAAGCACAAATTTGCTTTAGATCCTAATTCAATTTCTTTTCTAGAAAAAAAATCCATTAAAAAAAGTATCTCTCTAAAAATAAAACTCATTTAGAAAAATAATAATACAAAAATATCACATAGACTTATAATAATCTATAAATCCAACCACCAAATTTTTTAAAATTAATTGCATGCATATTAAACAATCTAGTCTTTACTTTCATTTGGATTATTATTTAACCTTGAAAGGCCTGAGCAACCCCAGAGTGAATGATGAATGGTCAAACACAATTTGGTTTTATTGAAAAATGGATAATTTTCATCCAATTTTTTTGGAGAGTTCCTTGAATGTGTGCAATAGTTTTAGGTGGGAAGTCCCTCACAAAGTAACTACAAAATTTTCTACATAGGCGAATGCTAAATCCACAAATCACAAGAAATGCCTTTCTAATATATTTAACAATTTCTACCTCTTTGCTCTTGATCTACTTTATAGCCATGAAAATTATCTTTTTCAAATTTAAGCTCAACTAATGAATTGAAGCTTACTAAGTCTAGTTTCTACTCCAATTTGAGAATTTTCAAATATTCCCCAAATCAAAATATTACATTTTCATTTGAACTTTTGGTCTATTATCTAAATTTCGAATTACGGATAATATAGAAATTAGTTTTACATCGTGGTATTCTAAACCATAATATACACCTACACTGAAAATTTTTCAAGCTTACTTTGTATTTGATATGAATTTTCTTCACTTTCTCTTATAAAAATTCATGATAATTTCAAATTTTTGAAAGTTCATCTATAAAGAAAGAAAGAAAAAAAAAAAAAAAAAAAAAAAATCTGTGCATTTTCAATAGCAAAATGCAGCATCCAAAATAGTGGGGCTCACTAGAAGAAAACCTTGTTACATTCAATACAATCTAGGTGACGTTTTTTGTTTCTTGTTATAAAATGCGTTAAATTCAAGCGCTTGAAGTTTGACCACACAATCATAGGCTCAAGCGTTTAAGGGCTAAAAATTCAAGATGCAAAACAATTCCAATGTCTCTTTGACTAATTCACAGCCACTGTTCTCAAGAAGTTGGTAAGTTAGGCCTTGACAAAGTGAACATATGTAACGAATGCAAGAGGCAAGATTGGCATAAAGATGATTCTATATCAACAGGTAAAATCAGAAAAAATATCAATTCTTTCAACATATACAGTAATTTGGGTTGCGGTTACCTCACATAAACATCACCCCAATCTAACTTAATACTGACCAACACCATTCTACAACTACAATTAGTGAATCGTAAAAGGAAAGAGAAAATGTGCTCCGAACCAGGACTGACAATGATAAATAGATATCAACAAAATTAAATAAGTGAGTCACAACGTCCTCTAAAAATTTGCATAATTTACATCATTTCTAAGTCTCAATAACCAGACATTCGGGAGTTGAAAGGTCTAGTATCATCTCCAAAGGGCCCAGTTCGATTACCAAGCCTGATCCGATCATCTTCTAAAACATTCAAGGTGGGTGCCAGCAGCTTTGTGTAGCGGTCGAAGTACAAGAGCTGCTTCAGGAGCAGCCCAAATTCTCTTGGAAACTTCAGCCCGTAATTCTCACTAACACGAACCTGCACAACGCAAGAAAATGAAGAGAGCCAGAGATGATATGAGAGCAGCTTTACTTCCAATAATAAAGTTATCCTTAAATGAGGAATTTGACACTATAAGAAACCTGTGTCTAAGCAGACGGATTTTGTTGGACATCCAATGTATCAACCCGTGTTTTTATATTAACAAAGACGTCCAATGTAACATTTCATGTTGTATTGAACATCACTATTGACATAAAAACACGAGTGTTCAACAAAATCCGTCTGTTTTAGACATCGGGAAACATTGGTTTCTTATAGTGCGATAAGCTGTTCAATGTTTCAATGAAAAGTAGAGGTGAATCTAATGAATAGTCCTACAAATAGGTGTTGGCAAGCCTTTTCTTTGGTGCTTCAATCACAAATCTGAAAATTTTAAGGATTTTAAGGATTTTTCAAACCTACAGTGGTTTCTCGTCATTCTAGGAGCAGAAACGAAGTCAGTAGAGATCAAGGCTACTTGTGGTTTTAGGTTCAAGGTTGTGCTTGACAGTGGAGATCAGGGGATACCAGTCACCAGTTTTAGTGAAAAGCTCATCAGAAAGAAAGAGCGGGTGTGAAAATCATACCACATCTAGAAGAAGATTATTCACTTGCTCCTCATCAACTGCTAAAGATGCAGCTATAGTGGCGCTCTGCAGTCCTCCAGCAGTTGAGATTACCACATTTGAATCAAGGTCCTGAGGCAAGGCAAAGCAAAGCAAGCTCTCATTACGTTTATTTTATTTACTGGCAGTGCAAAAAACGCTGGACAAAGAGTTCAGGAAACGATTGAACATCTACAGTGCAGGCAACCATTGAAAGAAGAATCTGATAGGGTTTCTTTAGGCACGGCTGGACTACGAAAAGGACGTATATAATAAACTTCAAAGTAGAAATACCTGAACAGCTGTGAAAACTTTCTCCAAGTCCCTTGCAAAGCTGGCAGTATCTACAGTGGAGTCAGCTGCACCCATCTGCACCAAAGCAGCCGCCATTGCATTATACTGCCCATTCCCAATTGACGTTAAAAACGTCTCCACTGCCACCCACGTGGTTGGTGATATCCTCCCAACAATACCTGAACAACCAACTGGCAATTGTTAATTTTCCAGTGGAATATATCTCGTGTATCTGTAAGACAAGAGCTCATCGCAGTCTTAGCCTAATATATGGTGGTAGTCAATTCCTGGTGTCACATAGATTTGACCACTAAGTTGAAGAATATCTTGACACGATTTCTTTTCTTTTTTTGACACAAAAGTTGAAGAATATTGAAATGTACATACTAACCAAAGTCAATGAAGCCAACACGCCCATCTCTGAGCACCAGCAAGTTTCCAGCATGAACATCAGCATGGAACGTCTCACAGGCCAGCAAGCTCCCAAACCTACAAAACCATTGCAACATCAGCTACTGGGATAGAACTTTGACAGCCTGAAGCGGTGACATTTTCTGAATAAGGGAGAAGTGCTCATCATAAGAATATTATTTTTTAACAGAAAACTTTCGTCATGCAATGATTTTACCAGGACTTCAGCAAATATACGAAACTGTATTCTAAACACTTGGTCGTAAACTATTTGGATTATCATGTGCTCTGCAATTCGGCTGAATTCGGCTGAATTAAAGGAAGGAAATTTGCTGACCAGACATTAAGGGCAGTTATCAACGTCGTTTCCGGGTTTGGAACAATAGAGCGGATGGAGTCAAGGTCGGTAAGAGGAACACCGAAAAGACGCTCCATGGTGAGCACGCGCTCTGTGCTGCAATGGCGGTACACAGCTGGGGCAGTGGCCTGGTTCGAAAGTCCAAGGGAATCCACATAGTTTCTGAATGCCTCAATGTTGAGAGCTTCCTTCCTGAAGTCCACCTCTTCAAGCATAGATGCCCTTATATCCCCAAGAATTGCCACCTGGATGTATGATAAAACATGAGGAAATTGCAGATGCAGATTTGTTCTTATCACAGAAAGTCATAATTGTGAAAGAAAACAAAAATAGTGCCTAAAATTTTTCCATGCAAATACTGCAAAACAATCATAATTCCACGGCACATATCACACGATGCTACACTCATACAACACCAGTCTAAATTCTCATAGCTTTCACAAGCTTCAACACTGACTTGGACCTCTGTTCATGCCTCCAACAAAAACTAAACTTGTAGCAGCATAGATTGAAGTTAACTTTCAAACAACTTTCCAAATTAAGGATTTGCTCCTACCATTGTAACTCTTGAGCTGAAACCTAAGGCCAGAAGGTTTTGAGCCTCACTAAAAAGACATTTGACAACTTGATTTCTATTGGTTGCATTTAATTCAAACACTTGAAGGATCACATCACTGGTTGCATTAGTTCAAATTCGGGGTCAAGAGAGGAGTGACATATATTAACTAAAGTATAACTCCATTGATAAGGTAAGAACCAAAAGAAAATGCATGCAGATGCAGATTAATTCTTATCACAGAAAGTTATCATTGTGTAAGAAAACAAAAAAGTGCCCAAGTGTTTTCCATCTTGCAAAGACAAATCTAAGAACGATATTCAAGGCCACAAAAGACAAATCTAAGAACGATAATCAAGGCCAGCAATGCGTCCCTTAGTATCAGATAGAAGCAACAAAATACAAGATCATTCGCGAAATTTATCATCAATTGCACAAACTCCATGGAAACTCACCAGGGATGTCCGTGAAAGCTGTGGATTCAAAAATTCCAATACTCGAGCAGTGACATACAGGAAGTTCAAATCGGCTGTGAGAACGTCTTCAACTCCAGGTTTCAACACTTTGATCACCACCTCCTTCTGACTTCCTCGCAACCTAGCTGCATGCACCTGGCTTATAAAATTACATAAGATATCGATTTATTAATCCAGTCAAAAACAATAGACGGATCCTTTCCGAAAGAGTCACAATGCCCATTTGCAAAAGCACGTCAAGGATTTATTCAAGACTGAGGATGCATTATTATCACAAAGGAAGAGGAGCGAGGTTTGTACCTGAGCTACGGAGGCAGAAGCAAGAGCCTGTGGATCAACAAAGTCATACACTTCCTCTAAAGGACGGCCCAACTCCTTCCGAATGATCGCTTTAATATCTTCAAATGGCACGGGTGGCGTCTTGTCCAGGCAACTTTGAAACTCCTTCACATATTCCGCTGGAAACAATGTTGGCGCTGATGCAATCAACTGCATCAACAACAAGAGTAAACAACCAAAAACAAAACCACAAACATCGACCCCATATCCTTGTACCTATCTTTGGACATGATCAATTAGTCCAAGGAGAATTTGAATTTGGAAAAAAACACTACCAAGTTTGATCACCAGATAATTAGAGATGCTCTTCACCCAGCAGAAAATGTCAAGCCCATTGGTGTTAATATGGCTATCAATTCAGCAAAAAATCCCAATACTACGCCATTGAAATTTCATATGAAATAAGCATTCTGATAGATATGCTTAGTATTGGACCTGGCCCAACTTGATGTAGGTTGCTCCAAGCTTCTCGAACAATCGACGGAGCTGTACTGGCCCAGGCGGACTCACAGGTAGCCCCGGTATTACACTAGGAGAAGTTGCAGTTGCTCCTGGATTCTGCAGTACCCACATCCAAATCAGTAGTCGCTCACTATTTTGTACTTTGAAATTTTTACATATTCTGCGGGCTGCATTTTCTGAACTGTAAATGTTGCCACGAAAAAACTTTTTTCGTAAAGCCAACGTAAGCCTTGAAATAAAAGGCTCCATAATTACTTAAACTACTCATAGGGTCTCATAAAACAGGGCATGTTGCTAACAATAAGGGTCTTCTGACGAATTCAAACTTTTGTGCCTTCATTTGAGACATTTTTTAAGTTTGAAATTGCCTTTACATGTTGTGCCTTCATTTTTGAGCCTCCATTTGAGGCATCTTTAAAAGAAAACAAGCAGTTTGTGTAGTAACCACATACTCAAAATCTAGTTTGTGAGTTAAACCAGCACGAATTTAGCCGTTATTTGCAGAAATGATAACTTACTGTCAGAAGCTGGAACAAGTATTCACCGCCCACGGTGACAAAAGCTTCAATGCCCTGGGCGAAGCGAATTGCACCTCGAGGCCCAGTGCTTACTGCAATCTTCGCTACATCTTCCAACAATTTATTGAGCTCCTTCAATCTTTCGGCTGCAGGAAGTAAGAAATTGACCAAATTTAAGTGATCATATGTGAAAAATATAATTCAGATTATCAGATTTGTGGACAAATTTTATACCACTAGTATACGAGAAGAACATTGCATACTTCCGTCAAAAAGTAAATAAAATTGGATAAACAATGTTACTGAATTACTCAAAACTGCAAATAAGAAAACATGAGGCGCACTTTGAGCTTGTAAAGATTCACCATTGAGTCTTACTCAACTTGTGTGTTTGCAACATCATGGAACCATGTTTACATAATGCCAAGTCAGGTTTTCAAGTCCCATAACTTATTCATACAAGCTCCAAATAATGCATGCTAAAGTTCCCATGAATCCTCTTTCAGTTCCCAACATGACCCAATAAATAAATAAAATTAATACTTAATAACAGTAACTATGCTCAGTTGTAATTAGTGACGATCCCTTATCCGCCGATAAAAATAAAATAAATCATGAGCACAAACCTGATCTAACACCATCGTCTGCTTGGGAGGGTATAGTGGAAGCAGAACGAGCTCGCACTACGAGTTTCAAAGGAGCCGCCTGACTCCAATTAGGTTGATACCCAAGCTTTTCCTGTTCCGTTCAAAACACCATCGCCAAATCATCAAACAATTTAGAATCTAAACTCCCACAAACTCAATGCAAAAATTTGAGCAAATGACCTAAAATTCCTGCCATAACGGCACTGGGCTTCGAGCAAGACCTGCCGCAGTATTGAAGATGGCAGGCGCAGTGTCATCACTGTGGCGCTGCTGGCCGCCATCCTTCTCAGCTAACCGACTCTGCTCTTCAGTGCCTTAAACCCCAAATCCCTGCACCAATTTGAATCCAAGAACACTCAAACCTCTTTTTTATCACGAGCTTTTCTAAAATGAAATTCTAGAATACTAACCTGCCAAGTTGCAACACTATCATCGACTGTCGCAAACATTCAAACAATGTCAAAGTGAAAAATTTGGTAAGCTTAAAGAGGTTTGAATCAGAATCACAATTCCATAGTCCAATTGAAACCCCAATGTAATCAAGACCAGGAACCCACAAATATACGCACAATGTCAAACAAACGGCAATTCTATCTCGGTGCTACCACCTGTATCTGTAATCGACAGAGAGCAGAATGACCTAAAATTGCGTACTAGACATCTTTCCGGTAACTCACAGAATACTCTAGCATTTGCACCCACCCAAATTGCCTGAAGAAGCTCCACAAGTCTTCGGCAAGCCTTGATATCTTACAGAACGCAAATGAGAAACCCACAACAGAACCAGTCACGGCCAAATTCTCCACCACTAAACATTCAATAAGCTCAAGAAACTAATTCAATTGCACTTGAAACTCAGAAGCCGCAACAACTACAACTATGCAAGCAACTGTTTGATTTACCGGTCAACAAATATTCTAAAAAATCTGACATAAATATCCACCGAGGATCAGTAAAGTCACCGCAAATGGACACCAATCCGGTTAAAATGCAAGCAGTAGAGCTCCATTCACGTGGCCCTCTGTGAACCGGAAGCAGAAGCAAAACCAACACCAAAACGCAAATGCTCAATACCCTCACATACCCTCCCTAGGCGGATATCTCCCAAACGATTTCTGCTTTCAGATCATCTCTTGTGGTGAATATGCTTCGCAAATCGTCACCCAAAGTTTGAAATCCAAACCCAAATCCAATTCTCGCGAACAAATGCAGAGATTCGGAATGTAACATTTGGATTAGGTTTAAGCTTAACTAAAATTTAAAAAATAGAGCATATTCTGTACCCAGCTTTGCGGTTCAGATGACAAGATGAGACACTCTACCACGTGGCCTGTCTGGTGCCGCCAAAGGCATTCCTGCACTTTCTGTGGCGTGTGCACTCCAGCCAGTCACTGGGTTGCAATCTGTTCCGTTGGTTCGATTGGCTTCGTTGGCTCCATGGGTTTCATTTTGACATTTCTGAATTCTTATTATGGTTTCGGTGGTTTGTAGTTTATCATCTCCAAGAGCCTCCAATTGCCGAGATTGGTGCTCGTTTGCAGTCTCGGTGATGGATGGCACTCGCACTCTATAGTTTTGCCGAGTTTGTGCACTCTGTATTTTTGCCGAGTTTTTGAGCTTTGGGTGGCGATGGAGATGGTCATTCTGGCGCAGGATTTGAGCACAGGATTAGGTAGTTGTGTTCCTGCATTACCTAAACTCCCGAAGTCAGGTTGTGTGAAGGGGCCAGTAAGGTACCATTGCAAGAATGCTTTGAAGCTCCAGAGCTTCGCTTCTTCGCAAGTGAAGGTTACCAAGCTTGGTTCGGCGCTTTGGGGTTCTTCAGTAGCATGCGCTTCGTCTTCGTCGGATGAGTTGAAGGCAAGCCAGCGTTCAATTTCGGCTAGGGCTTCGGTTGAAGCTCCTGCTACCCCGCCCAAGACTACCATTGTTCGGTCGGCTGACACTGCTGGCGCTGTACGTCGTTGCCTTTCCTATGAACCAGTTTTGTCACTGTTTGTTTATGTAATTTTCAGTATGGGAAATTGCGGATTACCTTGCTTACAAGATGTTGAATCACACAATTTGTTTAGCGGAGATTGTTTGCTTTTGAGAGTGTTGCAGTGCGTCGTTACCTTCTTCCTTCTCCCTGTGATTGAAAGAGTAGCTCTCAACCAAGAATCCCGAATTGGGCCTCATGTTTGGAACCTTTTTTTGATAGCAGCTTTGATTAGGTTTTGGGAGGGTTTCTACTTGTTGAATTTTATTTATTTTTTGTTTCACGCATGTAATGTTCGTCATTCAGTCTGGTGATCAATGTAATTTGACCCCGTCTGCATTAGATTTTTCTCATCATGATTAATTGATCTTTTGAGATTCATGAATTTTTGGTCCTTTGGTGGATTAAAATTTGACTCCATCTGAATAATTAAAAGTAACTACAACTAATTGTAGCGATTGAGCATTTTTTCTTATGATTTTGCACAATCAATAATCAATCGAATTGGGAATTGGGAATTGGGAAATAGCAGAACCATGAATCCCTGGTCTTGTAGGTGTGAAATTGTAGGGATTGATGCAAATTTGAGAGTTTGTTGTTGTACCTTTCTAGGGTTTTGATGGAGTTAGTGATGAGATGGTGCCCCTTGTGCAGGTTCTAGTGTTGGATGATGTGACACTGAGTGCGGGTGGTCGAGATTTGCTGTCAGGCGCGTCATGGCGTCTGCTGCCCGCGCAGCGGACAGGCCTGGTGGGCGTCAATGGTTGCGGCAAGTCCACGCTGCTACGTGCTCTGATTGGCAAGGGCGAAATGCACTCCGGATACGTGGCCTTGTCTTTAGATTCCGAGGTTGCCTACTTGGAACAAACGTGCGTAATTCACCCTTTCACAATCTCTGGACACCTACACAATGACTGTGACATAGCGTGAATTTGTAACAAGTGTGCTGTGACAGATTTGGAGGATATTCTAGAATGTCGATTTAGAGGAGGTCAAATTAAAGAGGTTTGAGTTGGGTTGAATTTGGTTGTCTCTTGCAATTGGTTCGATTCTTCACAGTGCCGGTGTGAAGTGCTTGGCACTTCCCTCGGCTTCTGCTTATGGAATACGCTGTTGATGTTGTTTCTTTGCAATTGGTTTTGTTTCCTTGTAATGTCGGTGTGAAATGCCTAGCATTTCTCTTTTCTTCTGCTTATGGTGTTATGCTGTTGCGTTTTGGTGTGTGCAGGGCCGTGTCGGGGTCCACACGAACAGTCTGGGACGAAGCTCGGTCTCGCATGGTGGCAATCAATGCAGCGCTCACGGAGATGGAAGCCGCAGAGAAAGCCGTGGAGCGAGGTGAGGAAGGCGCCATTGCTCGCCTTGCCAGTGCCCAGGAGCAAGTGGAGGCCACTGACGGCTATCGTGTTGATGAAATGATTGCCGGGTATGAAATTGCACCTTGAAAACCAGCGCATTACGGGTTTTGTGCCCTCTACCTTAGTGTGAATTTGAAGGCTTTTTCTTTTGGACTGGATGTGTGCTGACACTGAAACTGTTATCGTGCTCCTTTCAGAGTGCTGAACGGCCTCGGATTTCAGCAGGAAGATTGGACGAGGTTGTGTTCCGACTTCTCAGGAGGTTGGCAGATGCGAATTGCGTTAGCCAGGCTGCTGTTGGAGCAGAGGTCTCACGTGGGCAAGTCCTTACTTTTGCTGGACGAGCCTACCAATCATCTCGACACAAAGGCCAAGGTTGGTTGCATTGGTTTTGTGCTTTTTCTGTGGATTTATTCATCAATGATTTTGCAGGTTTGCGTTATCGTCCATGGTTGAATAAGAGACTTACTGTAATAGGAGAAAACTTGAGAAAATGAAATGACGCGGAAGCATGTTATTGAGCTATCAAAGCGAGTGGCTATCACACACTCAAGAATTATTGAGTAGTCAGTTGAGGGTACCATTTTTAAATTTAAGCATGCTTCTTGCACTCCTATGTGGCTCATGAAAAATGACATGGTGGTGACGAAGTAGGTTTGGATGTTTTTCTGCAGGAATGGCTGGGCAGATACCTTACGGGAGTGACAGCAGCTGTTATTTTAGTCAGCCATGAACAGGAGTTTATTGAGAAGTCTTGCAATCATATTGCTGAGGTGATTTCTTGCTCTTTCGGGTAGTCATTTAGCGACCATGTGCTGCTGATACCAGAATTATCTGAAGTAGAGGTACAGTTTCGTCTTAGAATAATAAACTATCCTGAGTATTTGGCTTAATCTTCGCAGATTACTGGAGGTCAATTGAACCACTATGTTGGGAACTATTCTAGTTTTTTGCGAGCGCGAGCTGCCCGACAGCTGCAAGCCTCCCAAGCTTACAAAGCGAAGCAAGCTGAGATTGAGAGGCTCCAAGTCTTTGTTGACCGATTTGGTGCAAAGGCAACCAAGGCATCTGCTGCGAACTCGAGGAAGAAGATGATTGAGAAGATAAAGCAGCAAATGCCAGACGTTGCTCCTCCAGAAGGTCAGTTGGCCCCTACCGGACTGAGATTTCATGTTTTCCAAAATTATCAGTTCGATTTTCAAATTGATTTCATGGTTTTCAAAATGATTACTCACTCAGTTCCGAAATAAGTTTCCACTTTGAACCTCATTTTTTTAAGGTTGTTTTGAGTAGGTCATATGGATACCTTCTTGTTTCCAATTTTATGAAGGTTGCAATGAACACATGCAATGTTCTTCATTGATTTGGAACCCTTCTGAATTATGTTTTTCACAATATGATCAATGAAATTGGCAGAAAAAGTTTTTAACAGAACTCCGGACACTTAAATCCGGGAAGAGGGAGTACTATATTTCGAACGGGACTGAATTTTATATCACCAGAACAAATGAAGAACATCCATGTGCTGGTCAAAAGACACAAACAAGAGAAAATCCTCATTTGACCCACTTAAAAGTGCTAAAAAAACACATATGCCTCTTGGCTTTCTAGGGGTTAGCGCTGCAGATTATCATTCAGTTCAATCCAGATATTATAACCTTAATACTACACTCGTTTACAGACCAGTTTTTAGGTTCCACATCAGGCTCAATTTCGTTTATAGATTCTCTACTTATCAATAATGTAATGTAAAGTCTCCATTCACCATAGAGCAGGGGAGAAGTTCCGTTGATCATACAAGTGAACTTTAAGCGTTTCCCTGTAACAATGTAAAAACTCGTTTCATCTAGAATTTTGCTCATATACTCTGTTAATGTTAAGCTAAAAAACAATTGCATAAAACTAAATGTCAATAGATTAAGTGCTAACACATTAACACAAAATCAAAGTTCACTTCTATGGTCAATGGAGAATCAAGTGTACTGTATGGATAATGCACAAACGAAGTTGTTTTAGGGGATCCATTTTCGTTTTCCTGCTTTTGACTAGTACTTACACCTTTGAGCATACAGATTCGGGCCCAGGCACAGAACACAGACGTACAGTGAAGATGTATTTTCCGAAAGCTCCGCCCTGTCAGAGAGAGGCCGTGCGCATGAAGAAGGTGGAAATTGGTTGGGATGAAAGTGCACCAATGCTGCACAATGTGGACGTGAAACTTGAGATTGGCATGCGGCTGGTCATTCTTGGGCCAAACGGAGCTGGAAAGAGTACTCTCATGCGAGCCATGGCAGGCCGAGGCGGGGTCCTTTCTGGTTCTCGTGAGGTCGGTGATGGCGTGGAGATTGGAGTCTTTACACAAGATTTAGCTCAAGATCTTCCTGGACACCTTTCAGCTCTCGATTTTGTCCTGCGAGTATGTCTTTTGCCACCTGAGTTCAATTCAGTAGTTTCTTAGCTTCATTGTTTTTTCACATAACATTCTTGAATGGGGAAGGGGAGGGGGTTTAGGGTGCATCATGTGCTGTGGAAGGGATGATTGATGTTTTTTGTGATTGTTATCGACGTGTGTTCATGTTCAGGAAGCAAGAGAAAAAGATATCAGCATCACAGACGAAATGGCTCGGTCTGCACTTGGTGCCCTGGGGCTCACTGGAGAAGCTGCCCTGCGACCCATCAAGGCCCTCTCTGGTACGAATTCATATATTCATATTCGATTCGATTCAATTCAGTCTTCCTCTTTGGGGGTCAAGACGGATTGGGGAGTCCAAACTGGAATGTGCATTTTGGATTTGTAAGGTTGCCATTAGTGGAGTGGGATATGTTTTATTTCATTTTCTAAGCAACTTCAAAAGCTGTATGAACTCATTGGCTTCTGATTAGCTTCTAATTCCTTATTGTCTATCTGCCATGTTTGAATTGATTAATAATTCGAGTTTGAACGTTTTCAAGTTGTCTTAGAGAGGTGGGCTGTACTTCATGGAGTTATCAAATATGCTTATCTGTAGAACTGAAAACTAGGGACGGACCAATAAGTCTCTATTGTCATTGGTCTTTTTTGACATTTGACTCAATGACTCAGGTGGTGAGAAGGCGAGAGCAGCTTTGGGGGTGTTCATGCTTCGGCCATACAACGTCCTCATGCTTGATGAAGCCAGCAATCACCTTGATCGTCCTTCAGCCATGGCCTTGGCGAAGTGTTTGAGTCAATTTACAGGTACGTCTCTCACTACGTCACCAAAGATACCCCTCCGCACCCCATCCACCCCAAGATGTCATGTTACTCAAGCATTAGATTCATGTAATCCTCATGTTGAGTTGATGTCAAGTTAACGTTAGTGTAACACAAATGGCATCATTGTTGATGTTGGTGTCGTAGGCATGAACTTGATATTACGTTGGCAACTATTATCATTGACTTGATATTAAACTAACACTATCTGAATACTGATGTAGTGTTCTTCTAGATTACACTTACATTACGATTAATAATTTTGTCTATCTAATGGGGGTTATCATTTGAGATGTATCTTATCGTGTCTAAGAGATTATGCCCACATGTTTGTCTGGTTTTTCAGTTGTCTGATGCTGATGTCATTTTCGTTGTCCCATTGTATAGGTGCAATGGTTGCTATATCCCACGACATTGAGTTCTGTGAAGCCATCAATCCAACACACATCGCCAGAGTCGATCCTAATGGAGTAGTGGAAATCAGTCTATGTATAAATGGTGATTTGGGAGCCTCACAGAAGTCCAAGACAAAAGCTGCAACTCCCGCATCAACAAAGGGGAAGAAACAAACAGCCTCAACTTCTATCAAACCAGTCAAGAGCTATGGTGGAAGTGCACATGGAAAGCCCACTGCAGCTCCTGACCCGAAGAGAATACACATGGTAAGCAATGTTGTTTCTCACCCTCCCCATTATCACTATAAGAAACTAGTCTTTTCCGATGTCTAAGCAGACGGATTTTGTTGGACATCCATTGTAACAACCCGCACTTTTATGCCAACAGTGACGTCCAATACAACCTGAAGATGTTACATTGGATGTCATTGTTGACATAAAAACGCGAGTTGTTACATTGGATGTCCAACAAAATCCGTCTGCTTAGACACGGGTTTCTTATCGTGTATGTTGTCTTCTATTGACAATGTGCAGCAGATCTGCATTTAACCTCTAACGAACCAAGAAGCCCAGATTGGATCTTATATTCTTTTTAAGCAGTTTTGAGAATAGCTCATATCAGAACTTTCCAATTTTCTTTGTCTTTTGATCAATACATGCAATGTTCATCACCGAGTTTGTGGCCAAAATAATTCGGACCCATTTCTAGTATACTTAGCCAGTCAACAAACTGAAGTAGAGTAGAGTGTTGTTCTCTCATCGTCGGTGTCTGCTCTGAGATTCATTGTTTGACCTGACATCCAATCGGTGTTTCCTTTCCTTTCCTTTCCTTTTGCAGATTCAATCTCAAATTAAGAAGAACATGCAGATGATCGAGAAAGCCGAGATTGTGCTGGAGATGCTGGACAGGGAAATGCTCGAGGCAGGTCCGGATGCTGGAAAGGCTATGGATGTGTTCAAAAGGAAGGAAGCCATCGAGAAGAGGAAAGCGGACCTGGAACGAGAGTGGGAATCGTTAGAAAATGAAAATCAGAAGCTCTTGGCTAGAAGCACCAAATAGTGGCACCGAAACTACCTGAACGGCCAGGTATTCTAAATTCCTCTATTCTAAACCCTAAACCCTAAACCCTGAACCCTAAAAACCCTAAACCCCAAACCCTAAGTCCAAAGGAGGTGCTCATTTTCGACATTGTGGTTACCTGGACGTTCTTCAATGTCTCTTTTCTGATCATGAGGGAAGCAACGAAGCAACGTCCTTAATGTTTTCGGACAGAAGCCAACTAGAGTCTAGATAAAACTGTATTATATTTTTTGAGTTTGTTCTCTCACAAAACTGGAAATTGCAGTGTTGTGAGTCATTACACATTTGAGAATTTATTCTTGGCCTAAGTTATGTATCAAGTCTCTTATGCAGGGACCCGGTTGGAATGAAATGGACAGGAGGTTTCATTGCATCTTTTTTGTGGGGCTAGTGGAAATGGCATTTTGAGTTATGGCATTGCAATTATTTGAAGAAGATCTCATAATATATTGTGAATGGTCAAAGTGATTACAGAGTTTTCAGATTTGAAAATCCTCTTATCTCACTTAACATTGGTCATTTATCTAAAATTGTAAGCGTTTTATCAAATTAATGCTTTAATTTGAATGCGAGTGTAAGGTAGTATGCTCTGAAAGCGACCATTTAAGGGCTCACCTGGTCCGCCTTTTTCACAGGTTTCCATTGACAAAATATTTTTATATCATTTTTCAGAGAAAGAAAAATAGATGTGGAACCTAATAGATGTGGAACCTAATACAAGTGGTTTTGTATTTTTCCAAGCATTTTTGAATTACTCATAATTTTTCAAAGATTCAGGGCATGGACACAAACCATAGGTCTCCCAAAATTTGTCCAATTGCAACTTGTAAAGAGATGTGCGGAAATTAAAGATAATGATTGAATCTTGTAATGCACAAATAAATTTTCCTCAATGCATTCAATTGCTAAAGTGGTCCATTTAAGAATCACCCCATCTCCATTATCTAGCTAAAAATAGGGTCGATTTCAAGGAGAAGGTTGTTTTTAGAGCATACCTTATTTTAATTCAAAAGCATTTAGTAAAACTTGAAATTTCAAATTCCAAATGACTTGTCAGGTCATTGTTGGTATATTTAAGATTTATTTTGATTATTGTACTTATCAAAGCCTTTTTATCCCCTAAATGTCCAAAGTCTTCTTTAGAATTGATGGTTTGGAAAAAATCATTATAAAGTACTATTTGGAAGAATATTTTGGAATTGATATACAAATGAAAGTTGCAGATTTTAAATTTTGGATTCCATCTATATGGTTAGATTCACCAATACTATCACTAATATTTTTTTATGGATTTTGAAAGGAAAATCTTAGTATTCCTTTAAAATTCAATTACAAGCAAAATATTATCATTTTTGGAGTAAAACTTGTTGGAATGGATTTGAAAGGAGTTTCTCTTGGAATAGTGATTTTTTTAAATTTTTGTGTTTTTTTCATTTGTGACTTCATTTTTGCAGATCCAGTTCTGAACTAGAGTCAATGCAATTTTGGCTTGGTCAACCACTTGACACTTCTACATTTGTAATTTTAGAAAAATATATGTACTCTAATAACACCAAATCCAACCAATAGATAGGACAACAAGTTGATAAAGTATCTCCAAAAATTAGGATGACTTTCATCCAAGTAGCAATGTGAAAGAAACAAAAACATGAATATGTTCATCGTTTAGAAATTGGACATTGGAGTGCTTAAGGGATAACCCCTAAATGCCGCAAGGGACCAAAAGTATCTACATAGTCTGGAAGTCCAATTTGAAGTGCTATAACTTTTGCATCTGATACTCTCTCTTCTAGTTTGTGTGGTAAAATTTTCAGATCAATCCAAGATGTATTGAATTTGTGGGAGCCATTCGAAATTCAAGGTTTCAATTTTAATTCACCAAACTACATTTTGATGATTGCAACTTCAGGGCTTGTATATCCTTCATCAAATGTTTGTTTTTAATAAAAATTTGTTTGATTATATTCCCCTTGAAGTCTAGTTATTGTGGTAAGATTTTCATGTCAACCCAAGTTGTTTAGAATATTTGGGAGCAATTCAAATTTCAAAATTTGGACAATTTTGGATTATAGTGAACTTTAGCGACTTGTTTCTTTTTCATACCGTGTCCATTTTCAATAAAATAAAATAAAATTGGGAGAGTTACGCATACTAGTCTAGTTTGTGTGGTTAAATTTTCATATCAATCCAAGAAGTTGTGAGTGACTAAGACGCATTTTAGTAGAAGGAGGTTTAGTCTTAGATATGTTTTTTGTGACTTTTTTTTCCTATTCTTTGACATCTCAAAGCCATTTCACAAACACAATGAGTCTTTTGAATTATATTTCCTTTCACCAATGTGTATGTTCATTGGTTTTGAAGCTCTTTATAGTTTAAAGTTTAAAGTTTTTTCATTTAAGTAGATTTAGAAATCAAATTTCACCTCCAAATGTGTTTCCAGGAAAATTTCAGCATCCTTTTTCAATACTAAATCATAGTAATTTGCTCGGGGAGGTCACTTCCCCTTATGTTTTGTAACCACGTGCGTTAACCACCTATTTGTTTGGAGGCTATTTACTTAGTAATCATGACTTTAAAGGACCCTTTTAGTAGAAAAAAAGCTACTTGGTCTTAATTTTAAGCACCCTATAGGTAATTATAAATGAAAATCTAACTTAATTTTTGGCACGCTATAGTATTTATAAACTTTAGGAATTTTGTTTTGTTTGATAATGAAGTTTTTTTGGATGAATGTTGGGCATAAAAATATGCAACATACATAAAAAAATTAGGATCAAACTTAACCCTTAACTTTTTGAACGACCAGAATGTGGTCAATTTGTTTTTGAACTGCTTTTTCTATTTTTTTTAATATTTAAATGAAGTTGCACTTGAAGTGATGCTTTGAAGAATCAAGTTGGCCATCTTTATATGCGGTTAGAAAGCATCTTTGATGATTCATTTTTAACACATCTTCTTGTATAAAGTGTTAAATAGTTAAAACATAATATTTTTCATTCATCCTTTAGAAGGACTAAGGATTATATTCATCCTAATATTATTTTTTTTTCTTCTATGACTTTATTCACACTAATTTATATCTACTTTTTTTTTAAATCAAAAGATTTTTCAATACCCTATTTTATATATAATGATGTTTCAAGAATTAAATCCAGGCTAAAATAGATCTACATCATTTATAAATTTTTGCTCCAATGAATAAAATTCACCCTATAGTTTAACTCATGTGGTTTTCTACTTATGGCAGAGTAACCTCCCCGAGGTAATTTGCAATCTATAAGGCCAAATGACTCCAATTGTGATTCACATCATCTACAACACATACACTCAAGATTGTATGGTTAAGATTCCTATACCTTAGTGACACTTAGACCTATAACACTTCAAATGCAATGATGTTTTTAAACCCCAAAAGGCCTTCAGTTGGGCATTTAGGGATTAAACAACTACTATTGATTGCATTGTAAACACTAAGCCATCCAAAAGTCTTTTGTTTATTCAATTATTATTTGATTGTAATTGGTGAAAATTTCCTAGAATCTGATGAAAAAATGCTTCATCACCCAACAAGGATTACAATTAGCAATTTTAGAAATCTTAGAATTTAAAAAAAATTCACTACTATCCACAATATTAATCCAAAGAGGTAGTCCACTTGTTTTTGTTACTAAATTCTAGGACACATAAATGTGCTATAACTTTGTCTACTTGTTTTAGTTTTTGCGTTAGTAGATTACCTATTGTCTTCCCTTCAATTGTTGCAAATATTCATACTTGTCAATTCACAATAGAATGATCAATTAGAAGATATTCTACATGTATTTAGGTCAATTTATTTTTGAAGAAAAAAAGACACATTATTGGTGGTCAAAGCAAAAACATATAGCTTTTCATTGTTGTTTTTATGAGGATGATGTTCTTTGGTTTATGTGGATGCTAATGAGTTTTGGTTGCAATAGTCAATATTCCAAAGTACCTTCTTAGATGTAAATGAATCTTATGCCATGTGTAGAAACTACATAATGATGTTCATTGAATTCATAAAATCTTCCAAAACTTTCAAGTCCAATTCCATGTTAAATTGTCATAATATGAACCCTTGTTCTATATATTTTTCACTACATTAGATTGTAACAGGATAAAATTGGATCCAAACTGAGATTCACAATTGGACAATAGGTAGTTTCCATAGCCAACGTGAATATTCAAGGTTTTGAATTCCAAGCCTACACATAAATGCATCATGACTAAAAGAAATTGAATAGTGGCATGCAAACATCCTTATCTTATTAGAGCATGTGACACTATTTACAATATATCTACCTTGATGTGTGCTAAGTTACTATTGTATTGGCAACCAAATCCCACCCCCCAAAATGAAATTAATAATAGTATTTTTGCCCTTACACTATCATATATAAGGGGTCAAGATTTGAGAAAACTATTTCTAAGCAAATAGATGCCTAATTTTTATGGAAAATCATCAAAAAAATAAAAAACTTGAATAGTATAAAAAAAAATCTTATTGAATGCTTTTATTTATTTTAAGCCTTATTTTTAGGAAGAAAAAAAAATCTAATATTTGGTAGGAGATGCCAATTGAGTATGATCGTAGAATAATCGGTGTAAGGAAGGGTCATCCAAAATTGCTATTGTGAACCATTTCTACAATTAGATGTGATGTTCCTATATTTTCTCTATGGCAAGTGATTGAATATTTCAACTACCGTATTTCTTCAATTTTAGGTACATATTGATTTAGGAGATGTACATACAGTGATCATCTCTTCAAGTGGCGCATTTGGGTGTCCTGCCTTATCTCATCCTTTTCGGTTGGAGGATGTTACTCTTATCCCAATTGCTGGTTTTCGAAATTAGGGTTTAAGGTTTAGGGTTTCGGTGGTCTCGTTAGTAGAACGAGTCGGGGTGCCGCTGGCCCAGTGTTGTCACCATCCCCGCGCCCGAGATGACCAAGTGTAACAACAGCCCATGAGGATGATTGGTGTGCCCTATAGCAAGCAATTCACTTTTCTTTTTTTGGTGCCAAGAGATAATCTGCTCTGAGCTGGATTTTGAGCTGGATTGCAGCGAAGAAGAGAATCTCTCTTCTTGTCGAAGATGCGGGACAATGGATTGAAGAACCGGCCGTCGTGGCCAGGTCTACAATGGTGTCAAGGCGCTTGCGATGACCTCAAGCTCCAATTGCCGTGGCCGTTCAAGCCCCTTCACTCATTAGGTCAACAAGTTTTCCACCAATTCTCGGGCACAACGAGAATTAGGGTTTCGGGGCGTGAACCCCGTCTGCTTGAGGCGAATTTGACAGCCAGGTTTGGACAGTGGATGACGCAAAAGAAAGAGTCGCGTAGCCTGTCCGCTGAAGAACAGGGCGACGCCGAGGAGCGCGCCTTGGCGATTGCGCTGGCTGGAAGGCAGAAGGCTACATTGCTCGAGTTTTATTCTCCCCGGTGTACGCTGTGCCAGTCCCTGTTGAAAGTGATCGAAGATGTGGAGCGGAGGGAGGGGGATTGGTTGCGAATTGTGATGGCGGATGTGGAAAATAAGAAGTGGCTTCCTGAGGTATGTTGGCCGCCCTTTCTCAATGCTTGAAAGTGCGTTAGAGGCCTTGAATTGAATAAGGTAACAACACCTCGAAGTGACTGTAAATAACTGAGCAACTGTTATGGTCTTGTCAGCAATTGAAAAAAACGATTCCAGCACATTTCAACATGTATGTTTTGGGTACTATGTGAATAAGTTATGAATTTTCAATGTCTGACCTACAGGTGTGCCAAAAACAACCTCAGGGTCTAGTGTACATTGTCATGATCAATATATACATTGT
Source organism: Antitrichia curtipendula (assembly GCA_951230915.1). Classification (NCBI taxonomy): domain Eukaryota; kingdom Viridiplantae; phylum Streptophyta; class Bryopsida; order Hypnales; family Leucodontaceae; genus Antitrichia; species Antitrichia curtipendula. The sequence goes on along the minus strand of OX579639.1, from coordinate 14,251,958 downwards.
ACCTGAGATTTAATAGAGGTTGCTTTTGGGTCAGGATCTCTTTTGGGTGTTGAATCCTTAGCTTTAGAACTATTTTGTGGCAACAAATTATTTCAATATGCCCTTACACATTTTCACCGACTTGTTGTTGCTAATCTTCCTTATGTTCATAATCAGCTCTGTCTAGCCGTTACATCGATGGTAAGAACTTGTCGATTCTGACAAAATAATGTGGAATGTTGTACATAAAAATTTAGGAATATTTGACTAACATATGGCAAAGTATCTTTTGTTTGATGCAAGCCTAGAGTTTGCTTGGTTTCGTACACGGCAAGTGGCATATTGTTATGCCAATGGAAGTGAAATGTCATTTTCAGAAACTAATTTTCTCGAGAAACTGAAATCGTTCCAATGGTTGTGGACAGGCTTCTCTGTACGAGATAAACTATGTCCCCTGCTTTGTGCTTTTGGACTCACAAGGATCAGCACTAGCCAAGACTGGAGTTCCATACAGCCGAGTGCATGTGTTGAAAGGGTTATCATATTTGTTGGAGAGCATGAGACCCATCCGGGGAGCCCTGAAACGAGTGCCCCTTTCTGAGATTCCATCTAGTGGCAATTCTGGTACTGAGAATTCTTCGGATTCATGATCAAATTCAGGTTGATCGGAGGAGCGATTTCTTGTAGGTCAGAAACAGCTCTCCATTGTAGCGTTCGAATGGTTTGCTTGTAATTTGACCTCATGTGTTGCTTGCATGTTTATATGAATCTCAAGCATGACAAAAAATGTGTACTATTTGGGCTGGATAAAATAGCAATCTGTACAGTTAAATATATCTTTTTTTAATAATGTATGTCTACGAAATACACCTTCTACAGAAAACAGGTCGTGGGACCTAAAGGGCTGAGAGCTACTACGCCACAGAGCTAGCATCGAGCTTCTCAAATAATTTTCATTGGGTTAATCTTCCATTCTAAGGTAGTATGCTCTTAAAGCGACCATTTAAGACCAGATCGCCTTTTCAGGGAAGTTAAACTTATTGAAACAATTTTCAGTAAATTTATATAGGAAGAAAAATGAAATTGGCATCTAACCCAAGTCGTTTCATATAAGTCGTTTCATATAACCTTTGTAGCATTAGTTATAAATTTTTGAAGTTCAAAAACTGTGGTTTTTAAAAGCGACCACCTTATGAAATGTACCCAGTTCGTACATTGAAGAGTTTGTACATTGAAGAAAGCAAAATGTATCTCTGTGTCATGATCGCTTTTAGAACATGATCGCTTTTAGAGCATACTACCTTACAACTCCAAATTTGATGAATCCTCAATGTCAACGTCTTCAAATGCGTTGGTAATTTGTGAAAACCATCAATACAAATTCAGAATACAAGTCTCTGATGGCAACCAATACGGTCAATATTAGAGGACCCATGATCACGCCCTGCAGCACTCCAAGCAAATTCAGCTCAGCAGAACAATAACAAAACAAGATGCATGAACAAATCCATTCCATTCTAATAAATACGTGCAGGAAGATATGTGCAACAAGAGGGACGTTGCAAAGAAGAGAATTTAACCTACGCAGATTGCAGGTTGGAAAAGAGCCATTCCTCCAGCGATGCTGAGGCCATTAAGATACTGGCTGTAATTTGAAACAACCCCTTGGATCTTGCGAAAACCATAGTCCATCACGGACTTATAGATAAATGTTGTAGACAGTCCACGCACATATTTCCTCTCTGCCAGAAACTGCAGCAGCGCTGGCAGGGACGCTATCCAGTTCGGGAAAATGGGCATCATCCCTTGCACCAAAGCCACGCATGTTGACATGTAGAGAAAGTGGATTTTTAAGAACCTGAAGAAGAGATACGTAAACAAGGCCTGGACAAACAAGACCTCTATTTACAGAGCATAAAAAAATTGCAGCATTCAATGTGAGGTCAGGCTTTTCAAAGTACAATAACCAATCAAAGATGCAAGGGATAGTGGAGATAAGAAACAGAAATATCTTACCTGGAAGAGCATTAACTTCCCAGTGGTCAAGAGCACAGCGCTTATGGTCCGGTCCAATACAGTTGCACACTTCTGACGAGCCACTTCTGAAAGAGGAACCACTTCTAGAGCTTGCTCCATCACCCCGCCAGTCTCGGAGGTGATGAGGAAAAAAAGCACAAATAAAAACACCATCAGTTGCTGGATGAAGCTCCCTACAATCGTTTCAAGTACCACTAAAACATAAAAGCTTCCTGTCATGAAACCTTCTCCGCTCTTGACCAGGTTCAGCATGGCTTGACGTAGCTCCCGCTTCTCAAACCCTTCCTGTATACACCCACCCAAATAGAACGTTCAATGGAGCTGGTTTGGAAGTTCGTAAAATGACGTCCAGAAAAGTCATAATTGGAAACGAGACATAGCCAGCACAGAAACAGGTCTTGAAGAAATTTTGATTGCACGCCTACAGAGAATCAATGATATAGTAACGGAGAAAATGTGAATTAACAAGCAAAAATTGTTGAATCGTATTGCTAATCTGACCTTCACTAATAATAGAAGCAAGGATAAACAATAATCGCAAAAAGTGAAGGCAGCGATTTACTTTCAATATATGACAAATTGTCATAAATCTCTCCCCAAAGCTGGAGTTTTCGTTGATTGTTGAACCTCCAGCAGTAACGGTTGTGTCATTGCCAGCAACTGCATTGAGGAACTCCTTCGCAGTGTTTGCAACGGCTGTCATGTTGTTCCTCGCTGCATACTCGTCCACCTACAGCCATGTTCCATTTAGGATTATCAAGGCCAGTAAACGGGCTCCAATGCGCTCCAGCAACAATGTCAAGAGAATTAGGATACCTAAATTAACCCCAATAGGCCCTTAAAAGCCCACGAGGCCCAGATGGGGTCTCATTTCTTTATAAAGCAACCTTGACTGGGTACCTTCTTTGTTCAATTTTATTTATTTTTTGACCACCACATGCGGTGTTCTTCACTGATCCATTGCAGTGAAGAATTTAACCCTGCATGAACTACGTTCACAAAATGACCAAATTGGTCTTCTTAAAACCATGAAATTTGGCCCTTCAGGGGTTAAACTGAGTTACCTTCTGCACCACAGTGGCATAGGCTGCCATCATGTGGGACTCAACTGATTTGGGTTCTAGCCAATTCGAGAACCCTATCCCCGCCTCAGACTTGCTGTTCTCCATTTTGAGCTTGAGGGCGACGACGGCATCCTTGGCTTCAACACCTACTTTGAATGAAAACAGAATTGTGCCTCCTACGACAACCAATGTCATTGAGACGATGAGTCCAAGCGCTACCGACGATGGCAGGTTCCTTGTCAATGTTTGTGCTAACCCTCGGTTACTCCACCTGCATATATCTAGACTTTCAAGCTTCAGTATTATGAATGCTTTGCAAAAGCAATTAGGATCCGGTAAAGGATACTAAGCCGTCAGGGACCTGATCCCATCTCTTGTACAAGCCCCTTGTGACCAACAGCAGCTCATCTACTCATACACTAAATTGGCTTTCAATTAGCAAGTTGAGAGTAAGCATGACTAGCCTAAATGTCTGTGGCCACTCATCTTTGAATGGACATGGGGTTGTCGGCATAATCCCTTCAACAGTGGTCTACAACCTCCCACTTTGAATGATTGCAATACATCCTTAATGGTAGAAATTTGACCTCAACAGAGTTTGGCTCTTGTACTGAAATGATCTCTCCACAGCTCTAAAGCACACAGCTTCTTACTGGTTATAACGCATAAAGTGAAGGAGAGAGGATCCTTCTACCTTACGATTGCTTTGCTAGAACAATTAGGGAATAAACTTCATCAAAGGACAATTATTCAGTTGCTTTCATACCTGGTAAAGTACAACACTCTTGCAGCACTCTCCCGACGGCCTTGATCCTGATGAACGAAGTCTCCAATTCTCGCAGTCATGACGGAATGCAAACTATTCAATGACCAATACATTGCACAGGCACCGCAGGCAACAGCCATGGTGTACACCAGACCTAAATTCTCATACAGTAACGTGCATGTCCCAAAAGAGAAAAGCCAGTCACAAAGCTTCGAGAATGTGACGTCGTCCCCGGCATCTGTTAAAGCTGCCACATCAGAGAGTGACCTAACCTTTGCGTGGACATCACGTGCCGTTTCGAGCAACGCCGAGAGTAATGCAGCAGGTATTGCGAAAATGGTTTCCACTAATCCTCGTTCTAAATGACGCATCCAAAATTCTACGAGAGCGCCTTGGACTCGATGCAATGGCATGGAAATCAAGATCGCCCACTGGATGGGAGTCCAGTAGTCTTTTAGCAACAGCCCCACGCCATAGCAGATGGCGATGGCCAGCACCAGACCCGAATGCGCCATGGCTATGTAGATGGCTAATTGAAAATTCACCGAATCTCGATCATGCTTGATTTGAGTCTCTTCATTTGGAACAGAAGCTGGATTACGATCAACCACTTCAGAATCTGGATTAGAGTTGACCAGAAGAGGCTCCTCATTTGCAACAAAAGATGGATTAGGATTGACCACAAGAACATCGCTATTTGCGGATAAAATTGGCGTCGGGTACATGAGCTGCTCCGAAGCTGCTGTACTGGAATCCCTCCTGCCATTCGCAAGGGTAACGCTTGGATCGATACTACCGCTTGCGAAGGAGGAACCACGTTGTTGAGACTCTGTTGCATCGCTACTGCCATTTTGAAATACAACACGCTTGGCCTTCACATTTGCGAAATTAACACGCTTGATTTTGAAAGATCTTTTGTCTGCATTTGGTTTTGCCATGTATATCCATGAGGAAATGTGGAGCACAAAGAATCACCCCCGTCGCCAACTTTAGGTTACCACACCTAATTCAAGCGAAGTTACTACTATTAGTATAGTCTAATGCAAGATTTGTATTCTCTTGTTAGCATGTCCAAGAGGAGTCCAATGCATCAAAGAACGTGTTGTTTGTGAATTATAGGCAAAAGTTAAAAGAAATCAAAGGTCTACTAATAAATGACCAAAAACCAACACAAACTCTGATGTTACCGTATTATACAGTCTCAGTCAAAATCTATATGTAAGATTTTAGGGTGTCACACGCAGCTATGTGTCACAATTAGGTACCTCAAACTAATACCGACAATCTTTGGCATAAAATATTCCAACAACAGATGGTTTAAAGCTTATAACCAACGCAAATCAACTCGTAGTTGCTTTCGCCCGTGCAGTACTGCTCCGATCCATTTCTTGCTCCATGCTGTCAATTCTATAGCTCCTAACAGGATTCCCGGAAATCGAGTAAGCTGTCATCAACCTCGTACAATTGCATCATCGTACCATCGATGAGCTCCAACCCTAACAACCCTAACACATCTGAAGTTTTTTAAATCCAAGTATAAACAGCGAAACACTTCACAAAGCCCTTTACCCTTTTGACTGCGTCTTGCTTGATACGTTGAAATTCAGCATACAACTCGTGGTTTATAAATTTATGGAAGCGGATGCAGAGGCCACGCCATCTCACGAAAAAACTAAGCTACCAAATGTCTCCAACACGGGAGAAAAAGATTCCGAATTAGCCAGCCTGCAACAGCTTAATTTGAAACTGAATAAAACTGAAACTCCGGAATCTGTGCTGGTACAAAAGAATCCATGTAATATTTCGTTGCAATTTCAAAGTCTTGCGCGTGCGTGCGTGCGCCCGAAGCTGTCGAAACTTTTTCCCGAGGAACTTGAAATGGGGTCCACAGAAAACCTGACGAGTGACTTAGGTCAAACTCTTATTAGCAGGTACCGGTACTCTCTGGGTATGCGCGCGCATACCTCTTTAATGTCACATCCAAGGCACCCAATATGGAAGCGATAATTAGGGGTAGTCACACCTTCTTCACATAATTTTCAATTCTCGGAGAATTGGGACATGGAACTTTGTTGATGGCTGTCGGTGGCTTGCAAAGCTACAATTCTCCAAGAACTGAGAATGCCCATTCTTCTCCTCTGGATGTAAGGTAAACCTGCCTATGACAGGCAGAATGACTGATTTGTTGTATTGCCATTAGCAAAAATAATCAAATTTTTTTCCATACAAAGACACATGTGAGAAATGAAGAAAGCAACTGGAATTTTATTTTTGGATAAAATATGAATTTTTTGTGAATTTTTGAAGTGTACTGTCCAATAAGCCCAAAAGAGTCTGTAGACTACCCCAAATCAGCAGAAAATTGTTTTCATGATGATCATCTTCCCACCTAAAACAGTCATAACATTTTCAAAGATGGCTACAAGACTTTCTAACATGGACATGACATGAAGAAATAAAAAAACTACCAGTTTACTACCAGTTTTAGACTAGATTGGTGTAAGTGTTCATGACAGTTACTAATAACTTCATAACCATATCCCAAGGCTTTGATAACAACTACAAATCAACCTTATGCAGTCTTCATCCCATTTTTAAGAAAAAATTTCTCATAGATTGATAAAAGACTGTAATGGGGGGGTTCAGTAGGTGCCTGTCATGGGTGGTTTGCCTGTCATAGGCAGGTTTACCTTAAAGAATTGGGCAAGTAGAAAATTTCTTAAAGAATTTTTTCACTCTTCCGTAGCTCACTTTCACCTTATTTCATCCCGAGTTTTGTTCAAGTTTTGTGTTGCTTGCGCTACTAGCATTCTGCGCCAATTGCGCATCCATCACGACATTTATGACAATGAATCTCATTCTCCATGTTGCTCACCTACAAAAGGAGAGGTCATACTTTCTTCATTCTAAACAACTTTTCATTGGCTCCTCTTTTCACTCACCAACTTCTTGGAGTTTGTACAAATTTATTTCTTGGAAAAGGTGTGACTACCTCTAATATGGAGTTATGCAATATTATGCACACTCAAACCTCTCTATTATGAGAGAATCATTAATCCAAGAACAATGTACTGACACAAGAAATTTGGAATAAAACAGGAGGTTCATAAAGCGCTTAGGATATAAAAGGCATTCTCTATCGTAGAAGTACATTTTATTTTTTCATTGCACCAACAATGAACAAATAGTGTATATTTTAGGAGGAGGATGCTTCTAGCGACCATTGTGTTTCAACTTCAAAAATTCACAACCACAAAGCTCCAAAAAATATGAAACAACGTGGATTAGATGCCAATTCCATTTGTCTTTCAAGAAAATTTTACTTGAAAAATATTTCCAAAAGTCTAATTTTTCTAAATTAATTATTAATTCTCAAATAGGCAATGTATGGACCTCCTACCTTATCGCATTTTTGTAGTAAATTCTTGGATTTAATGACTTTGCTAAAGGGTGCAACAACCCCATACAAGCTTAGTTTTTAACCTAGTTAACCCTCAAAAGGACAAGACCTATCACCAAGGTACTTTGCCAAAAATGGTCCAATTTATGCATTATAGGTGCATTCTTCATTTCTAAAATAATCTTGAAAGGCATTTATTGGCGAGCTACATTGGGGTCTCACCGTCCTTCTAGGATTACAGTTGTTTAAGTTTATACGTAGAGCGATGGTAATAGGGTCCAAATGTGCATAACAAGCTTTATAGATGAGTGCATTTAGTGACTTGCATTTTTGTTAGAAGGGTTTACAAAGCTTTACTTTGGAGATGATGGTTAACAACATGTTTGAAAAATGTGTGATGTGAAAGAATGCATTTACAATGCATTGTACCGAGATTTGGAGTACCACGCCTACCATGGAACCTCCAAATGAGTGGTTTCCACTAAATAATGTACTCTTCCTCCAATCGATCATGTAATGATGCTTGGGACATAAGGGCTTTTCAACCTCTATAAATTGCTTCAAATCTCAAAATGGAATCATCTTTGGGGGGATCTTAAACAATTTTCAATCCACATTCTTCATATTTCATCTATGTCCATAGTTGTAACTAGTAAAGAGCATCCTTTATTTAATTGGTGATATATCACCAAATGAAAAAATCAAATTTTAAAAATGTTGAATTTGAACTAAAATCTTGATTTCTTATCAACAAACAAATTCATCCATTAACACAGAATTAGACATTTTTGCACTTGAGGTGTGTGGGATTGCACTTTGATCTTCCTCTAATTGAGATAAACAGTTGAAATTTTTTAGGGGGTTTAAAAATATCAAATACATTATTCACAATTTTTGTGGAAAAATATTCAAACAATACAAGTTGTATGAGGTTTAGGGTAATTACTTATATAAAAGGTAGTACAACTTTATTACACATTCAAATACATATGCATGTTGACAACTACAAATTATAAAGTGCACTCAACTACATGATACTTTCACTCTGACTCATATTCAAATCATTTTGCAAGCGCTCATCATCAAGGTCCTCCATCTGCATTGCCATGTATTCTACAAGGTGTGGTTTAGCTTCTTCAGGAATCAACACTTTCTCTTCGGTTTGAACACCATGCACTGTAATGTTTGAACGCACTACATGGCCACTTCTTCCGTTCATAGGAACATCCATCCATGAATAAATGGTAGCTTCCTTTTCAATCCAAGCCAACCTCTCACTAGATGGTTCCCATGTAGCTTCCATGCAATTTGTATATCTCACTCTATTACTACTTGCTTCTTCTTGCAATCCGGGTCTCATAGTTGGCCAATACCACAAAATCTTCATCTTTGAGATCCCCCTCCCTTGCCCAAACTCCAACACCTTACCTATATAAAATGGTACTCCTCCTCTTACCTCCCTCAATTCTACAGTAAGAGCCACAAATTGGCCTACAACAACGTCATTCTCCGGATTGAATGGAGGAAAATAATCATCCATTCCACCTTCAACTACTTCTGGTACTTGTTCAGTTCTTCTGCCTCTGTTCCTCCTTCCAATCACTCTCCTTGATGCTTCTTGTGTAGGTCTATCCCGGCGGGGTCCAAAATACCCCCTTCTCTCAAGATTAGGCATAGTCGCCATAATCAAGTTTACAGTTGCATTGGCAACTGTATTCTCAATCTCATCTGCTTTGGCACTTGAATCTATATGTGCTTCTCCAATTGCCGGTACAGCACCGCTATCCTCATTCTCATTGAACACATCACTAGGCCAAAAAGGTAAATCCCGAAAGCGTTCTCTATTCGATTGTGGGAAATCCTACAAGTAATCCTTGAACTTCCTTGTCTCTTCCGCAGCTTCGATATTCTTCTCTGGATTTATACCTCTCAATACAAGCTTCTCCTTGTATGCAACAAACTCGTCTAATGCTTTCAATTTCCTATGGTCTGCTGCAAACACTTGTGCAAGCTCCGGTTTTTCTGCAACAATTGGTAAAGAAGTCATGCACATATGACCTCCTACTGGACTCCACTCATCTTTACTAAAATGTTTGTGTTGCACATGGACCAACCCATTTTCCACATAGAACCTCATATGATGTGGAAATGTTATGCCTGTCAAACTATCTCCTCCTCGTAACAAATGTGGCATTAGAAAAAATCTGGACTCTCTAGAAGGCCGTTTGACTTTCTGGAATTGTGCAATTATAGAAAAAAAATATTAAAAAATTGAAATAAAAAAATGAAATAAAATATTTATTTATTTATTTCATAGTTTCACCTTGTGTGCTACGCAAGACTGGAGTCTTTTTAAGAAAATTCAAATTTTTTTTAAATAAAACAAAAACAAAAACAAAAACAAAACACTTTTTTATTCCCCTAGATTTGCACAATTCTAGAAAGTCAAACAGCCTTCTGGAGAGTCCAGATTTTTTCTAATGTGTGATGAATGAATTTCAATCTCGAACGTGCTCCAGCTTGCGAGCACTCACAAACGCTTTAGTATATGAGGTTCCTTTCTCCACTAATTGCAACATCTCCTCTAATGTATCAATGTCTTTTCTCTTCAATACATTAGAAATGACACTGAATTTTTGATCTATGTCCTCGTGCGTGTGGCCCACAATCAAAAAACACAGATGCACTTCCTTGAAGAAACCAAGCCCAACTAATGCAACACACATGACAAACATGTAGATGTTCTTGTTCTCCCTTGTGGTCTTATCGGCTTGAATCCTCAAAGTCGGTGGCAATGATCCCTTCCTTCGCTTCACATCACATATTACGTTCATCACTAACGTTATGACTTGATTGCTGTCATGCTTGTAGTGAGCATCTATCCATACATCTGCATACAAACCAATATCATGTACTAGTATCCCATACAAATGCATTTTTACAAATCGAGACTCGATGTTCTTCACCGTTTGCCTCATTTTTGGTACCATGGTCGTATTCTGGTCCATATCGTCCACAATCAAACTTATAAATAAATCTGGAGTTATCATCGCAGATCTCTTAAATAACTAGTAGTCTCGCCTCTCCTCCATTTGAATTTGAATGTAGATAATGTACAATTCCTTTATCTTCACCTTCGTTGCTGCATTTGTTGTTGATTCCATTCTACACTTATACTCCCAGCAGTGATAACACTTTGAGAATCTTGAAAAAGGAGGAATTTGCACATGTGGAAACTCGATTCGCCAAAGTTGACGAAACGAAGCCATTGACAATTCCAACCCATCCACTAGTTTCTTCACTTCCTTGTTCACATAACAAAACACATCTACTTTAGTAGTGTTCATAAGCAGCAAAATCAATGGTAACACTGCATTGTCACTTTTCCTACGTACAGATCAATGAGGTTGTTGACATCCGGCTTCATTTACAAATACACGAAGGCTTTCTCTTACTGCTGACATTTTTGCACTCTCTCTTCCTTGGCAAGTGTTCCCATGAACAGCCGCCACTCTGCCGTAGAGAGCATGTGCTGTCTTCAATTGCTTCAAACGCCTTTGAGAATAACCTAAAGCTGCTGCATAACAAGCATTGTAGACAACGTTTCCGTCTAATTTTGTAACATACTTATCTCTTCCAGGTCCACTCGTTCGAGTATAAAAAGCATTCAACATTTGCATTATCCATGTCACCCTTGCTTCATATTTCTGACCCCATGCCATATATCGTTGATCCAATATGTACTTCGGATCCACATCACACAAACAATTGCATTTACATGCCCCTCTCTCCTTTGCTCGCATCACACTATCCAATGTGACTTTCTGAGTTGATGACTCTCCCCTCTCTCTTGGATTCCTCTCTTTTGCCCTGCGATTCATCATAGAATATTTCCTCTTCTGTGTGTATGTAGGCATATTGTCTAAGGCTGAAACATCAATATTGTTGCTTCTTGAATCATGTGTAATAGGAGAACTTCTCTCAGTTGTGCTTGTTCCACCATTACTTGATGGGATCACTTCAGAAGTGCTAGTATTCTCTCATCCTTCAAAATCAAACACTGTTGCTACATTAGGAGGAAAGGAAAAAGTGGACCCCCTCAATGCGGTTGACGTCGTGGTCCTCAATTTGGATGGCAATGGACAATGAACTGCAGTGCAACGCCATTAAATAAACTTGCCCACACAGTCACTTAAAAATTCACCAACTACTTCACCAACCCACTTTCTTTCTTCAAGAGCATGTGTTACACAAATTGCTACTTCATAAGGGCGTAATTTCACCTGATGAAGCTCAATTCCACATGTGAAACTGTTGTCCACTATACCAAATCCCACAATGCCCCCATCGTCTCCAAGAAGTTGCACTATGCCTCTTACAAGCTCAGGCACAGTAGAAACAGGTGCATTGCTTTCATCTGGGAAAAGCCTTCCACGTACTACACGTGCTAGTCTTTCCCCTATGCCCCTTCGTTTGGTTGCAACTGTCGTTGTTGCTATTGTTGTAAAAGCCACTGGACTTCCAAACGCTTCCGCCGCCATTTTCTTAGTTCTCCAAAAAATGCACAAAGTACATATCTTGCTACGGGAGTTCAATATCCACTACAGGTACAAGTATCATTGTTTTCCCACATGAACACAAGAATTTTAAATAATAATTCCATGTCTCTTAGGAAAATTAAAAATAACATTGTTACAAAACAACTTTATGATCCTACTTCTGCAAATCATGTACTTTAATAACTTTTTAAGTTGTACAAGCAATATAGATGAAAGTCATCTACAACTATATACCAATAGATACCTTGTTTCTCACCTACGGAATGGTTTGATGCGTTGTTTTTACTGTACATATTTCTATAATGCTAGGAATACGAAAATGCTTAAATTGTTCAATGAATTTCGTATTGCATTCATTGTGTTTCAAAATTGCATGTACAATAATGCAATCACAGGTTTTATTGCTGAAAAATCTTATTTGTTTTAACATAAATATTTTGTAAAGTATAAACAATAGAAAGACTTTGTAAAGCATAAAGTATACGGCCCTTTCTAATTGCCTTCACACCAAATATAAATTCAACAATTCCACAAAAAAATAATTGACATATACTTGTTGCACTCAAGTTTCTAGTGTTCAGTCATACTATGGTCCCTATTACAATTTCACCTATTCTAAAAAAAGGAATAATATCAAGTTATGAACACACGTACTTGTAATTTGTTAAATAAATATGTTATTTGACTAAAGTTCAATTATGAATACTATGTGCTGTTTCAATTAATAATTTTACTCTTGCTCTGACGATCTCATTTCTGAATACAATGTAATCCTTGTTTTCAAAAAATAGCTCAAATTATTTAATCTTCACACAAATGGTGATTAGGATCAACCACCAAGCACACTATGGTACTCGAGACCTTGGATAGCTACAATAGCACCATATTTGCATACAAACAAAATGTTGGGAAAATGTGCCTGGAAACCTTTTTTCAAAATATTTCTTAGACCTGTACATGCCTGAGGGACAAAAATTTCTATTCAATAATATCTTGAACTTTAATGACAAGAAGAATACCAAACCAAACTGTTCTTTTCAATAGTTTTAAAATTAGAATAATTATTTGTAAACTCTAGTTTGCAAAGAACTAGAGCTTCACCATTCTAGTTTATGTACAAGTATGTCCACTGCAATTTCTTGTTCATGTGCTTTGAATGGATTCTAAAAGTGGATTTTCAAACTACTTAAAGTTTGCGGAGAACATCATGTTCAAACTTCATTTAGAAAATTGTATGGTACATTTTCAAAAGCCATAATTTGATTGTGGTTTTGTATGTGTGGTTTTTCCTCCTAATTTTGATTTGAAATGCAGACTCTCTACAAGTGATATGTGCCACAAAATATTAAAATTTTGAAATGCTTTTCACAATTCTAACACACTTATAAAGTTATAAACATAAATTCTCTAACAATACATAGGTGACATGCTTGTTTTCTCTTTTCATTTGTGCTTTTTAATTTACCTAGTTTGCAATTCTACATTTTACATTAAAAAAAAGAAAAATTGTTAAACTGTTGTTTTCTTATTTCACCCTTAAAGTCCCAAAGCCTTTTTTTCCTAAACCCCCTCAAAATTGCCATTTTTTTCCAAAGAGCAAAAAAATTTAAAACTCAAAAAATATATATATAATTGTAGGATCTAGTACTACAATAGTATAAGAATACGTGGAAAATTTTTCATAAACTTTGACTAGGTAGTTTGCCAAATATTTGCATTTAAAGTGAAGAAAACTAGTTTTTTTAAACCTTGATTAACTAGATTTTGTGGCTTTGAATCTTCGTAACTTGAAATCTCTAAACTACTGATTTTGATTTTTAAATTTTTTATGTTGAGAATTGAGTTGAGAATCTAAGAAAACAAATTCAATCAAAAAACACTTAATTTTCATTCATTAAAAAATTGTTAAGTAGAAGAAGGTTCAAAATTAAAGGAATAACTAAACCATTAATAGCTTCAAGGTGGAGTTGAAACACAACAATCCTAATGTTGAAATTGTTCTAATAAGCAAAATTAAACTTTCTTAACAATTTTTTATTTTAAATTATTAAAATTGCATTCAAAAATGGATTCTACAAGTTCTTTTTTCGAGAAAATGCTTAGATTGCCTGAAAACTAAGGTTGTTCATAACTTTTTCATCTTCAGTCGTAATATAATGAATCAAAGCTTCAAATGTCGGCAAAAACAGAATCCTTGAGGAAAAAAATATTAGAATTAAAAATATTCAACTTTTTGTGAATTTTTTTGGTTGCCCCTTGAGTTGCTTTCTATACTCACAATGGCATAACTTTTGTTAATAGGCACCAATTGAAATAAAAATTATATTCCCCAAAAGCTAATTTGATTTCCCATCTCCAAAAAAAGTTTGAAAAAATCATGTCAAAAATTGAGATCACACAAGGCTGCACAAAATCCCAAAAGTCACCCGTAGGAACTTTGGAACTTTAGGGGTTCATTTGAAGTAAACTCAAAGAAGGTCTAAGAAGGCATTGTGCATTCAATGGTTACAGACTCCCAATAATTTGTTTGGATATAAATTCAAAAAGAACTTTAAAATTATACTACCAAATTTAATGAACAAAAAATGGCCATGCAAATATGCAATATGGTACATGTGACCACTTGGAGTATGTCTGAAGTTGAAATTATGTAGGTTTCATTTGTAAATGAATTTAAATATTTTATCCTACATTTCTTATTCAAACATTTATCCAATTTTCAATTTATCCCTATATGACCACATACCTTTTTTGGATAACATAGCAATTTTAAATAGCTCAGAACGCATGGAGATTAAAAAATGTATACATTTTTGGTCATACTGCATTTTTCCTTGGATTAAATTGAAAGCCCAACGATTTGAAAAAAAAAAGACTACATAGTTCAAAAGTTATTGCATTATATGTAAGTAGCAGTTCCTTAGTGCACAACCAGTGCAGCAAAAAGAAATCTATAAAAATCTATCTATATATTTTTTTTAAATAGTAAAATTGGTTCTTCAAATTCATATGTATGCGGAAAACTTTGAATCATGCTATTGTGGTCAATGGGTGAAAACTTCTGAGGTGTTCTAGTTTGCAAATAAATGAGGAGTTTTTGCACTCTTTTCTTGAGACTAATTCAAACTCTTCATAAGTTTCTTGTTCATTAATGAACATGGAATGATCCAAATATCTCCACATATATATATAAATCTGAAAAGCCTATTTAATTTTTTTTTAAATAAATAAATTTTATTAGAAGTTTTTTGAATTGCACGAGTAACTTGGGCTGCCCATCGAATAACAAAACTAACATATCATGCAATAACTTGTTCTCCATTTTGTCAAAAGTATAGAAAATTATTGGGACTTCCATCTAATCCTTATGAATATGTTGCGTGAAATTCCAAAAGGAAGAAATAAAAACCTCTGTTTGTAGTGAGCGACCAAAAATCAATATCTTGTCAAAAAATATGTTGGGTCTTCTATTGGTTATTAATAATGTTCTATACTTTCATGATATATATATATATATATATATATATATATATATATATATATATATATATATATATATATATATTAGTTTTTTTTTAGTTTTTTTTAGTTTTTTATTTAAATAAAATATAACTACTTATTTTGAATTTATTTTTTATTATAAGTTATTCTTAATAATTTCTACATTAGCATTAGGTGATTTATTATGTTACTAGTTTGGCTTGTGTTGTTGCCACAATTCATAAAAGAAAAGTAAAAATAATTTTCTAATTTTTTATTCATATAAACTTGAGTATTCAATAACTTTCACATTGTAAGGCCAAACACAACAACAAAAAATTAAATTTTAAGAAAATATTAAGACTACTTTAATATTAAACCTACTAACTTTTTAGTGTGTCGTATTTTAATTTATGGTTTTTGCACTCAAATTTGAGAAAAAACTTTGTGAATGATTCATATTGTGTTAGAAAGCTTGGCATTTAAATGTGAGAGGTGGTAGATTTTGTTTTGAATATGAATAGAAAGCTTCACAAATCGTTTCAACTTGTTTCGACCCGTTTCAACCAATTCAACCCATTTCAACATGTTTCTTTTCGCTTTGTGCCGTTTCATTGAAATAAATTTAAATCAATTTTTGACTCCAAAAAAACTTTGAAATTCAATAACTTTCACATAGTTTGTCCAAACGCCACAAAACAAAGTCTGTGCGCTCCTCCTTGCCAAGAGCTTTTGAGCAATACCAAGTGTGCCACCTAATGCCTCATGATTTGTTACATCTCAACGTATCAAAAACAACAAACAAAACAAAACAAAACAAAAAACCTATCTTAAGGAATAAATTGGGTTCAATCACCCCACACACATGCGCTGTGGGAAGCCCCCACCCGCCCATCTGCCTGGCTAGGTGGCGCGGGCGGAGGGGGGGGGACAAAGTGGGGTGGGGGGGAGTGTACTGCCGTGCGCACATGCATCCCCTCCACGCCCTGCCGCGCCAGGCCCTCGGGGTGAAAATGCAGAGTTTTAATTCTACAGGCTTTGTTAGTAGTTCTGATTTACGATTTATTTTAATTGCGTGAGCTCTCTCAAGTTGTTGGTAGGATTTCAAGAAAATTGCAAATAGGGTTCATGGTTGAAGCATTTAAGTTAATTATTGAGGAACACTTTGTGGTGTTCTTTTAATTTTAATTTATTCTTGTTTCTTAGGATTCTCAATTGTCATTTAGCTTCCTTGTAATTTTAAAAGAACATTAGTTTAGGGTTTAGGCATTGAAGAAAAATGGTTGACTACACCCTGTTGGTGTTTTATGCGTTCCTTGTTGTGTGGTTGACCTTTTTTAGGCGTACACGACGATGTCATCGTAATCGTGTAGTGCCCATTGTTCCAATTCAAATTGAGGGAGGTTTAGGGGTTAGACGTTTACTTCCAATAATTGCTGCTATGGTGTGGAGGCAACATTTTCCACGTCGCATGTGGTGGGTGGAGCCACGTCAATATATCCACCACAATATTGTTGAAGGTGATGTATGGCATACATCGCCTAAAATGTTAAATATGAGGTACTGGCAAACGTATCGTATGGATTTTTTAGCATTTGAGGCATTAGTTGACTTATTAACACCCTATTTACGTCCTACTGCTATTACAATTGTTAGGCCCCCTATTTCAATTCGAAAACAAGTGAAACTTATTTTATATCGATTAGCACATGGTGTAAGTAGTGCTAGGATGTACAACTTATATGGATGCGGTGAGTCTACTATTCGAAAATATACTATGATTGTTTGTCGAGCATTAGGAATTGGAGATGATGGTTTATTCTTTCAATTTATTCATACACCTCATGGCGATCGACTTCAAAATATTATAGAAACGTTTAGGGACATCACTGCTTTACCAAATATAGCTGGTGCAATTGATGGCTCTCTTATCCCTCTCACAACTCAACCGAGCAAACGATACACTCCCATGCCACAAGATTTTTATAATTGAAAAAAAATTCATAGCATTGTTTTACAAGGAGTGTGTGACGCAAATAGGATGTTTTGGAATGTTTGTGCGGGCCAATCTGGAGGTGTACATGATGCTGAGCAATTTGTTGTGTCTTCTATTGCTGCACAATTAAGCACAAGACAAATTTTAGCAAGGCCAATCATCCACTTGGATGGAATAGATATTAGGCCTTACTTGATTGGCGACACTACTTATCCAAGTCGACTATATTTGCTCCGTAATTACAAATTCCGTAATCCAGCAATAGTAGATCACAACATGTATGTTTATTTTTTATATTTTATATTTGATTATTCAACATATTCTAAAATTTTCATTTTTATTGAAGTCTTTACTAAAAACATGTAATGTTTTGCGCAGATTTTATTCCTCTGTCAATAGTGGTAGAGTAGTTATTGAACAAGCCTTTGGAGCTTTGAAGAACCGTTGGCGAATTCTTAAAGGGTTCAATATGTCAGTTGATAAGGCTGCTCTTGTTACCCTAGCTTGTTGCGTTCTACATAACTATTGTGAGTTGAAGAGACAACGCGTGCCTGTGGCTGCAGATGTTAGATTGCAGCATGACCATTATGTTGGGTTCCATGTTGGAAGGATGCAACTTCCTCGTGAAGGTTTAGCAGCTAAATTGGAAGGAGAGGCAATGAGAGATATATTATTTGCATCATGGGTGGAACGTAATCCACAGTGAATTTTAGCCATGTTTCATTTATTTTCTACTGAATTATAAACTAAACCATGATGCTAGTAGTGTATACTTATTTTTTTAATTGTGAATTATATCCACATTATTATAAATAATTAAAGATTCAAACATGATTGAAAAATTGTGGGACAAATTATACAAATATCATCCAAAAATTAAAAAAACATTAATGAAATGAAATAGCATTCATAAAGAAAAGGAAGTACAATGTAGTAAAATCAAAGTAATGTCAAAGCTATTCCTTATTTTTTTTAATGGCATCTACAAACATAGCTGCCATGCGCTCACTACCAGCCTGCTGCAATTGAAACAATTCTAGCTCCAATCTCCTATTCTCCTCATGTTCCATGAGACGTTCTACTTGGTTCTCCTTGTGTATATTCACGGAAGCTTCAATCCGCTGCTTTTCTATTTTTGTTGTAGTACCATTTAGCTTTTCTAAGGTATCCATCAAGCTCCCATCAATTTGGGACTTCATACCAGGTTTTGAAGAAGTTCCTTTACCACGACAACCAACCAAATTAGTTGCACGTGTTCGTGGATTAATTCCACTATTGTCATAGACGGTACCAACAGATGAACCTGGAATGACACGTGGCAGTGATTGCAAATGAGGTGATTGACAAACGTCATCATGCTCTTCGGAATGATCAACAAGACCATTTGAAGTCCCCGTTCTTGGCACCGTTATACCTTGGTCCATTCCTCCCGGTACTCCGTTGGCCTTCGCTGTGAAGCTTAGAATCTCATCAATTTGATCATACCAAATGAATTTTGCACCATCGTCTCTTGCACCAGTCCCTATCTCGTTCCTCGATTTTTTAATCTTGGAATAATTGCTCCGCAGTTTCTCCCACTTGCCTGAGAGAGACTTCACCTTTCGTCCACGCTCAGCAGGGAATTATGCAATAAGAAGCTCGTGAATCTTCTTCCATTGATGTTGTCGCATCGTCACAGTGTTGTGAATCTCCACGTGTTCCTTGCATTAGGACAATAAAAACCTAATTGCGCCGTTACTCCAATGTCGCTCTTGTGGTGCCGCCTGTACACTTACGGGTGGAGGGGGACCTGTAGGGATTGAAGAAACAGGAGGAGAAGCTTGAGAACTTGGTCCAGCCGACGATGGCACTGGACTACCTGAAAGAGCCATTTGCAAAGATCTCTCTTCTTCCATGCTCACAAAACTCTGACAAAATAGCTTCAAAGCAATGATATTTCAAAAATTGAAAAAAATAAATCCAAAGCCCAACAAGTCTTGTTCCCTGCAAACCTTTTTTTAAAACCCTAAAGCTTATTTCAAATAAAATATTGAAACATGAAACCAAATACAAAACACAAAACCAAAACACAACATACAAAATCAAAACACAACAAAAAGAAAACTGCAAAGGGTGGCGGGTTAAGCACTTGTTCTACAATTAATCCCTGACTGGTAGTTCCCCCCCCCCAACTCACCAAAACCCTCCCTTTTCAATCCGAGAGGTGTGTGTGTGTAAAATTGGGCGCTCCGCCAGCCCTGGCGGTGGTCAAGTCCGCTAGGGCTCTCCCCGCCGGTCCACCAGGTGGATCCTAGCGGACTCCGCCACCCCTCGCCACCAAAAGGGGACATGTCTATGGGGTGAATATCTTATCATGTTGCTGACTATTTCGGGATAGGTTTAGGCAAATGGACACCTCCAAAATTGGTGTTGGTAACCCTCCGCGGCCGCAAAGGGTCCAGACACTTTGACTGGTTCTTTCTTCCTCTGTCCATCCATTGTCATTGCCACTCCCCGGCCTGCCATCACTGCTTGTGCACTTCCTTAGCATCGTAGCTTTTGGCCTCCTTCTCCGCCGCAGCCTCTGCCCTCGCTCTCCGCCTCTATCTTTCCTCTCCATCGCAGCCTCTATCCTCCCTTCGCCGCCTGTGCTCTCCTTCCCTCTCTTTTGCAGCGCTGCCCTCACTCCCCCGCCTTTACCTTCCCTCTCTCCCACAGCCTCTACTGTCGCAGCTGTGGCTTCAATCCCCGCCTCTGCCTTCCTTCTCCCCGCAACCTCTCCCCTCCCTCTCTGCCATTGCTCCTTTCTCCCCTTCCTCTCCGCCACTGCCCCTTCCTCTTCGCCTCTCCCTTCCTTCTTCGCCACTGTGCCTTCCTCCCCGCAGCCTCTCTTCTTCCTCTCCGCCTCTCCCTTCTCCTCTCGCTCTTCCTCTTTGCCTCTCCCTGCCTGTGCTTTCCTTCTCCGCTTCTCTCCTCCCTCTTCGCCACTGCCCTCACTGAACTTCCCGTTGCTGTTTTTAGGATTACAGAGAGTTCACCAAATCTGCGACGTAGTGGTTGCTTTCGGGAGTCTTCATTCTCCCACCCTTGTCGTTGTTTGCTGTTGCTTCTACATCCTTTCTAGCCTTGCTATTTGTTGTTGTTGCTCTGTCTTCACTCCAATGGACAAGTGCGCTCTCTCTCTCTTGACACTCCGGTTTTCCGTTGAAATTGACTTCTACTGGCTAGGATACTACTCATTGTTGCTTGACTGTATGTCATGTTGCACTACCCCCTCACTTTGAATGTCTTCTCTGTCTTTGAATTTGTGTTCTGTAATTGGTTTAGCATTCTCTCCTACTGTTTTTTTGATTTTTCTCGTGCTCTTGGTAGTTCAGTAGGAAGCGGCAATAGCTCAGGAGGAGCATGTAGTTCTTCTGGAGGAGACGGTAGCAATATTTCAGCAGGAGGCGATAGTGTGTAAGTATATTTGTTTTTTTAATCAATTTCTATGTTAAGCTCCTCCATTTTTCCTACCATTTCTATATGTGAAGCTTTTTGAAGATTTGAAGCGGTAAGTACTGCCGTCGTGGTGCAAGTGGGCATTGAAAATGAACCAGTAAGCCGTCACTTTTCTACTGAATTCACGGTCTTCTGATTGTGTGGCTATCTGAAACTTAATGCAGCATTCCAAATTAAGTGGAATCCATCGACATCAAGCTATTTATGGTTTTTCAGCTACATGGGGAGTGTTGACTTTTGCTGATTTTTTATTGCCAAGGAAACCGTCGCAAAATTCGGAGATTCGGCACAACTACATGCTAATTTTGGCATTTTGTCAACGTGGGCAGTTTCAGCTACCTAAGGAGACCTAGCTTATTTTGGAGTTTTGATAGGCTTCTACAGTTTTTGTGTTGACGGCCCTCTAGCTCTGTCAGTTACTTGGTCTAGTCGTAGCTCCGTTGCATGTGGACACACTTGTACTGAAACAATTTGGCAATCAAGTATTTGCTACTGAACTGAAGAGCAATTACCGTCATTGCTCTGGTCCTCTTCTTCATAATCATTATGGGTACTGGCCAGTCTTAACGAAGTCATCAAATACTTATCCTTCCTCAAACCTCTGTCTTGGTGGTAAGAAAGTCTCCACCCATGGGTCCTTCATTTCATTCTATGGAATTTAATTCCAACTTGGTATCAACACATGGACACATTTCAAATGCAACTCTACAGCAGTGTAGAAGTAGTATAGAGATTGTTAATTTTTTGAATATTCAAACTTTCAAAATGGTCAAACTTTGCTAGTCCGTTTATGTAATTACAGGAGTACTGAATTGGCATCAAATGCTCTTTGAATTTATAATTTAGTGAAATTTCTATAGACTCACATGAAACTGTCCAATACACTTAATGAAAATTTTCTTAATCCCTACTTCATTAGTACCTTCTACTTCTACTTCTTCCATTCAAGCTTGCATTTGTCTTGCTGGGTTCAGTTTTGATTGGTTAAGTGTTGGATACCTTACGTTAAATTGATGTTAAGTAATAACCAGTTGGGCAGAATGGAAGGACTAGTTTGTTGGGTTTTGTTTTTTGGGCTTCCAAATGCAAGGAGTTGTATGAATACTAGAGCCAACCATTAAATCTTTCGGTAGGCTGTCTTGGATGTTAGTAAGGCATGTAGCCCACAATGTACTACAGCATGGACATGAACAAGGCTATAAAGTACTGACGAACTGGCCTACAACAACAAACAAAAATTGCCTATACCAAAATTGCATTTGGCCAAAGCCTTGCTTGTTTGAACAATCTGGAAGTACTAAAAAAAAATAAGGTAAAACAAAAAAAATGCCTACTCTCTAATTGCATAAAGACACAGCCTGACCTATTTGGCACTTCAGATATTGGAAGGGAAATAATTAAATTCATTAAAAAATTTGAATTTTTTTTTTAATTAATCCCATAGAGTTCAGATCCTTCGCAGAGGGTCTAACTCCCTTGCACCCTCCTAAACTTTTATGTAGACATAAATGAATAATTATGTAATTCAAATAATTAAATACTTTCATAGTTGAATGCTGATACTACAAAATAATTAAATTAAAGAGTATTTAAATTAAAATATATTCATAAATTAAAATAATTGAATAATTATAAATAAAAATAATAATAATAAAGATTTTCACAATGTAGGTCTGACTACCTTCCAGTCTTCAATTTTTTTTAATATTAGAAATTATTAAAAAGATAATCACAAATAAATAAGGTCAGCATTCGTACTCTGTGTTGTTGTAGAAGGAATGGCTCTCTCGCTTACTCTTGACTTTATCCAAACAAAATATAAAAAATATTTTCAAATTTTAAAAGAAACTTAAAGAATATGGAATCCATAGCTTCCAAATCGTTTGTGGCATTGGAGTGTATATTTTTGTTATTGCCATAACAGGTTTATTACTTTAAAAAAAGTAGAACTATTAAATTAGTTGCTTTTATTCTAATGAGAGAAATGGAAAGAATTAAGAAAGGACTTCTAAGGTGAAAGGATGTTGCCTTCATTAATATTGTATTTTAGTGCAAAGGTTTACGTTTCTAGTGGTAGAATAAAATGATGAGGTCTTAGGAAGCAAATCCTACAAATTTCTTTTTTTTCTAACAGTTCATCCTTCATGTAGTACACTTGTAGATGTTCTTGTAAAATTTTGAAACTTTTATGAGTATCTTTGGTATTTCACCTTGAACAAGAAGTAAGGGGTGATTAACTAGTACATACAAATAAAAAAATAGAGAGTATCTTTCAAGTACTGTCGCCCATATGCAACTATTCTCCACTATATATTTCACTCTGAAGCTATGATGAGGGTGATGTTAAAGCTATGTTGATAACTACAACTCATAAGTTACAAGAAACTTTAATTTTTCGCGGACACTTGTTCAATATAATAGGGAAATGCTTTATAGAAAGGGGCTTATTGACTTTGTCATTTTGTACTTGAATTCTTTTATAGTCCACAGAAAACATCTGAAATCTAATTATGAGAGTGATTCATTATTATTTTTCTATCGAAGTTCTTATAAGAGATTTTTCTTTAAATTGTTGACTTTCAGTAGTTTTGAAGACTCCTAAACATGTGCGTTACATACACTTGAGCTTGAAGAAAGATGGACATTAGAAATTAGTTTGAAGATTTTGTAGAGCATGATCTGTACAAGTCTTAGCTTGATTTGAGGTATGCAAAATAGACTCTAGAAATCCTCATATTTTTATGTTGACTAAATATTTTGATTAGACATGTGAGAAAATTAATTGAAGATTTGTAAGTACTTTTAAGAAGAGATCGATATTGTAAGGAATTTCTTTGTGAAAAGAGTGCATAGACTTTGTTATTGATAAACTCTATTTAAAGTCTAGGTTCAACTTGAAATATCCAATGATGGGAATGTTTGATTATGTTTTTTCAATTAAAGTTTTTGTGGACAAGTGATCATAGGAATTTTGATTTTGATTAGTGTTGAAGACCTTTGAATATGAGCTTGTTATGAACTTGAGAAGTCATTATAGAATAATTTACAAAATTTGTATAGTATGATTTCTAGAAGTAGGTATGCTTGTTACGCTCTAAATTCTCATATTTTTGTATTGACAAAATCTATATATTAGACTTTTGATAAGCGGACCTTAGCCCTCATAAGCAATTTTTTTGTTTTTAAATTCAATTCAGTTATACCACATTATAATGTTCAGATTCCTCAGTGACGTTATTGCAAAGATGCATTTGATTCTCATATTTGATCTGTAACATGTTTAGTTCAAAATTTGTGAGAGACAACCTCAATAGGAAAAAATTGAATGTAAGAAAATGCGTTGTTATTTTTAGTTTAGAGCAACTTCCTAGAAGTTCAAAAAAGGCCTTAGTAGTAAAGGGATAAACATTAGGTTGTCATGCTTCCTTTTGTTTTCATGAAGGTTTAGTACAATTGTAGCGTTTCGGCATAATAACAGAAGAACATACAAATAATAGTTGTGCAATTGATTCATTAAGCCCATGAAAAGAAAATAATGAAGTAGTTCATACATCAATTTTGATGTACAATCGTCTATATGTGGAGATGTGAAATTCATTTTCAAATTCAATGTAGAATGCATATTTGTGCTTTTTAAAGAAAGAATTATATATGGGATTCAAATTTTTAATCACATTCTTCTTTTTTATACCATGAAGATCTCAAAAAGTTTTGAAACATTGATAGTGTTTTTCACACATGTGTTGTTGAGAAATTTGTACAACTATTGTTGTAGTAATTGTTTTCATAGTGTCATTTGATCCAAATGGGGAATAAATCTTTGTGCATCCTAGGTGTGTAATTTATTTTCAAACCACATACATATATTTAGAAAGAACTTAAGCATTGGTACTATGTAAATTTTTTTATAAAGTATTAGAACTTCAATAATAAGAAATCCATAGTGAATGTTGTTTTGGTACTTCATATGTAATTGAGTTCACCTATTGTTAAAAATTGTTTATATGTTTTGGTTGGCACAAATAAGGAAGTCGGTTTCCTGGGAGTTATCATTTGTTACGTAGTCCAAAATAAACAAATGGTGTGTCAAATAATTATATTTAACCAGCTATGCATTTGATTATTTTGCAGAATTCAAAGAATAGCAGAAAAGGGAGGACTTTATTGACAAATACATTGCTGCACTCAATTAAGAGGTATGCCACTTCTGAAATCTTTTTTGCTAAGAAAGCTATTGAAATGTGAACTCTAGTACGAGTGTGACTTCGTTGTCCAATGTTCATAGTTTCTTAAACTTTGTCATAATGTGTATGGAGTATTGTATTAGAAGAATATAAGCTGTATAGAACCAAATTACGAAGGAGAAACAATTATTTTATTTTTTTCTGTTACAAAATTCACGAGTTTATATTTTTAAGGTAGTTGAAAAGCAAATTTGTACTATAGTAGTTTTGTTATTGCTACTGTTCAATATTCAATGAGTAGTGCAAATAAGTTATAGGTTGGAATTGATCATAAAATGTTATCCTCTCATGTAATGAATAAGAAGCGAGATGCAAACTTATTTTATGAAGTACTTTTAGGTACACCCAACAAATTCATTTGTTGGTGTATTCTAATGTTTTAGAGTAAGGAATTTCTTGAATAGCTTACAATATGATCTTCGGCTACCAATGTACAATGTCTCATAGAGAAGGCTATATGTTCTTATAATTCAATGTAGTGTCAAATGAGTGGTTAAGGATATTCTATGAAGGCTTCTAGAACATACACGTAGTGGACCACACGTTGTACATGTTGCACTTCAGTTTCTTAGCAATATGAAATAGTTGTTTTTGTTTAGGAATTAGAACATTTTTTTCCACTGTATCAAGAATGGAAGATCACGTCATAATGGGAACTTGGAAGTTTCTGTATTTGCTTTAGTGAATATTCAAGGTTGAATTGTGTTTCACTTTTTCTTTTCAATTGGAAAAATTAAATGTAAGTTGAACATGGTTTTTTTAATATAATTAAGTAATTTAAGTCTATCTTGAATATTATTGTATAAGAGTAGAGTTAATTTTTTAGAGCTTATATTATTGTGTTCTTTGAATGAATGTTTTTTTTTAGAGAATTGTAGAAGTCGTTCAACATGTGCTTGTGTTTTAGTCATAGAGGGCTATCTTTGAAACGTATAGTACATTTTAAGAAAAAAATTTGTATAAGTGTTGCTAAAGAAAAATGTAGATATGTATCAAAGTCTTATATAGTATGTGAAAGCGATCTTAAATGTATTTGTACAATTGATTGAAGGAAGACAACACTTGGAGATTGACACTGAAGGGACGTTCATGGGGCTTACAATATTTACTAAGAAATTCTAGAATCTACTTCTCCTTATATTATGTTTTATAGGTTTTTGTACTTCAAATATATACACAATATCTATAAAAGTAATTTTTTCTATTTAATCTCAGTAGTTTTGTTTATCTCAGTACTTGTGTTTATTTTCATAGTTTTCTAGAAAGGGTTCTTGAAGTATTTGTTATGGTGAAGGTTTTCTGGTTTCTATTTCAATTAGTACTATCAAAGATCTCATAGAATGTTATGTACAAATTTGTAGAACATGTTATCTTTGTATGAAAAAATGTCATGTACAAATTTTAGATTTTATTTTTAGAGTAGCCAAATTTTACAATTTGTATAGTAAAAAACAATGAACTGTAGTACTCTCTGGACTTCATCTTTGAACTTATTAAAGACTTCTTTTGCATAGACGGAACTCGTGTGTTTGGGGTAATGCAATTGTCATAAAATTCTATGTAAGTGTAATTTCAAAGTCCTTTGGCATAGTTCTCCCAAAAAACAAATACATTTTGAAATATTAAGTAATACATGTATTTTGACTTGTGTAGAGCAATATGGCACTAAAAGTCTTGACAATGTGGATGGAGCACGGCTGGTGGTTTGTTCTTGATGAGAACGAGAACCCCCACTTGTAGACTACATAATTTGCTATTGAAGAAAGTCGTCAATGGTCACCGTTGGGCTCCCCATGTGGGATTGTTATGGCCCTTGCAGGCACTGCTAATGCAGGGGTGCACGTGACAGTGAGTAGCACTGGGGAAGACCTTCAGAAATACAAGTTGAAGAAGCAGCTAATGCTTGTACTAGTTCCTCAAAAGTTTTTTGCAGCTATTCCTAGAATGTCAGGTTTGAAACCGTTGGATGACTTCTGGAAGAACATGCCCAAGGAATTAACCATTGCAAGGGAGGCAATGGTTAAAAAATTCATAGAGCTAACCCCTACACAAGCTTTTCAAGCACGTAAGAATTACATGTAGATCCAAACACACGAGGAGTTGACAATGAGGAATCCAACTGCTACTATGGAAAGACCTCCTCAAGGGAGCCAGAGGATCAAGATGAAGTTTATCGCATTTTTGCAGCGCCTTTGGTTGTGAATTGGGTCCCAGTGAAAGAACGATCTCGAAAGCGTGTGGATATGGAAACAAGAGCAGTAGATCAGCCAGAAGACAGGGTTGTTCCACGAAGACAAAGGACAGTTCGGGAACCTTGTTCTTCTTCAGCAGCAGATGTTGTAGGGGAGCCTTCTTCAAGGAACGAAGGTGGCATACAAGAAGAAGAACTACCACCAAGTAGTGCTTTGACAAGGCAACAAACTTTGGAGATGGTATTTGAAGTAGAAGAGTTCCAACCACTAGGCAGTGAAGAGAGAACACGGGAAGAAACAGTTGTAGAGGAACATGCCATAGGCACGCCACGTGTTGCTGAAGGTGAAATAAGATTTCCAACATCAGTTACAAAAGTTGGAAGTGGATCACAATCTGTAGTTGCTAGATCAAGAAGTAGAGGTAGAGGACGAGGTACATATTTTACACCATTATCAGGGCGTGAAGTTGCTGCAAATCGTGGAGGGCAAAGGCGTTCCACAATAGAAGTGTTGACAGAGGAACAAATAAATATGCGTACTCGTTCTGCAGCGCAAAGACATCAACAAAGGATATCCATGCAAGGTCCTCATGTACAAGGCAATGATGGTGAAGATGTAGATGAGTAGGAGGAGTCTTCTGAGAAAGAACAAGAGGCAAGACGTGCAAATCTATTGTCTAGAGGTGTCAATAAACCGCTTGTGGTTTTTCCGAGTGAAGCAGAATACAAGGCAGGCTATGTTTGGGGCTAGGAGTTGGTGTTTGAAGCCAAAATTGACAGCATCCAAGATGTCACGAATGCAAATACAAACCACAGCATTTTACTCCGAACACGAGTGAATGAGATGTACAATCGTCTTAGGGGATCAGAGGCTGATGCAGTCAGTCCAATTACTCTTCGACCTTTGGCATATCTTCAAGAAGACATTAATGACAATGGAGAGGTGCAGGTGGTCACTAGTAGAAAAAACAGTGATCAAATTAACAAAAAGTCAACACTGGAGTGTTGATTTTTCTTGTTAATTTGGACGTGTTGACTTCGTTGTTTTTAAACATGAAAATGTTGATTTCTGAACATGGAACTGTTAATTTATGAGCAAATACTCTTAATTTCTGTACACAAAACTGTTGATAGAAATATGTAGTTGTTAGTTTTGTTGTTGTTCTCAGCAATTTAATGTTGATTTCAGCAAATTCTGTTTCACGAGATGCATAGCTACCGGTCGTGATCCTGTGCAAGTGAGAGCTCTTAAATTCGTGGGGCTTGCATGTATGCATTGCTTCTTCAAAAATTAGGGTGCCGTCATATTTTTATAACAAAACGCACTTCTCTGTGCCATTTCACATGCGGTTCTCATGAACTTCCTACAAACCCATTTCATCTGCAAAAAAACGTGCTTCTCATGACTACTGCTGGAATCTTTGTCATGGATGTGCCATATTGGCACAGAAACTTTTATAAAAGCCCTCCACTTCAAGCCTTCTAAGATTTTGAAGTTCTTACTACTCTGCATACGTCAAATGCACTGCATTCCGTAGAACTTCCCATTTCATGTGTAGCTACATTTGCATCTGCAGTCTTCAATGCTGACGACTGCAATGTCTCTGCACTTCATTCTTCTCCACTTCTGTTTGCCACTTGCACTTCCTCCAATTTTCTCTACACAAATGCATCCCTTCATTTCATCGATTTGCGGGAACTCCTTACCAAATCCTCCTGAAGTCCTTCTCTGAAATCCAATTTGTACTTGAACTCGTCAAAACCACCCTCGAACCTTCACCACGGCCTACACTTCATCCATGCACAGAAAACTATGAGGGCACCCTCACATTGCTTCCGTGCTTCAATCCATCAAAAACGTACCTTGTGCTCTAATAATGTACCCACTCACTTCCTATAAACATTTACTATGTTTGCAAACAAATTGTACTTCCACTTCCGTCAGAACGACATGCATGAAATTTCCAAGGAAAAAACCCAACCCAGTACGCCTGTAAACTACAAATCACGTCGCCATCAAATACGTCTTAAACATTTGCATCTTCTAAGCAATCACATTCTTCTCATTGGTGTTTTTTTGCACTTCTAACCTATTTCTTCCTCAGCATATCCCGCCTGACAAGACTGCAAAAAACCAAACGCATGCACAAAGATGACACTCTGGTAGAAGAAACGCATGCCGCCACATTTTCACGCTGGCCAAGTTTTTAAAAAAAATTAACAAAGACACAGCCATTGTCTTCTTTTGCATTCCTCATAATCTCCCTGATTAGCCTCACATACCGAGTTCCAACTGTGCGACTCGACACTAACGCCATTGCTTCGCCAACTGAAACATGTTTTCAAAGAAATTGGCAACTTTTCAATCGTAATACACTGGATTGAAATGAGGAATGTCTTTACCGTCTCGTGCTCAGAACTGCATGACAACGGTTTGAATACTATTTCTTTGTCTCCGCACTCTTGTTGGACGGAGTAGAGCACGTTTCCGGTACGGGTTCATACATGGAGTCATCGTTGATGTCGTCCTCCTCCTGCAACTCGTTCAGCACAAGTAATTCGACATCGTCCTCGACAACACAGGCACACTGCGACAAGGACACTCCGTCACCATGAAACCCAGGCACTACTCTACATGCATCGTCTCGCACAGAATACGAGTCCGACCAGTACAGATCGTCTCCTGCCAAGATTGGACAGTCGGGTGACTCTCCAACACTTTCTGCCGGATTCATCGTTGCCTTCGCACTTGATCTGGATATGACCAACGCGTACAAAAATTTCACAAAATAAAGAACAAACACATAGAAAAACAGCTCACGCAACACAGTAACTCAGTTTCTGCACATGATGCACTCCTGCCCACTGTTTCACGGTTTAAGCACTTACTGAATAAGTACTTATACAATAGACTGCCTCCATTTTAAGCATAAATACATTTTCTGCAAAAACGAAACAACCCAACAGCAATGAAACTCTATTGACCTTCACTTCTGCATATGAGATCAACTACAACTTCAAAAAACTTTGACGCCTCTGCACCCGCAGCGTCCTTCACTGTCGATATCTGCTACTTTCACATACACAGCATGGAGACCGACCTAAGCACTTCGACGAAACAGTGTTAGCGACAAACACTTCTCGAACGACCTCTGCGGCAAACTGCTAGGACAAAGACAAATTACACAAACCTTTACCACTACCTGCAAGCACTCCAGGGAATACACTTACAGCTTCCCAGTGACGAAGTGTGTCACATCTTCAACATGTCCACCGTCATGTTCTACTCCAACGATACAGTGCCTTCAGAAATCAGGAAACGAACTTGTACTGATTCACCACTTATTTTAGTCCTGTCCACATTAATGCTGAGTAACCGTTAATTTCAATCAGTCAAAATCAAGTACACAAAATTCAACACCCACTAATAAATGCAATTCCTAATACACTTCTCTTTCACTCTCTGCATTCCAAAAACATTTCCAGACATAATTAAAATCACTATAGGCTACGTCATTAATGAACACCACTATTATATGACTGCCTCCTCCCATACATGTCACACACTGTCGTCTATGACGACCTATTAGTCCTTCATAACCCCGCTACTTTCAATTAAGAGTACCCTGATCTCAACAGCATTATTTCTCTTTTTCTACATACAAAGCCAACCGTCAGTCACTACTGCCAACAATGTTTTCAGAACGCCTCGGTTTCGCAAAATATTCTCATCAAATGTGCAATCCACAAAACCCCCTAATTTCAACGTACAATGCTGCTATAACACAAATTCATTCTACATTTTCTGTTCACTCTGCTGCTGCACGCTAGGAGTACTTCCTCTGCTACCACGAATGACAAATACACCGGCAACTGCAATTATTTCATTAGCACATACATGTGCCACTGTAAATGAAGCTCCCTTGACATTTCAAATGTTCGTCAGCTGAAGCAGATACAACAGAGTCTTCCATCCATACGGCGTGACATTCACCGAATACATCACTTTTTACGTACGCTGTTATCAACAATTTTTTCATAAACATTTTCCGGAAAAACGTGCACATCACACTGTCACAGCAAGGGTCTCTGGACTTAAGAATTCGAAATTTCGCTGTGGATGCACCCCTTTGGACAATGACAAAATATTTCAATGACAAGCGATACTTCAAACACTTCACCGACACTTCCTACAACTCAATGACTGAGTGCACACAAGCACGATACGAGTACCGGCATTTCATTCACTTTCCACAGGAATGCATCGACGACTTCGTTCTCCTCCTCCATGATTGTATACTCAACATCTCTTTCATACTCATGATGTCCTACAACCCGCTCCTTTTTCCAAAAAATCTTCCTGCGACTCATGGACTTGCAGATAAACGTACACTAATTTCCGACGACGGACGCATCGTGCATCGCCATGACCCTACTTAATGTCAACTGATTGTGAGTGTCGTGAACAAGGCGACACTCCGCGTAGTAACACAGCACATTTTCTTATTCATTCTTCTTCAATGAATTTCAACAATTACTACCACTGGTTGTAACTAAGAAGACAACATTTCCTATTCCACAAGTTCAAACACTGGAAATTCACTTTCAGGCTGCCTTGAAAAACTTATAGTACCCTGCGCTACAATGCAACTTCATCTCATTGAACATCAAAAACATATGTGACGTCTAAATTTGCCCTTTGTCTGCGGACTATCAATCTGCGCAACACTACTTCATCAATGAAAAACACAATGTCTAATATACAAAGTCCTTCACATCGACAATCACACAAGTGACATGTCCTTTGTTCTACTATCCTTTCACAGTGAGTTCGCAATGTCTGTCCTCCACAGCTTCCCACAAAACAGGTTTTCGACCTTCCTAAGTTATAGTATGTCAGGAAAACCCATCTTCCTTTATTCAAATAGCGAGAAAACAGTAAAAAACTTTGAATCAGACTACTGCACAACAGTCAAAAATTTCAGTAACACACTCTTCGTAATGCAAAGCCGATAAAACTGAATGTTTGTTCCTTCAATCAATTGTTGGCCATTTTGTACGTAATTTTGGACAATGCATCCGCCTATTGTTATCCTATACGAAACAAGGAATAAATATTTTAAGAAAACAGCTTCCCGTTCCATTCAGTACCATTCCACCTCAGATTTTCACATTTGTCGATCACTACTCCCTTCACTTCCCAAGGTATACACATGTCACAACTTAGAATTATTACTATGCTATTGCAGTTATTAACCATGCAATCTTCTTCATTTATGAAAGAACGGACACATTTAAGAACAATCTGACCACGAACTGCAGTGACAAACAAATACTTCGTCATCCACAGAGAATGTAGTACCTACCTCAGAAGATTTGATAAACTTCAAAGAATTTCTTCCTTCTTTGGTAAGTATCCACAACCTTGCTTCCCCTGCTCCGCTTTCACAAGGCCCCATCCAAAAAAGTCATTGCCGTGATGTTCACTTCATTCTTTGAATGCATTCACCACATAACCACATTACAGTTCATTAAGGCCCATTCCCAAAAAAAAAATCTTACACACATTTCTTTTTAAAAACACCTCAGTTACACCCAAAAAGTGGTTCATTCCCATCATAATTACTGTTACATTTCTTCAAGTGAAGTCAAGAACTTCAACATGAGTACTGAACAAGAAAACTTATTTTCGTCGTATGCTTCCATAGAAAAATTAATTTTTCCTCTTCACATTCAACCACCGACACATGTGCAACGCAAGGTCTATGTTTTCCATCTCCATAACCTTTCCAAAAGCTCAATATCTCTACTTGTAATGGAAACTCCACTGAACTCTGCTTACACTACAGTAGTTACACTACCTGAACCACATTCTTCATTGAAGAAAAGAAATCCGGCATTGCCCACATCCCAGTAAATATATTTACATCTGCCCTCTTGGCAGAAAAAAAAAAATTACCTCACTTGTTTTTTCCTTTAGTTTGACCTCGTGAACTTCATGATCCTCAAACTAACTATCATGGTTTAGAAAACAATGACTCCATAACACACTCACACCATGTCTACGCACAACATGCACAATGCTTGCAAGTACAGTAATTAAATCATCCATCGCGTCCACATATTCACGTAAATCATCCACCAGAACACTGCACACACTCTATGAAGCTATCCAGATGCATTACTTCAATGCAACACTGCATGTGCAAATTCCATAAAATAAAAAATTGAGTCATACTTCTTCAAGAAATTCTTACAAAATGCAATGCAAGACAGTGTGCTACACTATTGTTATACATGCATGGTGACACAAGGTCTGGACAACATCCCATGGATACGTTTCATATACAGCTCAACATAAACGGAACCGCTTCAAAATCCTGTCAGAACTACCAATTTAAAAGAAATTTTCTGCTTATTAGTTGTTGGTGCAAGAACCAGAAAAAACTTAAACTACTAAACAAAATTCCTCTCGCACGCAAAGAAGTCCAGTAATCATAATCCACATTATGTCTCACTTTGTTTCTCGTCATTCAGTAAAAGCTATCATAGTGACGATCGTAATTTAAAAAAATCTAAAACAATATTTCTGCATCCACCGCTAAAATATGCAGAACAATGTAGTTCAATGTCCACTTAGTCACAATCACTTCAAAGGCACACGTATTAAACACGTGAAACCAGTGCAATTCACTTCCTCTTTGCTGCAATTTCTATGAATTGTTTACATGAATCATTCTGTACATTTTATACTAGATCGTTAAATAAAGCTATTTTGAAATCTCTACTGGGAACTTGAAATCAGTCTTGGGGACAATTCACGGTTTCCTAATTTTCATCTTGCTCCTCCCTTCCATGGAAAAATTACATTCTAGAACACGACATTCAGTTGTTGA
This sequence comes from Antitrichia curtipendula, assembly GCA_951230915.1. Lineage (NCBI taxonomy): Eukaryota > Viridiplantae > Streptophyta > Bryopsida > Hypnales > Leucodontaceae > Antitrichia > Antitrichia curtipendula. The sequence continues at coordinate 14,217,866 of OX579639.1, read as the reverse complement.
TATTGTACCCTGATATTGACCTCATAAAATTACAATTTAAACTCATGCACACTAAAATTCATATTGTATAGTTCATAGTACATTTATGCTTTAATGGTTTTAGATTATGATCACTTACCATCCACTTTAAGTACGTCCAAACGCTAAAAAATGTTCAACATTCTCAGTGTGTCTTCCAAATAATTTGGTCCACAATTCTCGAATCCAACTCCACTCCTGCATGCATATGTCCTAAAGAAGCTGGAAAAAGCACTTCACGCACTCAAATGAAAGATACAAACTTCTTTTTCGCATTTTCACTGCATCAAATACAACTCTGAACTGCTCGACAACTTTTCAATACAAACAATGCATGTACCTTACTAATCCAACAATTCAGTACCAATGATTATGGAAAATAAGTTCTGCATCTCCTGTACCAATAATTCGATTCACTTAACTGCTTTCGTAATACACTTACTCCACTTAAAAAAACTAAAGTCAACGCAGACTGACCTTGTGATCATACAATTTTTTAACAAATTGCACTTCCGATGTGGTAAAACTTTTTAAAAAGATAACAAGTACTTCATACACATCCGAAATGTTTTACCAATTCACTCTGCATAAAATTATTTCTCTCCTAAATCAAACTTTCGATTTCTTCTTGTGCCACTGCTGACCCTACAGAAAATCACAAATTAAGTACTAAAAAATTGTTTTTAGTTGACTGAGGAACTGAAAACAGAAAATTATAAGTAATTCAAATTGCCTAACAGCAGTAAGTGAAAACTACTTTCCCTACAATTGAAAAAACTAGTGTCTTTCAGGTACTCCGAAGAACACTTACAACATTCCGTCACGGCTCTTACTCTTCCAGTTGACACTCAACATTTCGCTTTCAAATGTTCACTTCATGACCAAGACTTCAAAACCAGTTAGCTTAAGATAGGAGCTACAGATTTCACAAAATTAGAAACGACATTAACGAATGACATTGAGGGAAGCCCCTTCCTTCAAATGCGTATGGTTTCATCAAAACAATTGGGTAGCGCTGAATTACTCTATGCAGACCTGAATTAAAATTTCTGAGAACAAATTTTACTACTTACAAGGCATTGAGTCACTTCGATGGGATTTCCGGATTTGTCATGGTTTCCCGTCCCCTCTGGAAATGACGCTTATACTCATTACCAATTACTTGCAGATTTTCAAAGATTTCTCATATAAATGAACTCCTATAGCGAGATTTGGGCTAAAATAATAATTACTGCAAATCAAATTCAAATCTTCTAGTACACGTCATCTCCACTTCTCCCGAGACCGACTTCTTCAGCTCCTCGCCAATCATTTTACCTGGCATTCGACGGACACTCTCCCAAATTGAACTACTCTTCTTCGCTGAATTCTATAGCGCCTTAGTGATTGCCAGTCTTTGGTTCCAATTGCCTTCACAAATTACTATCCGCGGCCATCATGGATGCCTCAGGTGCAGCGGAAGGCATGTCCTTTGAAAAAATAATGAAAAAGTCCAGCTACAAGGCATTGGTGCGTCTCTCCTGCTTTGCTGAAAATCTTGCGGTCGCTATTCCACACGTCCCATTCCTCCGCGTCTTCTATCTCACTTGCATTGTTTGTTTTGCGCAGACTATCCCTGCAAGCTTCGTCCTCGCACATGGCGACAAATTCAAGGAAGAAGTACGCTTGGGCTACGGTCAAACCAAACCCCGATGGATTGTGCATGTTAATGTATACATGATGAAAAATTACGCACACGTTTCATTTGGGGGGGGGATGGAAGGACTTCGCACGGTCGCACAACATCGAGGAAGGGGACCGCGTGATTTTCGAGCTGGTCGAATTCTCCGGCTTCAACGTATACCCTGCTTCGGGGAGCGGCAAATGACATGGCGTACAAGGCTCCCACAATGTTCTCCGGCGATGCGGATGATTAGCGGTAATTTGTTTGCTGCCATGTTATTCCTGGAACGACTGCTCCATTCCATGCCGATTTTGTTTAGTACAATCTGTAAGTGCACAGCAGGTCCTCCATGTACATGATCACAAGCTGTAGTTTCTCGGATAAATTAGTACGAAGGTAACATGCGGACCTGACATTGTAAATACAATTGAAGTAGTAGACAAAAACTTATCAAACATTCACGACTCTACGTAAAACATTGAAAATGTCGACTACTTCATTTTTGCTAAAGTATTCGACATTCGTATGCAAAAACATTGAACTATACCATTTCCCAAACTGGTTTGGCATGCATTGGCACTTACTTTTTCTTGGTTTGCAACAACTGCATATCAGTCGATCTTCATGTGCGACTTTCACGTACTTTGCAATTGGAATCTTAAGATGCTGCAAATTTCTTGATTTTTGAATGCTATTGAGGATGTTTCAGGCAAAGCGCTCTGTCTTATACTGACCTACCTTTTCTTTTTAATTCGTAAACACCGTCTACAATCAGTCATCACCGCAAAAGTGCACACGCAGTTTACAGGTCGACTTGCAAGGTCCGCTTACGTTGCTTAATGTTGTATGCATACATTCCGACTCTGCCCACCTCAAAAGGAAAGGACAGGCTCACTCGGCTAATGACTAAGTGCATTTTGTGCTGCCATATGAGTTCTTCTATTCTTCCAAGTCTGCAGAGACCAGGGGCTTCATAAGGCAGTGGGAACTACTTCTCCACGTTCTTATCCAGGTAATGAAATTACGACCTCATCATAAATTTGTGTACATTGACGGAAGTGAACGCCATTCTGCATTTCAAATAAGCAGTTCAAAAATACTGGCTTCCTTACCTCAGTATACAAACTTCCGAGGAAATCATACACAGAGACCTTCTCCATTTTTGCTTTCGCCTTTCACACATGAACCACTCATTGCAGTGGAATGAGTGCCATTCTGACGAGTGCTGCTTCATCTGTTATTCCTGACTTGCCATTCACTTCCACAGCAGCTCCTTCGTACGCTTCTTGAATAATGGAAACAGAGATTGTGACATTACACAAATTGAAGTCACTCGTCTTACATGAAGTTAAATGGTAGTGCACATGGGCTAGCAAATTGAACGCACTCACAGCTACGACGAAGGAAAAAGACTGTAAGCAATACGTAAGTCCTATGACAAGACACACACTTATAGTAATGTCACGTAGCATATAACTTTCTTCTTCTCTATCCAAAACAATATTATTTAGTCCTCTCTTTCGGGACATGCCTTCTGCAATGCAGTGTCACATGTACATGAAAACTGTCTTCCTGAAACAAATTGTCAAAAAAATACCTGCATTTTCGTCGCACAGAATGTGCATTATGCACATCGTCCACTTCTCAGTGTTCAACAAAGAATACATCAATCCCTTTACATTCGAATTGAAGTTCAACTAACCTATTCTTCAGAATTGCCTGCGTTACATACATCGCGCTTCACTGAGCATCATTTCACAAAGAACATGACGTGCAACATGATTTACCTTTATATGAACTAAAAGTACAAGGACACTTTTACTTCTGATTTTATCTTCTCAGTAGGCAAGAAGCTTCTTAAAAAACTAAATTAATGCGTTCATAAATAACTACTGCGTAAAAATTGAAACGCATTGCATGTGCATTCAAATTTTAACAATTTATCCTCCACTGTGCATGAGCTAAAATTTGAAAGACATGTTCAAATACATGTCCACAAGCATGCAGTATTCAGAAATTCTGCAAATAAGAACATGAACAACTAACAAGATGAATATCGACTGCCCTGAATACTAGTATACACTGACCACCTTCAGAAGCGCATGCATATAGCGTTGTCGCTAAAAGTGCTCCACTTCATATAACATCTACTACTGAAGTTCATTCTCCTGCGCTTCCAAAGATATGGAATGCCCTGCATTTCAACTGAACTTCATGAATTGCTTTGCTAATAGTAACGTACGTATTCAGCAATAATAATTTCAGTAATTAGGTGTTCTTATCTACACCAACTTTCACGGAATGCAGGTGTTTTTAATGTAAAAGAACCACGTCCACTTAGTGCAGGTTCGCTCTTCATTACAGAAGTCATTATGACGTCACTTGGCATATTCTAATTTCAAGCATCAGTCACATGCTCAGATCTTCAAAAACAGATAACATTTAATGCAGTACATTTTCTACAACGTTCGCCCAACTCAATACATTTCTACAAAGTCGAGTCACTGACCGACCGTGAGAGCAGTGGCTGTCCTCTCTCGACTTCCTCACGACAATAATTCTCGACAGGCAAGGAACCTAAAAGTTCCTTCTTTAATATTCAGAGTAAACAGAGAACCACACAGCCACTTCGCACATCATCTCTAGTGCATTCGGGCTTCAGTAATCATGTACACATGAATTTACTAGTGAAAATACCTATTATCCCAAGGTCACTAAGCACTACGTCCTAGCTCTTTTAGCAACGTACTTGACAGCGCAAGTACACTTCACCAAAAATTGCGGTACAAATTAACTGATTGAAGTGATACGAAATCTGAAGTACTTACCTTTACCTACTTCATTGCGATAACGTATATCACTAAAAAATCGTAGCCGTCTCCAATGCTACACTGCCATAGAAAAAGGAAGTTGTGAACTTCAAAGTCGTCGTAAAAATTAAAAAGGATTCGGAAATGAAGCAGAAAAAATAGAAACATAAATCTTTTTACATTGTCAAGACATCTGAAATTTCCGTGGCTACAACGTCCTCAAGATACCACATTCGAATCGTAATTCGGTAATACAGGAGTTTGAAAGACTTCCAAATTTCAACTTATTCAGGGACTCTTTTAGAAAATTAATTACCTTCAAAAAGTGATGTCCGCTTCTTCAGTGCCCACTCTGTTCGGCAAAACAACTCCCTTAAAAAAAAGCACTTCCATACATGGACACGAACTGAATCCAAACTGTATTATGGAAATTAAAACTAATTTCGAAAAAACAGCTCTTAATAATATTTAACAAATTAAAATTGAAATATTAAAACAAATTAAAACACATTCACAAAGAACATGGCTTAGGACTTGCCTCTTCCGAATGTTCTCATGTAGTCCCGTTACACGGTCGTCCACAGTAATGCCTTTGTGGACTTCTACGATGCGGAAAGAGAAACCGTCATTTACGTAATCGAACGCGGTATGGCCTCTTCTGCTGCCTTCAATGTTCAACGTCAGAAAGAAGAACACATCGTACACCATGAAACAAAAAAATCCCTTCATATAACTTGGCAATGTCGTAGCCCAGGTATTCCATGTTTCGGACTCCACATTCCCTTCCAATTCACAATTAATTCCTCGGTGATTCTGTCAAAAACAACCCACACAACTACAAATACCTCATCGTTGTGCGCTTACTTGACAGAAGCATTCAAGAAAATGAAAAGCTAACATTGTATTCTCTAAATAGAAAAAAGACGTATCACTTCTTCATTTAAATATGTACTGCGTATGATTTTTCCTTTTGAAAATAGCCTCATCACGGACGTTCAACTTACACCTCGAACGCCGTACGTACATTTCAGATTACAGCGTGGAAATTACTCTTCCGTTTTCATACTTCTTCACTTTCCTTGCACGTGACATGTTCTTCAGACTTCCGCCAATCTACATTCGTGTACTTCATTCATGTTTCATGTGGAAGAAAAAAGACACGCGCTCAACTTCAGTAGCAAAAGTTCGTGAGTAGCATGAATGATTAACAAGAACACTGCATTTCCTAATGCAAATAAATGAAAACATTTTGAAAAACAAATGCACTGAAATTGCCACGATGCGGATAAAATGTATGTCAGGGGGAAACTAACAAATGCTAGGTAGCATGTATAATAAAAATGCTGCAAATTCAATAAGTCAGGGCTTATTTGGAGAAATACCTTAAACTCAATTTAAGGTAAATAAAATTCCGTGCACATACGAAAAACACTGTAACAAGACATTGTCACGGAGTGAGAGTCCGCATCGTTACAAGCAGGTAGTCATTTCATACATAGCAAACGTGAAAACGGTAATGCTATTTCAGCATCACTTCACCAAGTCGTTTTTTGGTTTATGACTCTGTATTTGTCACTGGCATATGATATGTATATCTTTCATTCAGTTCTGTGATGCCAGTTCCATCGACAACGGCCTCACAATACTGACGGTGTGCAAAAGCAGACGCAGCGGTGTACCACAGAAAAAATGTGCGTCTCAAGTTGCTAGTTATGCAACGATCAAAGAAGGCGGGACAACAAATCAACCTGCCACATAAAAACGAAATTCCATCAAACACCAGATGACAAGCACAAGCTAAGAAGAAAGTTATCGTACTGCTTTCAACATCGACGCCAATGTAAAACATTACAAGGGTGTCTGTTCCCAAAAAAGGGTCTATAAAAACAAATTATACAACAAAGTGTCTTTCACACTCACTCAATCAACATTACAATTTCAATGTGCATTACTAAGCTAAGTAACTTACAGACATAAAGAATTCTAAGTCAGCTTCGTCGATGCTGTCAGCGTCTATGGTTCAAGAGCCCGTCCAATACCTGGTAAATATGAAGTTTGCTTGCCTTCTGAACATGCTGACAAGACAATAGGATAGTCATTGCTGAAATTTGTATCTCATTACTAGTTCATTGACCTACAGAAAGACAAGCTGACAGGACATAATAACAAATTAGAATAGCTACATGGTCATGATGAATCGATGCATATTGCATGCCTTTAAAGTATTTTTCAAATTCCACTGCAAATATAGAAGCTCTTACGGAGACCTTCACCTCTATATGTAGCGATAGGAAACAGAGATCCAGAACATGGCCCTCCGACTTATATTGTGCACCTCAACGAAGTCCACCAATATACAGCCTTCGTACAAGTCACCCTACTTCCACACAAACGTTAATAACAAATAACAATACTAGGTTAAAAGAATTACATGAGTGCAGCAGACTGTGTCAGCATTCCATACATTACAGAGGCAAAGCTCTTGTATGGACTCTAACAACCTGCATCACGTGGCAATTGCATTTTCTTCATACAGAAATCCAGGAATTCGTTCGTCACATTCTTGAAAAAAAATGTTTGCTTCCGTACATTTAAATTATATGACACACAAATCCACTGGGCAGAGACACGTAACCAACACAATGCATTCCTAATGAATTTGTAGAGGGATTTCTAATTAAAACACCTATGAGAATATTCTTTCACTCTACACATGTGCAGCATGCATGCGGAAGAAGTTCTTCACATGAAAACCCCAAGAATCTAAGGTAGACAAACGTTTGTAGAAGTCTTTCAAACGTAGTCTGCACTCCACATCACTATGTTCAGCGGAGTCCAGTTTGGAATAAAACCAAAATTTTTAATAAGTACAGAGGTATTTGACAATGTTGTAGATCAACATTCTGACTACGGGGTACTACAAATTTCCGAATGCGCAGTTTTTCCTCGACTAATGAGGAAACTGAAATACAAGAGCTATTACTACTTCACCAAAAAAACTGTAGCCGGCACACCCTTTCCTATAACATTGAAAACAACATAGAAATTTGTGCCACGGTCATGGAACACCTGAAAACATGAACTTCTTAACCTGAAAGTTTATTTTCGGGAAATCACATGAACAATACTGTTTGCCATTCATTAATTCGGCGTCATCGATAGGGAAGTCACGTATGCATTTAGAATAAGTATGCTTGAAACCTGTACGAATGACGCCCGGAAATGCACAATTCTGACTCCGATCTTTAGACTACAGTGGTTAGATTGTCCCTTCCTCAGACTTCACCGTAGTCAGCATCAATATGCCCTTCCACCGCTTTTTTTTTGACTTCAGTACGCCCTCTCTTTAGTGCTGCGGAGGGCGCTGCCAAATACCCCACCTGCAAGGACCAAAGACTCCGTCACTCACGCCAGCAATTTATACATGTAAGTATGAATATTAGTCCTACAAAGACGGATTACTTTGCAGAACTTCCACGTTGTTTGCATTCGCGGATGTCGTTTCATTTCTCACCTCACTGTCTTCAACGTTATCACATGTACGATTTCCGGAGTCATACATCAATATAGCACGAGATGTAGACCCCTTTGCTTTGTCCCCTTGAAAGTAGCGGAGCTGAGCTTCAAGGCTGGCGATGTATTCATCTTTGGACGTAGTTGTGGATTGAAGAAGTGCTGCTTTCCTTTTGTCGGTGCGATACTCACGTGCACCCCGTTCATCCATGTTTTCCTGCACTTGTTTGTTCTTACATTCTTGGTCATAGTAGTTACAAAATTATTAATATAATGACGAGCAAAGTTCTTCGCAGTGACCAAATACAGGACACTAAAACTTACCTGTAAGGCAACTTCACGCATGGTGTCCCTCCTTTCTGTGCGACTATCTTCAATGATGTCATCTTCTTGCGCAGAAGTAGTGCGGAGCAAGTGCTCCCTCATTTTCCTGTTGTTTACCTCGTCACTCAGTTTGCCTCTCGTTCCACGTAAGTCCACATCTTTTTTACTAAAACCTTTATCACGTTCCATTTCCTGTGCAACTTCATCAGGGTCCGGTGACCTCCCGTACAGTTCTCTGAGTTTCCGTCGGACTCCCTCCACGCCTAGTGACCCAGTTCTTCCCATCGTTTGACGACATGCATTTGCATAACGTCCATGTTCCGTCAGTTTTTCCCTCTGTTTGCTGCTTGCAAGTTTTTCTAGCCTCTTCCACACTTCTCTGTCAAAATGAAGCGGCTGCTTCCCATTGTTGTTGATGTATGCTATCAATTCTGTCCTTCTTCTAGTCACTGCCTTTCCAAGCAAACCTCTCAAATGGTCTTGATTCAGTTCCCCCGAGTACTCAAAATGATCGTCTAATCGGTCCTTTAATATGCAAATGTCTTTGTGAGTTTGTTTCCTAATGTGGGTGACGGATGGGTCAAGTCCAGTGGCTAATTTATTCACTTCTGATATCCATGCTGGCCTACCTGGACTGTAGGGTATTCCTTCATTATTCAAGGTCAGATAGAATGGCTTGTGGCCTTGATTTTGGCGTCTTGCTCTTCCGTCTTCACGTTCTCCTTGTTTATAGCGTCTCTTTCTTCTTGCAACTGATGATGACAGTGGCACTCGGTCTATTCTCTTCCCAATTTCATTTTCCCTTTCTATTTTGAAAACAACAGCCTCTGTCTCTAGCGCTAAGGTCAGAGAAGGGGACCTTGATGTATCATAATGTGGGCTACTAATTTGTTGTCTTCGACTTCTGTTTGGTGACAATGACCTTCTGCGCTGGTACCAAGCATCCGGACTCGGCGATTCCCTCCTCCATATACCTTGGCCTTCCTCCGTATTCATCCTCGCATTCTGTCGCACATCTGCCAAAAGGTACCCCATCCTCATGAGTTAGCGGACGGAAAGCAGAATCACAACACTCTTCCCTTTGCTCTTATCTACAACAGCACATACATCTTCAAAACACTTCTGTAAAAACCCACTCGTGAACTCCGCGAAAGTTTAATTTCCAATGAAATGCGGAAATAAGTTGAAGATTGCCGAACTATAGATTAGTAATTCGGTTTTGAGGACATCATTGTTATTATTTTTCTTGTTATACATTTATCCTTTTCAATCATTGAATGCAAGTTCTGGGCATAACTATTGTTTTGTGAACTATAATGATGATATTCATTTGTAGTTCGGCAATTTGACAAGGAAGTTCCTACATTTGAGTTCTGGAAATACTATTATCGGCATAACACTTACAGAGAGCAATGATACTTGGTGGTTTCTCTGCTCTTGAGTCACTATGTCATCAGATTCCAGCAAAGAAAACAATTTCCCAGAAATGCAGTGAAGAACAGTAGTAGCGTTTTCGAGTGCAAACCATGCGGAGTCCTCTTAGAAGGACGACGTCTGTCGCTCTCTTCTTCGAACAGCGTAGACTTTCTCGAATAATTCCCTTTTCTCTGATATGGTGGACTCTTGGAATGGCTACGTCGTTCACTCGGTGACCTACATCTCTGACGTGTCCTGGACGGCTCATCCCAAGGACTCCTCCGCTTCGAATCAATAGAGAGTTCGCGCTCCGAGGGTAGTCTCTGAAAGGCATAGTTTATGTGAAAAATATTTTTTCTACATCAAAGCAATTTATGAAAAAAATTCGGCATTCAGAAATGTCAATGTGTCCTCCATCTCAGCTTTATTTCTACACTCGTTCATCACTGCATGAAGGTACATAACTAATTTCAGCAAACACCAGCAGGAGAGGATGAGAGCTTCTCCACAACTGAAGGTCTGTGTCACCCATTGTTGTGAGATCAGTTTTCACGTGGTCAGAATTTGAATTCTCTGAGGTCCTAAAAAGAGAAGTCACCGAAAATTTATTGTAGTGCACCTACATACATGACCTGTAAACAGTGGTCCCAGGTAGTGTGCACAACGAAACCTCATTTCCAATATTTCAAAATGAAATATTGAAGTATTCTTCATTACTATTAAGAAACATAGCCAATTCTTATCAACTTCGGGAAATATAGAAACAAGTTGCAGAGGTCATGGAACATTTCTTTTAAGGAATGGCGTCATCATCGACATGCACATAGTCCACTGAAAACATCACCTACAAGTGGAGTGCATGCAGCATGCACTATAAAACAAACAAAATTCAACATGGACTTCCACAAGAGCGTTTGCAAATGTGCGTTAAAATTACGGGACTGAAAATAGACTCACCATAAGAGGACACCACTTCTGTGCAATCTCTAATTTGTCAATGAGGACGCAAAAATAGTTACACATTCGGTTTATTGAACTAGAACTTCTGAAATGAAACTTACGCTGTCGCGCTTGTACCGAACTGGGGTTGGACTTGTAGGATATTGCTGTGCTTCCTTAAGTTCCATGCTTTCATCGTGTTTGGCCTTCTCTTGCATGCTTTGCAAAAAAATGTTACGCAATCCCGTAGGAGTTGTAACTGGTTGTTCCACAGTGAATCTCGACGGTTCTTTACAAATCCCACGGTCTGCTGCAATGTTGTCTTCGTCATGCACTTCTGCCTAAAGTGCTTCTGCTCCCTTCCGTCCAGGACCTGTACATTCTACATATTAAGCAGACAGTGTGAAAGAGATTTTGTGAAATCCATTCCAATGTGAACAGTTTCAGTAGCAAGGATTAGGTAGTGAGCGCATTCAAATACTCACCTGCCGATGCCGACGTCGGTGACACATTTTGTGAAAGAGGTAAAGATTGAGATTGCATTTCGTCTGGCACGTTTTCTTCTGAGTCTGAGTCCTGAAATGCTGTTTCGAAGTTTTTGGGGTCGTCATTTTGGCCTACGGCATTTCCTACTTTTCTCATTACTCTTCTGCACTTCATCGTATCTTCTTCCCTCTTCCGACGTTGTTCTTCCAAGTTAGCTCCAGAGCTTTGGATTTTGCCGAAGACGACATCTACGATAGCCGGAGAAATGGAAGTCCCCTTTTTTTTCCCCTTCACTGAAATTTTTTTCCCTCCACTGCTACCCCTCTACATCTGTGGATCTATATTCAGTAGATTAGTCTCCGTAGAGGCAGCTAATTTCTTGCTTGCCCTAGTTTTCCTGTAACTCTTTTCAGATGGCTTGTCTTTGGTGAACTTTGCTTGACGACCTTCTTCATTCCTTGACGAAGTCACCATTTTGTATTCTGCAATCTGTTATAACAGAGAGAAGAAGTTATAGGGTGCGACTATAATTTCTGCAATGATGGCAACATGAGGCAGTAGTTTATGCAAGCATTCACCTTAAAACATTTTGGAACACTAATCTGGCAACTCGGTTAACCCGTGAGTGCTGCAACCATGGAAATTCATTACGTGCACTCGTAATTGAACGTTCCGAATTCCAGAAGCAATTCATAGAAACAGCAAAACTCGGACAGCGAAGACCCTATCCGTGCATTGTATTCAGCAAACCTTGATTCTATTGTCCTGTCCCTGACGATCCGGTACTTCCCAAAAAAAAATTAAAGTTTGTAATGAAATATCAATGAACTACACTTTCTCGTATTTCTTTCAGAATTCGACTAGAATTTCTTGTAGAATTGAAAAAGAGCAATGGCATTTGCGAACGTGCTTCAACTGTTGAACTGCCTAAGTGTTGTGACTACTGCTTTCACGTAATGATTTCAGTAGTAGTACAAATACATATTACAACCTTTTCAAATGCACATGGCGTTGTGATGCAGAGTCAAAAAATTGTGTAACACACGTTCAACGGCAGTGCCAGAAATTAAATAGAACATTTAAGTTCTAGTTCTACTTTAAATTTAGAAATGAAATTTTCTTCTTGCACTGATTCGCTCTTTAAAAAAATTTATGCATTTCCGAAAAGCCAGATTGTAGACAGCGGGACATGCATTACGTACGTTCATCGGTACTACTCTATGAAAGTAGAAGTTCGAAGTCTTTTATTGACGGAATTTTAGGTTTTCGAAAGCTTACATGCTTTGCTTCTGTTGAATGGTAGTGGGTTGAGGTCTGTGTCGTTGTCCCCCTCGTCAGACTGCGTAGGAAATGAGTATTGCAGTTTTCTGTAGTCGGTGCTGAAGCAGAGTCTTCTTGTTTTCTTTTATCACTGGAAGTTCTCGCGCCGCTCCTGTCCTTGACGTTGTCACTGTCGTTTGTCTGGTAGTCGGAGACGGTTTCCTTCAACGTGCGTTCAGTGTCCTTCACACAGTAGTGAACTTCAACCAAGTCTTGGGGGACTTGACAGAGCGCACGTCCTTCTTTGCATTCACAGAAATCTCTGTCCGTGTCACTGGAGAGCAATACCTGCACATGCGGAAAAGTGACGTCCTCGAATTCTTCGTCTCTCAAACATCCGCTGCGTTTCGTGCATTCGTCCCTCCTCTCTTCAGTTGTGGTTGTAGGTAGCTGGCTATGAATCCTTCCATTTCCCGAAGAAGGCTTCTTTGATAAAATTTCCGCTATCCCCGTCTTTGTATGCAGCTGAGCGTCTTGTGCAGCTCTTACATCCACGTCTGTGAAACTGCGTAGTCAAAGCGGTGGAATGATGAGGAGCATTACATAAATAAAGAGAAATGAACTACCTCATTCCAGTTGTCCAGAGAAGTACCCGTGTTGAAATGCGCTAAGACTTTCAGCAAGGGTTGTGAATGCTGTTATCATCTACAGTGAATTTGAAATACTGAAACAAAAAATTGAGTTGATGCCGATGCAATGAAACGATATCTTAGAACGCAACGACGAGTCCCTTGCAGTCTGCAGTGGAGGATGCACAAAGACCGCAAACGGCAGTTGCACTGTCACACCTAAGAGTTAGCGTGAATGAGTTTTTCATCCACTTCTGTAGAGTTAGGGTTGCCACCAAGGCACAGCTAACGAGGCTAACGACAAGAGGAGTGAAATCTTATCTGTTAATTTGCTCAACCACTTGAGCAACTCAGTCATTTTTAGCTCTTCTTCTACAGTGGTCTTCATGGTAAGTTAGTGCAGTAGATAGTTTGAGTTGTTTTCTGAACGAGGAAGTCAATTTGTTTACAAGGCTAACCAAAACAGGGAGTTGTTACCCAATTATGGAGCATGCGTTCCTGGAAGAAGCAGCTGTTGAAATTGGGATGCGGAGCCACACGGCGGTGCATGTTCCGTATACTAATTTTGGTTACGCAGTCACGAGAATTAATTAGAGCATGCCTCTCAGCGGAACTCCTGGAAGCTATAGCGGCGGCAAAGCACACGAGGAAGTCGCAGCGCCAAACGTTTGTGGCTGCTAAGTACAAGGCATGTGAGTTGCTTCTTAAAGAACAACACCTTCAGAGAGCGCCGCAAATGCGTGCTTATGATGTGGGGAAAGTACAAGACCCTACAGTGTATAGTTCAGTGCGGAAGTACTTACACTGATTTTTCCGGAAGTCGATGGTCATATAAGTCTTTGTTTGAGTGGACTTGTACATCTCTGAACCTCCTGTGAGTCGGCAAGTATTGTTCTTGCATCGTAATCGACATTTCCCTGTAACAAAAGGAAGTTCACTCCAAAGGCGTCAACTGCTGCAAACTGCACAAATACATTGAAACTGGAAGCACTGAAGCTTTGGAGTCGTTTTTTGTGAAACCAAGTAGCAGGTGACAATGTACTTTCTCAGTGCTTCTTCGTTGTAATTTGAAGAAGCAATTACTCTAGATCAGAGGAAAATGTCTTTTCCAATCATCATCTGTGAAGTAATGATGATCTTGCTGTCCTTCCTGATGTCCGTTGTAATTCAAAATGAAAGTGCGTAATAGTGACTAGAGACGAAGACCGATAACCGAACAACCATAGAAATTTTTAGCATTGCTGAGAAATGGAATGCACTATCGGAAACTCCATTTCTGTGTCTGTCAGTTTTACGTGTGAAGCTCCATACATTTCCACCGTAGAATTAAAATGCCAGTCACTCCAGTAATCCCTTAATGTAACAATACAATTACATTGTATTGTTTAAGCAATTGAAGCATAGCACTTTATTTTGTTGAGAAGGTCAACTGAAAGTGTAATTGTGTGTTGCATTTCTTTTCCATGCTTCGTTACTGAGTTCTTACCAGTGAAGGTTAAAAATATTTGAAGGTCTAAGTTAACCGGGAGTGTGGTCGAAGTAACGTCAAATTTTTTTAGCTCTAGGGTGCTGATGCTTCAGTGTGTACTTGCGACATGAAGTAGAGTTTGGGTATACATAGGTGGATTTCTGTAACGGGTTCCTCTGTAGTTTTTGCATATACTAAGGTGGATTTCTATAATGAGGTCTTCTGTAGCTTTTACAAAGTGCGGATGAAAGACTCAGGCTTCTAAAAAATGGACGAAATGTGCATACACAAGTGGACAAGTTCCAGAAAACCATGGAAAGGGATAGCCTTTGGACTGGTCACGTAGTTGTTGTCCAGAGTTTAGTATACACTGACCGCACTGTTTTCAAAGTGAAGGTGGAAGCTGTGAAGCATCCACCTGTGTGAGTATGTCGAAATTTCTGTTCTTGTAGTGCTAGGCTGCAAGCTCAGGAACTTTTTTTTTTTTTTTGGTTTATAAGTCGATCGTACTTGGAATTGTGGTGTTATTGTATTAGATTAAAATGAAAATAGACACAATTTGTTCACCTACAACAAAGTAGCTATCACTTCTACAAGTCACGTTTATTTCAATAGAAGTGCTCGGCTTCTGTGGAATTTTCTGATGTTTATGTCAAGCTTACATTTAGTGTGCACCATAATTATTGCAAGTGAAATTGTCTTTGGTTTTTTGGGATTATTTTTGAAGTCTGACTGGACTAGGGAGTAGGTGCTTTGATTTTAAGTTAGCTTATACTTATCGTCTGAAATATACTAATTCCAAGTAAGTCAATTATCAAAATGTTCTAGAGTGTTCGTTTTCTTATTTCATGTAGTACATGACGGTGGCAGCTGTTAAGGTTTTCTTTAGAGGACTAGGTTGGCCGCATCTTGTGCACATCATGTTTTCATTGCAGCATATTTTCAGATGAAGTAGTAATTGAATGGACACATATGTTGTTGTTTACGATTGTTTCAGAAAACAAATGTTCTATTGTGACGTAGTAGAACTTACAGAATCTATGCACATGTGTATTGTTTTCTGAATGTATTGATAACTATGGACTGTACATGCACTGAGCAGTTGTCCAATTCCAGTTTGCGATTACTGTCTTCGACTTCAGAAATTCCGATCAAGCGCTGCGGAGTAGTTTTATGCTGCTGCACGAAAACGCTATTTATTCACGTGAGTAGTTTTTGATTGCATTATTTTTTTGAATGCAGTGCTGTAATGTAACTGACCTGTTGGAAACTCAGAATGCACGTACATAAATCATCAGAATGTAGACCGTCTAATGAAGCGGTGTTTAAAAATGTGGAGGAAACTTTAATTGGGAAGCATCGTTGCACAGTCTGATTTTTTTGGCTATGTGTTATAAAAGAAATTGTAATCAAAGATTAACACTCAGATCACTGTGGTTCTACAAGAGAAGTCCCCATAATTCTCACTAGAATTTTGGGTTCAAACATATGCCGGATCAACATCCAGGATTCTATGGACTCCGTTTGCAGGACGGAAGAAAAGAAAAACAAAATTATTCAACATGCTGCGAACAACACAAATGTGAGGATGTCTATTGTTGAGGACCATGACATATGCAGTATTATTCCAAGTTCAGATTCCTCTGCAGCCCTGCAGGGACGTTCAATTGTCCGCTTTCACGGAATGCCCTGGTCGAAATCGGTAGACAAGCCCGGAAGCATAACAGTAGTGAGGATAGGAAATTGAGGATGCAGAATACACTAGTACACATGCTTAGTTTATTAGAAGCAATTAAGCAGGAGGCCGAATAGCTGAAAGAACTTTGTCAAAGTCAATGTGATGACAACATGACCAGCATTGAATGTGTCTACAGTTGAGGAAGACGAAAATTGAAATTCTGGACTTCAATGTCAACAGCATTACGAAAACGAATACAGTGCTTGATTTATATCTTTAAACTGTGATTGTTTTCCAAAAACAAGATGCCCATGTGTTTTATTGTAAAAATGTATTGAGTAAATCCAGATCGTGATGAGTTTCTTCTGTTGTTTTCTTAGGTTCATTGAGTTTGATTTCACACGCGGAGAAAGAGTTGGAGGTGTGAGGCTGAGCCTTGTTTGCAAAAAAGGAGGTATGCATGAACTAATCCATATGGGCAATTCCTCCATGTTTTCCTTTGGACTTATTATAAAATGTTTTCAGCGTTTCTGGTTCCGTCTTGCAAGGATGTAGGGAAAATGTGTGCCGCCAGCATTCAGAAATTGCGAAACCCAATTTCAGAGTTGCAAAGCACTGTAGAACGTAAAACGCTCTGTGCAAGTTGTATTACCCTGTCGATGTTTGTTGTGTGCTTTACATTTCCACGTAAGGCCGTGCGCCGCATGCAATAACTATATTGCATTTTTAGCATTTTATTCATTCACATGAAAATTCCCCCTTATTTTATTGCTCGAACGGTGTGGATTGTTCTGGAGACTTCATTTCAACAAATTCCCGGTAATCTTTAGAATGCACACTCTGAAATACAGCAGTTTCCGGAATTTAGTCACAAAATTAACAATGGCGAGCAGCATGGCCTTCTGTAAATGTGATTTCGCAGATGTGCCTCTAAAGGCTTATATAATGTGCATGTCACCAAATCTATGTACGAGTCAATAACTTCGCATTGTATAAAACAATGCCACTTTCAACTATTATGTCAGAAAATGCTACACATGCATTCAGTTTGAAACGCGTAAGAACTGTTTTAAGTACAAATTCAATGATGTCATCTTGTGAGTACTCATGTGAATTCTTACATTTTTTACTTTTCAGCAGGATGCAAAGAACTCAGGAGTCCGCGTACCACATCGAACGCTCCATAGCAAGTCGTCTGGGATTGGCGGAATATCCTTGCGCTTGTAGTCGATGCAGAGGTGGTCGAGTGCAGAAAGCAGAGACAGTAGCAAGGCACCATGTCCGTAATGGTCGTGATCCATTCTTGATTTATCCAGTCATGGTAAGTGTGAATTGTACAAGACTCATGGCATGCTTCTGTAGTTTCGTATTGTTTTTGGTGGAAACAAATTCGAATTTCAGTAAATGTACTGGTGACATTTGTGTACATTTTTTGTGGCTTGGACGTCATGAGTGCGTTGCACCTCAGAGTTGAAGGTTTGGCGAGAGTAACCGAACGGTCTTAGTCGGCACTGTACTTTGCATGGTAATCGTTGACCATGAATTCCGCTTTTGAATAACGTAGTTGAACCCAATCCCCTGCAGACAGTGGACAGTCAGAACGTGAGGGGTCCTTCTCAGAGTCCAGACCGAGATGAGGAACTGTACCGCCAGACAAATCATGACGCCGAAGAAGGTGCATTCACGTGGCCACAGCGAACAGCCGTCGACATGGAGTCTATGGCACGCGATGCTTTCGGTCGCATTGACGAGATTCATGACAACATTATAAATCTCAACGATGAGCAAGGTAGCGATGTACACAACGTTGAGGAAGAGGACGACTTCAATGAGGTCGACATGGAGAACCTCTTACGGCAGTCCAGGGAAAAGGTTTTTGAAGGTAGTCCAGTGAACCGCCTACAGTGCTGTATAATTATATTTTCTCTATGCAGCCTGTATTCGGTGCCGAACACCTTTGTCGATGCTCTTCTCACATGGTTAGCTGGAGATTTGTTGCCCACATCCAACTGTTTTCCTAGAACGGCGTATGAAGTGAATACTGTTTTGATGAAGTGGGGTCTGAAGCACAGGCAAGTACATTGTTGCCCAGACGGCCATGTTCTTTATGAAGGGGAGAATGAGGACCGAACAAGTTGTCCTACATGCAATAGCTCACGGTATATCGAAGGTTCAAACAACATTTCTAAACGAGTGGTGAGATACTTTGATATTGTGAAACATCTGTTGAGGATGTTCCGGTGCCCCCAAATAGCGAATCATATGACTTGGCACGCTGGTAATAAGTCGCGTACTCGGAAAATGTACTCAGTAGTAGACAGTGACCAGTGGAGGGCAATAGATGAAGCATATCTAGACTTTGCTTCTGTGTTGACTAATCTCCAACTAGGTTTAGTAGGGGATGGCATAATTCCATTCAAGAATAATGCGTTGAAACACTCTACTTGGGTGTTACTAATAACCATTTACAATCTTCCACCGTGGTTGCTAACAAAAAAATTCTTCATTTCTCTAGCTGTTCTAATTCCGGGTCCCAAAGCGCCAACAGCACATAATGTAGATGTTTTTCTCGCTCCTCTCGTCCGTGATTTGCTGAAACTCTGGGAAGGCATTCCAGCTGTGAATATGTCGAAGCCCGAGGGCGAACGTAGATTCACGCTGAGGGCCCTCTTAAGAAGGACTGTAAACGATTTTCCAGCGTATGGTTTGTTGTCGGGACAGCAGGTTCATGGTTATAAGGGTTGTCCATTATGTGGCCCGGAAACCTGCAGCAAATACTGCAGACTTCTAGGGAAAATGATTTACCAAGGATTACGAAGATATTTGACTGAGAATCATAGATTCCGTAGAGCTAGAGCGCCTTTCAACAACGACCAGGAGTGGGAATTGCCACCAACAAGACCAGTTGGTGCAGAAGTATGTCGTTGGGGTATGGAGCGGTCGACCTTCTTGGCCAATGGTGGAGTGGAGAATTCAAACGATGACCCTGTTAAGTTGTATGGTGTAAAGCGCTGTAGTATATTCTTTCTTCTTCCTTATTGGGAGGTATGTGCTCATCCATTTGTCTTTCAATAAGATGTCACGTGGAAGAATATTGCACATTCATTTTTTGAAGCAAAGTGTATTTAGTACACATAGTTCGGTAAGAAATTGAAGAATGGAACTGTATTTTGAGGGGACGCCCTGTAGCATGACCATGTTCCAGTACACATTTTATTTAGAAGTAATTTACTTGCAATGTGGAAGGAACAATTGAACAGTAGAGAAGTTTTTTAAAATTATATGTAGTGTTGTTAAGAAGCAGTCCAGTTCTGAGGAACTGATGCACTGTCTTAGCTTGTCCTCGAAAGCGTACAGTGAAGTCTATGGAGACTTATTGTAAATATTGTAGTGCATGCATTCTGATGTATTTAGGAATGGGACCCAAGAAAGTGATATAGGTATGGCAAAAAGAATGATGCAGTGTAGAAGTTAAACATTGTATTCATGTTTCAACTGTCTCTCGAATGCTGAATTCAAACTACAAAAATAAGTGGCATCTCTTGCATGGTTACAGAGTATGTATGAGTTGCTGACTTGCTGAACGTAGTTTTCTTGAATTGAAACATGAAGTGAGCGGAAGTGCCTTCTGTGATGAATAATTTTAAAAAGTCGAGGAAGTGAACAAGTCTTACAGTTTATTTCTGTTTGCCGTATATGATTGGCGTGTGATTATTGTGAGGACATCATTTATTTGTCAATTCAGTTTGCCTTGTATTTTCTTAGAATGTCTTGAACTGTATGAAAGGAACTAGGCTAAGAGGTTTTCCAATGCAACTTCACTTTTGTAACAAGAAAAGATGTTTTCATGCAGTTCATGGTGATTACATTTTTTCTATATTTGTCATTTGTTTAAATTTCTGTAGGAAACAGATATTTTGTAGTGCATAATGTAGGAGGATGAATATAGTGTGATTGCCATGTTCTCTGTACATTGGAACAAAGGTTATATAAAGTTTTTCACTTGTACATGCACTAAGGTAAGTCTGTAACGTGCCGAGGATTGAAGAATGGAAGATAGCATGCACTTCTGAAATTCAGTTTTAGTCGACGAAATGGAGTTTGAAAAAAATGAAGGAATGAAACTGTATTTTAAAATATTGATTCAGTAATTACTGGAGAGTGCAAGCAAGTAGCAGATGTCATAGTCCGAAGGATGTAGTAACACGTTGTTGATAGAAATGAAGTGTGAGTAAAATAATTGGTTCACATTTTGTATTTCGTACTAGTGCAAGGCTGCAGGCACCTCCGAAACTGCTGTACAACATGGAATATTTTAATCGAAGAACGAAGTCAAAAATATGAAATAAACATTCCGGTGAAGCTTTTTTGAATCTGGGAATAACTTCTTTTTTCTTAATTTGCGTTAACAGTATGATGAAGGAGCACTGTATGTGAATATACTCTTACTAGGAAGATGTCACTGTCGCTATGGGTGGGTGGGTAGAGGTTGGCAGATAGGTTAGCATGGGTTTTGTGATGCACATGATTACAGTCGACGAGTCGGAATGCACTTGCTCTGAACAGTTCAAAACCATTTTGAAATAATATAACTTCCTTCAATTTAAAGTGTCCAGGTATTGAACGGCATTACGTCATTATAGTGACAATCCGGACGAGGTCACAAGGTTGGAAGGTCATTGGATTCTATTGAAGTAAATCTAAGTTTATCTCAAATATTTTGCACGCAGCACATGTTAACGATTTTCTTTGGCTTCGTGAGTTTAACTGAAGTGTTGTGCTATAATTTTTTGAAGTTCTGAAGTAGCAGATAGTATGCTGGGTATGAAAGACTGGAAACAAAGTTGTCATTATGTAAAGGGATTTGGACTGGAATGCTTTTTATTTTGCAGTTGGCGAATTATTGGGTTACGATCATGATCCTGGAGTAACTGTATTTTATTGAAATCTTATTCGTTGGACAAAACTTTATTTAATTTTTTAGAAGGGAAATTCTGTCTTCTCGAATGTAATTTTTTTTTTGCGTTGCAGATTCTAATTTCCTAGTGCACTATGATTTCGAAAATGATAATGTCATTAGTGGCGCATGATGTTCATGAAGCTTCAATTGTTGTGTGCAGCATCTTCTAGTGCGCCATGTTCTGGACGTCATGCACTGTGAAAAGAACTTGTCAAAGAACATTTTGCGGACAACAATGGGCGAGAAAGACACTCCAGCTGTGAGAACTGACATGCAAGCCCGAGGTATACGCCCTCATCTTCACTTACAGCCTCGGGGACCTAACCGTGAGCATCTGCACATGCCACATGCCTCGTACGTGTTGACAGCAGTTGATAAATCGAAGGTGTTGAGGGTGTTGAAAAACTTGAGAACACCGACGCATTATGTCTCCGCTCTGTACAGTAAAATTAGTAAAGGCAAGTTAAGCGGTTTGAAGTCACACGACTTCCACGTGCTACTGCAGCAAATATTACCCTTGTATTACAAAAAGGTTTCAAACAAGAGATTGGTAGGTGCAATTGTACGATTGAGCAGAGTGTTTAGGAAATTGTGTGCGAAGTCAGTAAATCGGGATGACAAGGTCCAATTGCAGACAGATTCCGCTGAAACAATGTGCTTGCTTGAGAAGGAAATGCCTCCATCGTTTTTTGATATCATGTCGCATCTGCCAAACCATTTGGTAGAAGAGTTGTTCATGTGTGGTCCGGTTCATACAAGGTGGATGTATCCGTATGAACGTTACTTTAAAAATTTAAAAGGTTACGTGAGGAATTTGGCCAAACCGAAGGGAAGCATTGCTCACGGTTATGAAACGGAGGAAGCTTTGGGGTTCATAACTGAATACATGTCGGAGTACTCTATGACGTCTCGAAGAGTGTGGGACGACAAGGAGGAACCGTCAATGGTGGACAAGATATTGGAGGGGAAAGGGAAGTTGAAGCCGTTATCAAACGAACTGAGGAGTGCCATGCATGAGTTCATTTTGGACAATGCATCCCATGTCGAGGCATACCGTAGGTGAGTGTCCGTAAATTCATTTGTGGAAGAAGTGGAATTTTCGAAATGAACTTTGAGCTGTTGATGACAGTATTCTATATACTGGTTGAAGAGTGACTTCTGCAATAGTATGAGGACAGTACGCGCATGTCTCTTAGGTATTCACATGCGGATGAAAATGTGAGTCTTTCTGCACATGGTCTGAACTAATTGGTATGTTTAGGTGTGGAACTTAAAAACAGATGCTTAAATTGAACTCCGTTATATGAGTAGCAGTAGGTAGAGTTGCAGAAAGTGACTGAGGACCCGTTGTTGCAAGGTAACAGTGACATGTTCTCTTTTATCGGTTTCCTACCTGTATGAAACTAATGCACGGTCCATGTACTTTTTTTTTTTTTTTTTTAGTATTGATAGATGTTGAAATGAAGAGAGGGTACACTTGATCAGTTTCTGTGGAAGAAAAAATTTGATGGAGCCATAGTAACGTGGAATAGCAATTTATGGTACATTATGGTATATGTTTATAACAGAATATTGTATTGCGTGAGGTTGTAGTCATACATGTGTGGAAGGTGAAGTGTTCAGTTTTAGATGGAGTAGAGTTAGTTGAATCGTCTCTAGAAGTGCAATGCGCGTATGTGTGATATGTGCACTGTAAAGTTGTATGTTGTTGTATTGTGTCGTAAGAGGTTTACAGCGTGGAATCCCAATTGCTTATTGGAAATCATACTTTTCCGGTGCAAATGAGAAATCGAAATAGATAAGGAAACGAAGAAATGCTTCAGTTAGTTTTTTGAAAATGGGTCATGAGTCGTAGGTACCTTTATCTCTGGGGAAATGAGGAATTCACTGTTTTTTTTAATTTATTCGATTTTTTGAAGGCATGATTTCGGAACTCTGTGTATGTGACTGCGCACTGAATTTTTTGAGATGATAATGAGTAGGGTTTATTGATGCAGACCATGATTGAAATCATGGTATGCAAAGTCCCAGTGTTGTTTTTTATGAAAATGCAATAGTGATGCGTGAAGAAACAAGGTATTATGGCGTACAAGTAATTAACGCAGTTTAGCTGCACACATGTCCACGTGTACAATATTATTTACTTGTGGGAGAATTAACTAGAAAATTTTGTCTAGTACAAAATTTCCTTGAAATGTTTCAAGGAATTTTCATGACGACAGTGTGAAGTGGACCGGTAACGGTGCAAAGGAGTTTTTTTTTTTTCCAGTGTAGTCACTGGAGGGGGGCCAAATTAGATTCGACGAGGAAGTTCTGAGTTTCTAGCTTACTGGAATATGAGCAGTCCGGTCGTTTGTCGTCGCAGGTGGACGGAGTGAAAGCAAGCAAAAGACAAGTAATTTCTGGAAATGTTGTTACTGAATGGAAGTGAGTTGCATTACAGAATGTGATGGGAAATGTGCATGTCCTTCCCATTTGCAGTTATGTGTAAGAGTGTATACTATATGTTGGCTATATTTTTGTTGAAATGTCCTTATGACTTCAATGGAATCCGCAATTCTCAGTAGAGTAAGTGGGAAACATGGTCGTGGTTGTGTTTCCGTTTGTTGTAGTTGCATCATTTCTGAAGAGAGGGAGTTCAAACTGTAACGGTCAGTGATATGTCTTTAATTTTCCATAGGTACAGGGTGCGAAATGCCGGATTGTAAATGTGCACGTGCACTGTAGAAGTGCATTACACTAGTAACGCATGTGCAGTAGTGCAGCGTCGAGGCAGTAGTGTAGGAGTGGGGAGCGGAGGACAACAACAGTGTTAAAACCTTGTGCTGCAGTACGTCTTGTTGAAGTGGTCTAAATATCAGTCGAAGGCAGAACACGTCGTTCACATGTGTAGGTAGTTGTTGAATAGGGGAAGGAAACTGGAATTCAGTACATGATGTTAGCATGTGTTCGATGTTCAGAAATGTAATACACGAAAGCTGTGTGGAATTGCTGAAAACGGTATGTGGAACGCGCATAGCAACATTTTTTTTTTCGGTAGGAAAGGAAGGATATGGTGGATGTCGAACTGGAAG
The DNA here is from genome assembly GCA_951230915.1 of Antitrichia curtipendula. NCBI lineage: Eukaryota > Viridiplantae > Streptophyta > Bryopsida > Hypnales > Leucodontaceae > Antitrichia > Antitrichia curtipendula. Next base: position 14,193,628 of record OX579639.1, on the reverse strand, counting down.
AATTGTAAGGGATAAAGACTCCCTGACTTGAAGAAGTCTGAATAGGAAAAGGTAATTCATGAACGGAGCATGCGAAAGTGAAGGTGTCACCGCTTCGGGAACAATGAATCATGTTCTAGGAGTGAAGAATGGGAATTGAAAGAATACTGTGATTGGGCGTAGAAGCGTGTTTGGAACTCAGTGGTGCAAGATATGTGATTTGAAGAGAGACAGTCAATTAGGTGTGCTGAGGAGTGCACTCAGAGGAGTGCAGTATGTATTTAGTAGTATAGGTATCAAAAAAAAATCGTACTGAAAAAATTCATATAACGTTGCAGGAGGTATGAAGTATTGTGGCAGGAGAGGGCTGATGAACGCAACGAATTTCGTCGGGCACACCCTCACAGAAGTGGAAGGAGAGGTGCCCCGTTTCCTCGGGGTTTGGAAGAAATTCCAAGTTTTGTTAAATGGTTTGAAGAAGATGTACGGAAGGCTATTGAAGAAGGACAGGTTGTTTCTGAAGAAGTGGAGGACTCATCACAGTTACCTTCTTTACAAGCGAAGAAGTATAGAAGCATGTATGCATACGGGTACCACTTCCGAATGAAAAGTGTGGAGCAGAGCATGACCAGTACCTGCGACTCCGGAGCAGGGCTTTTTTTTTCATTTTTGAAGAAGTGCCATAGTGGCGATACAAAATGTTACAGTAGTGCTCCAAATTGCAACATTCATCCACTTATTGGATGTATAGTATAGTTTTCATCCACAATTAGGCAATTTCATCTAATATTTTTTTAAATTTCAAAGTTGTCTAGCGATTTCATCCAATTTTTTTGGCATTTTTTATAACCTTTTTTAGCCAGATTTTTTTTTCTGGTGCAAACTGGCACCAGAAAGCCAAAAAAAAAAGCCGGAGTCCGGAGTGGCCGCGGTTTTTCGACAACCATGTCGCTCAGGGAGACGTGACCAAAACATTCAGACAGAGGACCTTGAATACATAGGACAGATTGAGGAGATTGTTGAGCTTGACTACAGAAGACACTGTGTCGTGTTATTGGTATGTGACTGGGTAAAAGCGAATTACAGAGGAAGGAATGCTACTGTGAAAAAGGATGAGTGGGGATTCACCATGGCAAATTTTAGATCACTAGTACCATTCGGTTACGAATCTTTTGCTTTCCCTTTGCATTGTCACCAAGTCTTTTTTTCAGATGATGAGGACGAGCCAGGCTGGAAAGTAGTATTACGTACTGAGGTGAGAGGACGCCGAGTTGACGTTCAGTTAGAGGAGGAAGAAGATCCAGAGTTGTTTGCCATGGGCCGAGATTCAGACTACGAGGGCTTGCAAATGCCAGTTGAAGGTCAAGAAAGCTTCCCTCAAAATGTGGATGGAGGGAGAGATGTTCTTTTGCACGAAGTATTCAACGATGTTGGTCAGGAGAACCCTGTGATGTTTGACAGGGACTTCGGTGAGTCATCGGACGAGGAAGAGTGAACCAACGTGAAAGGCAGCAGCAGGTATTATGTTATTCGTTTGATTTCCATTGTCATTGAAGCATAGGAAGATTGATGATGAGTTGGACAAGGTTTTGCGCACATGCAAAAGTTGTACTGTATTAATAGTAAAGGAAAAGGACAGAAATGGTAATTGCATGCATTTACAGTGTACATTTACAGTGTACATTTACAGTGTACTGGAATAGTGGAGAGTAGAAGTACTGTAATGATATTTGTAACATAAATGAATGTTTTACTGTGTTTGTGAACTTGAAAACATGCAATGGAAGTGCCGATGGGAATGAGAGCTGAAGTACATGTTGGAACGTGAAAGAAAAATAATGCACTGTTCATGACATTAAAGTCCTTTAATTTTGAAGTCAAACGTAGTGAAGGATGTCTTCTGGTGGACTTCAAAGAAATAAGTGGAATTACATAAGGAGGAAAAGTATGAATTCTTATGCATTGAAATGTGTAGTATGTGCAGTGGAGTGGACCGGAGGTTCAGACATGCGAGGACAGAGTTTGAGAATTTGTTTAATTTAAAACTTCTGAGGTTATGTTTTTTGGCGGGGGAGGTACATGGAGGAGACCTGTCTAGAGAAGTATAATTCTGTAGTGGTGAACAAGTAGGGTCCTGTGAACACAAATCTGAGTGACTTGGAAACTGTAGAGTAAGGAAGTTGTATAGTTTCAAGAGATTTTACTAACTACAAGGTAGACCGTGGAAAGGAAACGTGTATGTGTTACTGGTTTCAGGCATATACGAGGCAGCTGGACGTTGCAAGAGTATGTTTTTGTTATTGATTTAGAAAAACGAGGAGGACATGGCAAGTAATGTTTGATTTTGAAAACTAAAGTGCGAGTGTGAATGGATAACCCACACGGTGGTCAGTTTGTTAGTTGCGAATGGAAATCATCAGTAAGTTTATTACATAGTATTCATCTCCTAGTAATAGAATTTCACATATGCGATAGTGAGATTTGAATATCAGTTAGTAGTACGTGAATTGAACAGAGGAGTTCGTACACTACAGTAGCATGTAGTGCTGCATTTGTGTGTCCATATACAGAAATGAAAGTATGAGGCATAGATGTATATGAGGAAATCCTCATATGCAGTGTGTTTGCACTGTTTGTAAAGACCATGATTGTGATTGAACGCGAAGTGAATTATATTGTTACTATGTTCTTACAACAATGCGATTTCATTGTGCGCTCTTTTCTTACAGGAATGCAATTTCATTGCATGCATTAGTTCATTTTCTGTTGATTTAGTAGATGAAATGCAGGAAGAATGACAAGTTCAGTTGGAAGCACGCACATGTTTCCACAAAAAAATTTGAAAGGAGGATCTCTCATATATGAAAATTGAATGAAATGAGTACTAAGAAACTAAATACACAATGCCCACATCAACAAAGAGCTTGGCAAATATTCAACCAACTTAACAAGAAAATGCGTAACCTGTCAAAATGGTCATGACAGTGCCGAAGTCAACAAAAAAGTGTTCATGTTTTGTTAATTTGGTCACTCATTTTCTAGTAGTGGGTGGAGATACCTTTCCGTAGCGAAGGCGCTGCACGTGAGTTGGAGATATCATTCCTACATCATCGTCCAGGAATTGAATTTGCAAATTCTAGCATGGCAAGAATACCTTGGTTAGAGAATAACATTATTTGGGAGCCAGTGGATGGGCAATATATTGTTGCAATTTGTAAACAAGCAAAATAGGAGAACCGCAAGGAAAAAATGTTAGATGTGGAGTATAGAAGTCGTTTTGCAACGCGGAAAGCAAAAAATTTGGTGTATAACAATCCTTTGTTCTACATTGAAGCGTCGGTAAAAATTAATGCAAAGGAGTTCAAGCGGAGGTTCATCACCATATATTATGAAAATATGATGAAACTTCGCGACATTTGGAAAGCATGTGGGAGTCCCAATGTTGCAGCACGACATGATGATTCAAATAGAGCAAAAGCACTTACAATGGCAGCAAGCGCGTTGCATTAGAGTAAGGATTTGCCAAAACAAATGAGTCTTAGTGAGTTGTCGAAGAAAATGATTGATTACACCCGGCATGCGTGGAATGAAGATGAGGAATCGTATGAGGCTATATTGCAGGTGTGTAAAGATTACAAAGATGGTAAATTTTTTTTTAGCAAAGAAGTGGAGGACAAGTGGAAGAAGATAGCAAGGGCGGCAAATTTGAATGAAACAATGGATGGCAGTCCCAGACGGAAGCAAATGGTTCATACATGGTTGCGGCCTTTGACAAGAGTGTCAAAAGAGAGTTATGGACGTCTGACGAAGGAAATGGCTGCCAAAAATGTAGTGGAAAGACGTCGAGAATCACAAAGGTACTACTTCAACAGTGCTACCATTCTGAATCCTCTGAAGGGTACTGTGGCATATGTAGTGGATTGACTGCAACGGAAGGATGCAGTCAGAAATCAAATCCGATATCTGATGGTGCAAGCAGGTGATGAGAAACCGTCATGTATGGATGAGTTCTTTAATATAAGTGCAAGTCTATACTCTATACAGAAATGCATGAGGAAGACAGTTCTGAACAATGGGGCAGACATTGCGAAATGATTCAAAAACGTTGTGGAGTGTGCCAACTGTGAAAACCGTTCCAGCCTTAAGCAATTTTGAGACTTTAATTCCAACTTTTGTAAGGCAACATGTGGAAGATATCTGAGCAGGTCATAGAGGTTTTGCCGGATACAATCGAGATGTTGAAGACGTTATAAATGCTCGATGGGACTAGCAAGTGGCACTATCCACAGTACAGCATCAAGTGAATCAAAATTCTATGTATATGAGGTGTAGGGGAGGATTCTTTGAGGAAGAGTACGTGGAACTCGGAAAACCTTATCTGTGGATTTTTGATTGTAGGCATGGAGGCTCACAAGGAGAAGACAAGGTATGGTCAGATGAAGACTACAGCAAGGTACTTCAGCACTTGCAGAGATGGATGTCTTCAATTGTACGATGGAATGTGGGTTTTTTTATTTCCGCCCGGCGTGTATTTTGATGAACCTATGAAATCGATGATGGCATTGCCAAAAGGCTGCACATACTTGCGTGGTATGTGGACATTCCAAATGGAAACAGTTTCAGAATATATACATGACCTTGGAAATGGTAAGCACAAAGAAAAGAAGGTGCAACCAGTGGGAGATGTAGTAGTCATTATGCAGTGTTTTAGTGAGTGTTCAATTGTTGATAACTTTTCGAGCATCGAAAGACACTTGCAAGTAATGTTTGCAGACTGTTGGAGCTCAGAAGTGTTAGCACAAGCTGAAGACAAGTTGGAAAGGACCCTAATAGAGTTGAAGAAGATGGTGGATATGTATTTGCCACAGAATTGGAGATTGGTAACATTTGGTATAACAATGGCAGTGCCTATGTTCTTAGAAACTAGGTTTATAGGCAGTGACATCATTATCATGGAAGGAGCATCCAGTAGGACAAAATTTGTTTACAACACATTACGGATGACATATGGAGACAAGATGGTGATGGTAAACAATGTGGATAGATTTGCTGAACGTCGAGTTGTGCAGGAATTGAGTGCAGGAGAAAATGAGCACAGTGTTGGTCCTTCTAGAGAGAATATTGGTGTACCATGTGGTTAACATGATAGGATTGTATCATCATCAAGTGACTCTGCCGAGGGTGCTAGAAGATTTCAAGTGACGCAAAGGGAGAAGAGGAGAGTGACAATCATCGACTCTGGAGCATCCCTATCAAGCAATGATGATAGTGGTCCTGCACATCGAGACTCAGACGAGTTACGTAGTGGTGGTTGAAGCTTAGGATCTTCAAATACCAACGCTGTGGGTAACTTCCATAGAGCAAGAGAGGTTTTGGACGAAATGGAGACAGATCCTAATTATGTTCTCTCAAAAGTGGTTGATGAGGTTCAAAATGTAGAAGTAGAGGGAGGTGAAGTTGACATTGGTCAAACTGAAGATGGAACAATAGTAGTGGGACTGGAATCAACATTCACTACATTGGGCTCTATGAGTTTGACAGATAATGAAGATGGGTTCTTCTATGATAAGGAGCACGTACAATATGAACGAACTGGAGAAGAGGGACGATACAAGTATTATATGGTGAAGGAAAATGTACATGTAGTAGCAGCAGTAGAAGAAATGGCAACACCAATTTTGAATACCGTAGAAGACAGAGCAATTGATTCAGATTTTACACCACCTATGATTCCAACTTGTTTGGAAGGCATGGAGGAAGACATAAATGTCATGGGAGGAGTCACTGTAAGTGCATCGACAGTTATGGAGCCTACATCAGCGTTGTCAGCATTCACAATGTTGGAGTCCATGAACTTGATGGAAGATGAAGATGGTTATTTCTATGATAGGGAGCGCAAACGATATAAACGGACCGGTGAAAAAGGATGATACACGTATGAGCTATTAACATCAATTTCAAAGAGAATTGCCCTCTCTCCGGCAGGATCAGAGGGAATGTGTACGTGCTAGAGTGGAGGTGGTAGTAGATTGCGTCTCTCCATCATTACGATCTCCAATTAGTGTTCCGGGATTGGATGAAGATGCAAATACAATCGGTGGAATAGGAACTGATCAACAGACACAATCATCTGTACGAGTGGTACAAACACCAGAGGAAGAAGTGTCATAAAAATGTAGAGACGCATGTATCCGTAGAAGACTGAGTAATGTATTGTAGACAATGTGTGGTGTGTATGTATGTATATATGTATTTGCTGGAATGCATATTTTATATTATGCGTAATAAAATTTAAAAAAAAGAGTGGTAATGAATTGGTATTGTACTTTATATAATGTTAATAAATGATTGTATATAAATTTGCATTTATTACAGGAATACAAATGTAATTGGAGAAAAATTTGCAGTGCTTAAAGTTTTTGTATTATAAAGAGACATGAACAAAAATTTAAGAAAATATAAATCCATTTCATGAAGAAACAAATGATATTTTAAATTTTTCTGATCAAAACAAGAACTAGTACCCCTATGAACTAAGGGACATGCACAAAATTTATATTAGAAGATGGAATAGGGAGAATGCAGTTTTAAAAAAATTTGAGGGTACAAACATTTTTGAAATACTCTTTTTCAACACTCAATTTTGAATAAATTGTGTACTTGACCAAGTGCAACAATGTCTAATTGAGTGTTCATTTTGAATGATATGTCATCTAATGAACAACCTTTCATCTAGTTTCAATTACCCAAGAGAATCATGGTCATTGATGCCACCTTGGCTACATTCAAAAATTTGCATAAAAATCCTTGGTGGTGAATCATTGGCCGCAATCTTTGAAATTTACAAAAAGAAAACAAATTCAAATATTTTGGACAATGTAGAAAAAAATCTTTTTTTGGAGTGATTTAATTAATTACACCTATATAAATGGATGAAATGGACAAAATGCATATGAATTTTGAATTATTCTTCCAAATGAGTGTTCATTCATCCCAAAACAACAATATGGTCTTCATCAAGAAAGTACCCTTCATTGCTTCAATATTGTTGCAATATTGTTTCAATGGATTAACAGTATAATATTAAAAATATATTGTTGCATTACTGCAAGTAATAATGCAACAATATAGTTTCAATGGAAATACTGCATTTTTATTAAAAGTATATTGTTTCAAGTACTGCAACAATATACTTTCAATACTTACTATTAACCCATTGAAACAATATTGTAGCAACGGGTGGCTTTTTCCCGATGTTTAGAGTATTGTATGTAGCAAATCAATGATTTCATCTACTAAAAATAGGAGACTATAAATCACCTAGTATTTTACCTCAAAAAAATTTGTGCAGAACTCACCCACCCACCCACCACGGAGATTCAAGAGATGTGACATTAAAGAAGAATTGACATTTTGATGGATTTCATATTCTAAAAGTATAATTTTTTTCAAATTTGAAGTACATTATTAATCACATCATGCATATTAGTATACCATTCATGGTAGAAGTGGAAGGTTTACATCGCACAATTTACAAGGAAAAAAGCCTAGAACATCTTCTACAAACAATATTTCACATTCCCAAAAATTAAAAAAATGCATTTATTTTATCGTACAATCAATGCGCTTGGCCAAGTGCAAAAACTACGAATTGCATGCTAAATAGGTACCGGGGCACAAGCCAGGTGCACAAGCCAGGAAGGGTCCACTTGGAAGACAAGGAAAGAGCCCCGAACATTCTGGTGACCCCCAAATGCCCTCGGAAAGAGAGCGACCTCCTTCTCGGACGATGCGGCGATGCTGGTGCTTCCCACACTCCCACGAAATGGTTGCCGCACAATTGCACATGTGCTCCGAAACGCCCCCATTGCTCTTTTCTTGACTTCACGTTTCAACGCTGCTTTCGCCATCGCTTAAGATCATACGTTTCGCCCATTCTTCTCGTCACCCTTCATTCCATCGCTCACCTGCAGCAGACAGATGGGGCGTAACGGACTTTCGTAGATCGATCAGCAACGGAATTTCGCAGAAATCATGGTGTGCTGGGGTGGTTGAATCGTCAGTTGGTTTGATTTCCAGGTATGGAGTTGAACCAGTGATTGATGCGTTTGGTTGATGCAATTGTAATTCAAGGTGGTTTTTGGTGCATGGTCAAGGAATTTGTTGATTTTGTATGGGTGGTGTCGGAGTGGGGTGGACGGATTGTGGTCACGGTGCTGGGGGTGTCTGAGAGGTGATCAGTTTAGGGTTTTATTTGTGGCGTCTGGGTGGGGGTGAGTGGAGGTGTGTGTGCACAATCGCTCCTTCTGTTCAAATGGCTGCTCCCCTCGTTTGTCAGTTACATGGAGGTACTTTTGTTTTGTTTGGGGTATTTTTATGGTATTGGAGATCTGTGTGTGATAGAGTTGCTGTTCAATTGGTTCGGAGTGCCGGATTTGGTGGGTTCTTGGCGGGATTGTTTTGAGTTTCGCAGCGCACTTCGCCGTAGCTGATTTTTTTTGGAATTTGAGCATTTGTGGAAAAGAATTTAGGATCTCGGTCGGTTTCTTCAAATTCGCAACTGTTCCTTCTGGTTTCTTGTATGTGTTGATCGGCAGGTTCAAGATTCTGCTCTACACAAGTCCTATGCCCTGTCACGGAGAATTCCTCTGTGTAGCTCGGTTAGCAGCTGTTTGTGGTCAATTTTATCTAGTTTGATTTTTTTCTAGCATCGGATAAGTGTTTTATCGTGTTTCTGGTTTCAATTGGTTCGGAGTGGCGGTTCTGTTTGAGATCTTGACCTGATTTTGAAATTTCGCACTCCACTTGTGGAGCACTTCCTATTGTCGAGATTTTTGAAGTTTGAGCATGTGTTGAGAATGTTTTAGCAATTCCATTTTCACTGTTTTCTTCGTTTTTCAGTTGACTTTCTTTGTTCGATTCTCTTCTTTGGGGCATTGCAACTGTCATCACTGTGATGCAGCGCGAGCTTTAAAGAATAATTAATCTTCTGGAAAACATGTTTCTTTGTATTCTTTTGAAGATTGTAGAGAGGAAACGGCTTTGGAATTCATCTGAAGCAGCGGCGTGTACGTTCTTTTCAGAGCAGGATCCAAAATGAAGGGGAAAGGGCTCTTCACGGCTCTACATGCAGCAGCATCTCGAGCGTTGAGTGCTCAGAGTCCTCTCCGACTTCCCAATCAATCCATTATCTCGCTCACACTTACGAGGCCCAACGGTATCCTTGCAAGGTCCAGTTCTCCCTTCCTACACAATGAGCACATCTACCATCGGTACGCTGGATTTAGCACGGCAGCCGAAAGGATTTTGGACAAGGAAGAATCTCCAGCTCCTGCTGCAACTGAGTTTGTCGGTATGCCAGCTACGAAGCAATTCCAGAAGTCACGTGTTGTTGTTCTGGGAACAGGATGGGGGGCGTGCCGGCTCCTCAAGGATATCGACACTCGTTACTACGACATAGTGTGCGTCTCTCCACGCAACCACATGGTGTTCACACCCTTGTTGGCCTCCACATGCGTTGGAACTTTGGAATTTCGCTCTGTAGCCGAGCCAGTGAGGATCATCCAACCAGCCCTTGCGAAGGATCCTGATTCTTTTTTCTTCCTCGCAAAGTGTACGGATATCGACACCGGGAACCACGAAGTGCATTGCGAGTCTATATACGATGAAGCCACTTGCACTGTTGGAGGGGATAAGTTCAAGATTGCTTATGACAAGCTGGTCATTGCAACGGGCGCGGAGGCCACCACATTCGGCATTCAAGGCGTCTACGACAATGCGATCTTTCTTCGTGACGTGAAAAATGCAATGGACATTCGGTCGAAGCTGATGCTCAACCTCATGCGGTGTGAGATTCCTGGGACAAGCTTGGAAGAGAGGAAGCGGCTGCTGCATTGTGTGGTGGTGGGAGGCGGTCCTACAGGTGTGGAGTTTAGTGGTGAGCTCAGTGACTTCATTCAACGTGACGTGCAACGCAAATTCTCTCATGTGAAAGACATCATTGGTGTCACGCTGATTGAAGCTAGTGAGATTCTCTCCTCTTTTGATGTGAGACTGCGTCAATATGCTACCAATCACTTAACCAAAAGTGGAGTGGAACTGAAGCATGGAATGGTGAAGGAAGTGTTTCCCAACAAGTTGATTCTGACAGACGGAAGTGAAGTGCCGTATGGGCTCTTAGTCTGGTCCACAGGCGTGGGGCCTTCTGCCTTTGTGAAAGAGCTGCAATTCGAGAAGTCGCAGGGTGGAAGAATTGGGGTGGATGATAATCTTCGAGTGCCTGCTTTCCAAGATATTTACGCCATTGGGGACTGCGCGGGGTATCTGGAGGGGACTGGAAAAACGCCGCTGCCTGCTTTGGCTCAAGTTGCAGAGAGACAAGGGAAGTACCTTGCTAAGGCATTGAACAAGCTTGGGCAGTCCGGTCATGCACGAGCTGGAAGTGGTACTGCAGCATCCGTGACAACTCCCTTTGTTTATACGCATTTGGGTAGTATGGCCACTGTGGGGAGGTACAAAGCTTTGGTGGACTTGAGAGAGAGTCCGAATAAATCCGGTCTCTCCATGACAGGGTTCAAGAGCTGGCTCATTTGGCGATCGGCTTATTTGACACGGGTCATCAGCTGGCGTGCTCGTCTCTATGTGGCCTTCAATTGGGGGACCACATTTCTTTTCGGTCGTGACATCTCTCGCTTCTAGGCCAACCATTCGGTGAGACCTCTGCTCTGGACATGCTTGTGAGTATCTGCTTTGGGAGCGTTCTGGTATAATATCTGTTACTCGTATTTGGAAACCTCATAGTGTCAGAATCTTTACCACACGAGGATGTCCAAGCACTCTTCAATCTGATGCCCAAATACCTTGAAGATCATGTTAGTTTATGCCAGGCTGTTGTGGAACATTTCAATGGTTCATATCCCTGAGAAGACCTGGTTATATTCTCTAGTTTCTTGTGGTGCTCTTGTTCGCAACTCTCGTAACCAACAGCTGCTGAAAGACACTTAAAAGAGAGCTGATATAAGATGGGTAGTGATACTCTGTAAATAGTGATTCACAATTTTGCTTTTAGATCATCAGAAGTGGCCCTGCTTTGATCGAAGATGATGAGGTGCAATCTTCTACAGCAGAACATGCTTTGTGTCAGTCTTGGTTACGTTGAGCGGCTTGAACTTGGACTTTTTTGCAAAGTCTAGTGATCTGCAGCTATAGCAGTGGCTTAGTAGTTTTCACTTTCAATCAAAAGAGGGTACCGTGTAGGTAGCGAAGGGCAGATCTATTCATTATTTTTATTTTCTATCGCAGAATTCGCTCAATGGCTCAATTGCATGGGCCTATTTTTACATGGAATCAGTAAGGTACTAATTTTTATTGTACAGAATATTGATATATGGCAAGTGCTCTGACTTTTTCTATTGCCCTTCATTGTTTACCTCCAACTGGGTGCAGGCACTTGATTCTAATCAATTGCTGTTTTCCCGTAGGGGACCTGTGATTGTCACTTGGTGAAAATTCAACCAAAAGGTCAAAACTTGTAGGAGAAACGTGCATTGACAAGTTGACATAACCAAGAAGAAACTAGAAGCCCACCCCATTATAAAGGCTTTGAAGTTATAGCATTGGCTCACTTTTCAAGTTGCACCCTACTCAAACCACCTCACAAGTAACTCGTCATGGAAAAGTCTCTACTTCTTCAATACAAGGGACACTAACAACAAACTTGAGAAGGAAGAGCTAAACATGGAGATAATAGAATTGTCAAAAATTATGGTGGAATATTGACAATTTCTCTTTCCTCAAACTTACTATCTTTTCCTCCATGAAGAGAATTGACACTAAGGTAACAGGCTTTGAAATTGAGCAGGCTTCAAGAATCGTCCCTAAAGCAAGTCCCAAAACAATGTAGAAGTCAATTTGAAAATGGACAAGTTTTTGAGAGGTGACAAAATGTGATTTTGTGGGCGTGGTTTCAAAAGAGCTAGCAATCAATATTCAATCATAGACTAATCAATTGTAGATTCATTAATATGTGCTTCAATTAGCCATACAAAAAGTTATATGATGGTAAGTAAGCTTATGACTTGTTGAGGTTTCAGGAACGGGAACAATATCTATGTGGTTTGTTCCATTTTGGACACTCTTTGCGTGCTTTCATGCACTTCCGTGCAATCTATGTACAATACTAGTAACCTACTGCAGTCTTATTTTTATACAAAATTTTAACAATTTGTCTTTTAGTGTAATTAATTATGAAGAAGTTGTTTCAATTTGATTTTCAAATGTCAAGTAAACTTAACTTTCATTTCAATGTAAAAAATGACTAATAGTCAAATAGAAAAAGTAATAGAAAAAAAGATGAATGAATAAATATGCTTTAGAAATAAGGAGTATCAAATAGACATTATAACTATTTGAATTTTAAGATATGTAGAGTCATCTTGTCCAATGACTATAAGTCAATTTGTCTTTAATTTGTCTTTAGATTGTGTAGTGATTACTTGTCCATGTTGTAATTTTTATTTTTTGTACTCTCTTTGAAATAAGAAATTTATTTGTATTACTTGTCTATGTTTGTATATAAGTTGAATTAGCTAGTGATTGGCTTACGTCCTTATGAATTGAACGATTAGCCAAAGATTGACTTTATAATTTATATTTTATTCATTATTTTTCTTATTCCATTACAAAATTCCCTGTGAATGAACCTTTGCCACTATACTATAATAAAATTGACAATCCCATCTTGGTTGTTACTTTTTGGTTAGACACCTACATCATTTTTCCTTCAAAAATTTGTATCTTTGTCTGTCGCACTCAAAAATTCACAAAGAAAATTGCCTTCAAACTGTTTTTGTTTTCTTTATCTATCCAACATTCATTTCTAAAGCTTCAGCAAAGACCCTCATCCTCAAATCTATATTTGTACTTAAATGGTCACTTTTTGAGCTTGTTACCTTACACTTCTACTCTTGAATAATATAATGTAGCATGAAAAAAAATCATATTAATCCTTTTAACCATAGAAAGCCATGGCCCTATCACTAAGGTAGTCAAACTAAGCTTATTAGATTATTCAATGAATATATACACTCTTTGTTTCTACAAATTCTTTGAAGTTTATTCATAGAACACTTTTAGTCAATAACCCTACAACTAACCATAAATGAGTTATTTTTACTTAAGAAAACGTCATATCATGGGCCTTATTTAATCTTGCAAGGTCCTCTTGTCAAATAATTAGCTAAAAATTACTAGATTCAAGAATATATAGGTGCATTCTTTGTCTCTACAATTTTTTATAAATCATTTATTGGACACTTTTTGACCTTTGCATCATTTTGGAATTAAAGGATTTATAAGTTTAATCTCTAAAGGACCAAGCATTCAAATTTTGGACAACAAATGAACTCAAAGACATCCCAAGCACTCAAAAATGTTTTTTTTCATCCATTGATTTTTTTGAAGATTCTTATAGTAGTTCCTTAACATTTGTACGATATAGATTTTGAAGACTTTGCTTTGCAAATACTCTATTATTCAATAGGTATTGGTTGGTCTAACTTCAAAAAATAACCTTTTGAGCTCAAAAAATTCCTTTTGAAAATGAATTGAATAAAAAATAAAAATAAAAATCTTCAAAAATCATTGTGAATAGCACTTATCATTAGGATTTAAAGAAAAATAATTCTTTTAAAAATCACAAATATTCAATTTACACTCAATTTTAAAAGGAAATTTTAATTTTTTACTTCAAATTTTATTGAAAAATATTGGTTTGTTACTAATTGATCAAATCGTATGAGTACAATCTGTGAATCATATTTTACAGTTATTGTTTGAGAATCATGATTAAATTATTGTTCTAAGTTCAATTTTATTCCCTTTGTCTTACTAAAAACTTCCAAATTAGGTTCCAATAAAAAGTGGTGTTTATTGATTTTGATTGTTGAGTAAGCGTTGGCCATGTTGAACGACCTTGTAGGGGCAAGTCGAGTGATCAAGGAACATTCCTTTCCTAGCAAGCTTGGCCTTGGCACCTTATACTTGTTCCTTCTTCAGATTGTAGTGTTGACAATGGATTCTATGACTACTCGGGCATTATAAAGATTTGTTCATGAAATGGATTAGGTCATTAGGTTTAATTGTTGCAAGTTTTTAGATTGCAACAGATATTTTTAGAATCACATTGTTGCCACCAACTTTTGAATCATCAAGAATGACAAGCCAACAACATTCATGAACTATGCTCAAATATAATACTTTTCGCATGGATTTAGGGTGCCAAAAGATTGTACCTAAGCTGAAGATTTTGCATAGATATAAAAGATGGAATACTAGTTTTTGAATGCATGTATCACTGGTACAAAGACTAAAAATGAAATTAATCACCCGTGGAATTATTTTTTGGAGTTTAGTAGTAAGACATAGGAAATATAATACATCTTTATGATTTTGGAAATCAAAACTACTCTTGGTTCTTTTTGGTAGAACCACCCATTCCCGACCAAGGACCCATAACAACCATTTCCAACCAAGGCTAGAACAAAACAAAGCTTGGAATTTGTGTCTTACTCCTTTTCAAGGTTGGGACTAATAAGGTCATGACACATGTTCCAAAGTATTGAGTAGGAAAGTAATTCTTAAATGATTAAAATTGGAAGACTCTATACATTGGGTACAGGTTCAAACCAAGTTTTGGCTTCCAAAATTCATAGTAATTTCAATTCAAGGCATAAAATTACCAAAACATTTGCAATCCCCATGATTTCTATCTTTTCACACAGCAAAAAATTTACATAGCCTTTTAGTGCTCCAGAACATGGGTGGAATTGCTTACTAGTGATCGGTTACTAGTGATCGGTTATGGGTGGTTCTACCATGGGGCTTAAATGAGCGCGATCGGGGGCGCCGTGTGAACGCGTAAACAAGGCTTTCATCACCACCTCCAATTCTCCACAAAGCGCCGGAGCTGACCGCGTCAACAAGCCCTTCGTCGTGGGCATTATTGTAGACAACCAGATTAGCAAATCCCTGTTCCGACAGTTGAGCTCGCCGTTGCACCGTTGCTCCTGTTCCTCTTCTTCGTTACCGTAAGTCCTTGAATAAGAATTTTCTTTTCATTTGCTTAAAAAATAAATAAAAAATAAACTTCATTGAATGGACAAGAGCGATGGCACGCACCGACCAATTTGGCAATTCGGAAGACTGCAACTTCGAGGAGCGGCGGCAGGGGTCTTGCACTTCTCCAATCTGTCCTGGTTAGATGAGCTAATGACATTTTAGGATACCGATTGAGCTTTCGGGATTGTGGAATTTCGCCGTTGGAGCTGGCGGACATGATTGCGGAGGTGAGTTTAGGATACGGATTGAGTTTTCATGACTTTCCGTTTTGCCTGTGCTTTGAGTGTACTTGTTTTCGCATTTGGAGAATTCTTGCGTTGCTGTTTTCATTGGTGCGGAGTGCCGGTTCTATTGAGATCTTGAGCTCGTTTTGAAACTTCGTACCGCACTTAACCCTAAAATCGCGTTTCTTGAAATTTGGGCGTTTATGGAAAATTAGTTTGGGAACACGATGATTTTGATCAAATTCGCTGCTTTTTTTTCTGGTTCTTGTACTTTCTGATTCGTATGTTCAAGATCTGCGTTGGTAACTTCCATTGCTTATCACAGAGAACTCTTCAGTGTGGCTCGGTTTCTCAGTTATATGGGGGAACTTTTGTCTAGTTTGATTTTATCTAGTATCGGAGAGCTGTGTGTGATAGTGTTGCTGTTCAATTGGTTTGGAGTGCCGGATTTGGTGAGATCTTGTCGGGATTGTTTGAGTTTCGGACAACACTTCGTCGTATTTAAGTTTCTTGAAATTTGAGCATTTGTGGAAAAGAATGTAGGATCTCGATCCATTTCTTCAAATTCGCTGCTGTTTCTTCTGGTTTCTTATATGCGTTGATCTGCAGGTTCTAGATCTGCTGTAAACACGTCCATTGCCCTGTACGGAGAATTTCCCCTGTGCAGCTCGGCGCACAGTTGTTTGTGGCCAATTTTGTCTTGTTTGATTTTATCTGACATCGGAGGAGTGCTTCATTGTGTTTCTAGTTTCAATTGGTTCGGAGTGCCGGTTCTGTTTGAGATCTTGTCCTGATTTTGAGATTTCGCTTTCCACTTGTGGCGCACTTCCTATTGTCGAGTTTTTTGAAGTTTGAGCATTTGTGGAGAATGTTTTAGCAACTCCAATTTTTAATCGAGTTCGCTACTGTTCCTTCCGGGTTCTCGTATGTGCCGATCGGCATGTTCAAGATCTTTTGTAGTCACTTCCATTGCCTGTCACTTTGAACTCGTCCGGTGCATCCCACTCTTCATTTGTTTGAGGCCAATTTTATCTTGTTTGAATTCTTCCACCAATACCTTATCTTTCATTAAACAGATAGCAGAGTTTGAAATTTAAGCGAAGGACTCAGGGCGTTAGATTCCTTGTCACATTTTGAATCGTATCTGATTCATCTCGCACATGTTCGCTTTGTTTCGGGATGCTTCTAACCTCGATGTGTGTGCAGGCACAAGCCATAGCCCAGCCGGAACCATATCTTGATGCCAGATCCACGAGGAACTCCCAGACTCCTGAACGGGGCACACTAACGTTATTGTTACAAGTCTCAAGTGCACTATGAGGGGAGAATTAATTGGACTGTGCACATCTTCAGCAAGTCGGTAGCATATTCCAACATGCCGCCACCTGGTATAAGAAAAAGCAACTCACTGCGGACTAGGGAGCATCGCCGAATCTACAACAAGTACACTTTGGGGCTTCAGCTACTAGGCATCTCTGTTATATGTATCAGTGTGCTGCTAACAATTTTCGAACTATCAAGCGACGGAAATTTGGGTGGGGCAGATGGATCCTTTCAGATGGTTGACCTTGGACTTGCAAGGGGTATGCAGCTGTCCAGCTTGCATCGAAATTATCTTCGAGGGCAAGGTTCTGAGGAGTTGGACCAGCGAAGAGTGACAGAAGGATCTCCATCAGAATCAGAGCCCAGTGTTAGACCCGTCTTTTTTTCTGAGAAAACTGAAAGTTTGGGTCAGAATGAGTTGTCGCGCGCTTCAGATTCCCCCTCTTTTGGTCAGAGGTTTCTGAGATTCTTGGCACCATGGATTTATTCTTCTGAGGTTAAGCCTCAGCAAATGCTAGTTCAAGCAGACACTAATGAATTGGATATTGGCTGTGAGATTGATGAAGCCTCTTCTTCCCAAGACTTCGAAATTCCTAGAGTGTTTTCAAAGTGCTGGAAGCCTCCAAAGCGATGTGCTACTGCTGAAGAGATGGGTATTGTATCAGCTGGCAACACAAGGGTTGCAAGTCTTCGAATACGTGAAATGATCAAAACGTGGATGCTTGATCATGGAGCGGAAGTGGTGCGAAAACTAGCTGGGAAGGAATTTTGTGAGCGCAAGTTTGTAATGGGACTTGCTGCTGAAGATGGGTTTGGCAATAACATGTACAAATTGCTTGGTGCTGCGGGCCTTGCGCTCATGCTCAATCGTTCATTCATAATAGGTACATTCCCTAACCGATTCCTGCTCTACCAATTCATGCTTATCAAACAGCAAGATTTCTGATACTAACTTTAACGAGGACTCGGAAGGTAGTGTTTTCTCTTCATTTTATGAACCAAAAGCAAATAGGACCTTTCAGTCTCATCAATATTTAGTCCTTCCATTCCTTCCGTGCATTGTGAAAGTAGTACATGGTTTCGTTTAGAGCGAATATTTAACCACGTTCAATATTTATGGTGTTGTTCTGCCTCAATTCCATGATGATAGTGTGAATTTCCGGTCTCGGCAATGTATTGAGTTGTGATATTGCTGTAGGTGAGCGTGGAGCGAATACTCCATCCTATATTGGTGATTCTAGCGACCTTGTCCTTCCCTTTGGAGACTATTTAATATACTCCAACCAATCTTTCAGTATGTATGAAGTGAAGCGTCTGTGGGCTTTGCATGATTGTGCTGGAGAGCATAAACGCCCCATGAGGATGCGTGTTGATGACATAGAACATGGACCTGGGCGGTCGAAGTCTCTGTGCGATGATTGGACTTCCATTCCGGACTCCGTGTTGTGGTTCAAGGGCACGATGGACACAGTTGGCCTGCAGTTTTTACTAAAAAATAAGAACACAGCAATGCGTTCAGCGGCTGCTGCGGTCTTGGGCAACCCCGCTTTTCCGAGTTCCCGCCCAAATATTTTTGGTGAACTCCTTCGAGCATTTGTGACTCCCAGTCCGGATATCCAAGCAGCTGTAGAATGGGCATTGAAGGGAGGGTCTGAGCCAGACTTCGCCATCCATCTTCGTCTGCGCCATAACCTTAGTTTAGAGGCACCGACTGCTGCGTCAGCTTGCCTTAACCACATCACGCAGGGGATGCAACAAATACCCAGGTACATATACTCTTCACTCTTTTGCATGTCGAAGTTGATGCTCAATATTGTCTGTTCGCGTCTGTTCATGTGTCTTCTAGTAGAAATTCTCTACATGTAATTAAAGATCATATCGAACCTGCCTAAACTTGTACTGCTAAGTTTTGATCTTGCCGCTGGTCTTTACCAAACGATTTCTAATCGGTGGTTTTAGTCGTCAAGCACCATCCCTCTCATCTCGTCAATCCTCTACATGGTCCTGGCAGGAAGAAGCAACGGGTCGTGATCATTTCGGACACCCCAGAAGTATTTAGCGACCTCAATCAACAGTTGGAGGAGGATGCAGAATTGATTCGTTTTGATTATAAGGAATACTTAAACACGTTCAAGAACTTGAGCGTGGTGATGAGCTTACATTACGGTGAGCCTCCCCGTAGCAAAATGCGGGATTGGGGAGAGATGCCGCGCTGGGTTTCCCTGGTAGATTTTTTCCTAGCTTCTCGTGCAAGAGTGGCGGTCATTTCTGCGGCCAGTGAGAGAATCTGTACGACGTATGCACAGCTGGTCGGTTCTCTAGCTGCAGCTTCTACTCTTTCAGAAACAGATGACTATGCACAACGCCCTTGTGTACTGTACAGCAGTTTTCAGCGTGACTTGGTAGCTCAAGGGTTGGTGAAACAGTCTGGTTGGGGTCACGCTTGGCGTACTTTCGGTGGGAGGCTGGGGTGTAAGAACCAACCCTCGCAGTGCGCAAGAACGCCTCTGCTCCCTTTTGCTTGGTGGGACGCTCCTTGGCAGTCTCCAACCAGCCGTGACATTCACATCATGCGCAACATGGGCATCGAAATAGATGAGGTGGGAAACATTGCAGAGAATACCCTAGATGCTTTTTGTGAATCTCATCTAAAACTAAAGCCAACTGTATATAATTCTAAACTTCCTGCCTAATTCTTACATTCTTCTCCTCTAATTATGTCATTTTTTCTTGGACTTCTCCTTTTTTTCTCTTGAATTTGAGAGATTGTCTCCATTTTTCCAATGGTCTACGCTCTCAAAATCTAGGTGTATTTGTCATCGATGTGCATGCAATTACTAAGGAGGTGCTTATTGCTTAACTGCCACTTATCACAGTAGTTTGCAGAGACTCTACTCTAAAGTCAGAGCAGGACCTGCTTTGTCATCTAAGATTATCCAAAATATCCTTTAAAACCATTAATGGAATTGACTAGGTTCAGATTGAATATTCTACTAACTGCCTGCAGTTTTGAGTACAGAATTAATGTGCTTTTCAAAGTTATGTTGCTCAGTTGACTGTCTGTAATGAGTTTAAAGTGTGAGCCTGTGAGGAATAAGTTTTGCTTGATGTAGATAACAAACAGGGACCCTGTAACCACTTTTAACCAACAGGGACTTCGTCACAATTCCACCCATTCAGGGTTATGAATTTCAAGTGCTTTGAAGTGTATGTCTCTAAATGAGTCATACAGCAGGCACCCCATGATAAAGTGATACTTTATCTGTAAACCAAAATCTCTAGATAGTCATACTAATTTTATGAGATTTGTACCTTACAAATAGAAGAAGAATGAAATGACTTTTTTAGGTCTCAAAATGAAGAAGGGTCATGCATTGTCATGCAAAGAGGAGGGGATCATAATGAGGTAGGGTCACAATTAGATAACTTTACCTTAGTAGTGAGTTGCAAGGACAAGTTATACTAGTGGCAAAGAAGTGGGAATTGTAATGAATTAGGGTCACAATTAGATAACCTTATCGTAGTAGTGAGTTACAAAGATTGGTTAAATTAGTGCCAAAGAAGTGATTGTAATGAGGTAGGATCACAATTAGATAACCTTATCTTAGTAATGAATTGCAAGGACATGTTAAACTAGTGGCAAAGAAATGGGGATTGTAATGAAGTAGGGTCGCAATTAGATAACCTTACCTTAGTAATGAGCTGCAAGGACGGGTTAAAGTAGTCGCACGCCACCCTCAATATCCAACACCTAAAATTTCGATGATCATGATGAAATCTTCTTAGACCTGCTGCCAATTTGTTCATTTTTATTCCAAGTTTTATTCCAAGGCAACAAAGGGCAACTGAAGTGGAGATTTTGCATCTTCCACTTTGTGGGTCACACTAAGTTGCCCCCATGTAATTTTTTTACTGTAAAATCATGCCCAGGTCCAACCAACCAAGTACGGCCACATGAGGGAATCCCAACGAACCCCAACCCAAGGCAGATATCCCCAACTACAGCGTATTAGCCACAAACTGGGTTCCCAGATTCTTTTTCCATTTCGTGGCTGGGGACTGAAGAGGAATCCTTGAAAGGTGAAAATCTACATTGAAAGTGCTACTGAATTGGGTGTTTAAAACTTCAGCTTCCCATGAAAAAGCAAGGGCATGCGACACAATGTTGTACTGGATCGGCTGTTACATGGACCATACCTTAGCCCACCATTCACCCAGTTAGTACCTTTTTTAATTTAATCTCGACAAATCGGAAGTACAATCAATTTGCATTCTTGGCCTACAATATTGTTAACCCTTTATACAATGAGCCAGTTACCGTGGAAATCATCTGCTTGAATGGGTACCATGTCAGTTGTTGGCTTAAAAAAAATGGAAAAAAAAGAAAAAAGCACTTTGTTGGAAGATGAGCAAGTGTGGAAGATCTTTCCCTTTCCAGACAAAATTGGGAGGATGAATAGTTGCACTTTTGTCCTACATGAAGAGATTCTTTGTCATTCATCGGTTAGAACATGCCCTCTGCGTCGTTTATGGGTTAACAAGCCAAGACCATGCCCCTTGCTTGGAGATTGGGAGAATTCCTCATGGGATCCTTGAGAGTGGGAGTGAATCCAGTTTTATCATGTAACGTTGATGCGGACACTAAGTGTGTCCGTTTGGATGACTTCACTTACAAATGTAGGATGGAGAAAAATAATAATTTTTGTATCCAATTTTCTTATAAAAGTTGCTTGAGTACACTTTTAGTGAACAATGTTGCAAATTCCCTCATTATGATATTATTGACTTTTTCTAAAAAAGAAGATGCCTTAATCTACGGATCACCTTTATAGTGTGAGTTTGGCCATTTCTTGCTATTTACTTTTGATGTGAATTTCAAACTTTAAAATGATGTTTACTACAATTCATAAAATTTTCATGTTTTGGGGAATTTTTTTGAAATTACTATGAATATCTTAAGAAAATTGAAAACTACTATGAATATTTATTGATGTCTTCTACAAGTCAATGGATGGATAGAGAGAGATATGAATTACATGAAGGCAAAGATTGGAGAGAGTTAGTGGATTGGAAAGTTGCAACATTTGGAAGGAGACACTTTCTGGGAGAGAAGAGGCTTGGCACCAAGGCTTTTTTTTTGGAGTTCTGTCCCCCTTGTTGGCTTCACTAGAGAGGCCAGTTTTTGGAGGGATGAAGCCAGATACGTCAGATTTCTGACAGTCTGGCGAAATTTCGCCCAAAAGAAAAGCCCTGCTTGGCACTGGTTGAAGCTACATGTAAGGAAGCTTGAGTGGAGACCTTGATTGAAAAGTGTGCCAGTGCTATAGGAATAGAGACAATCACTACAAGAGAATGGGGTGTTTTAAGTAGTGTCCTAGACATCACGTCTTTTAAGTAACGTCTTTTAAGTAAGGTTTTAACTAAAATTTTACTTAAAACCTTACTTAAAAGACGTGATGTCTAGGACACTACTTAAAACACCCCTTTCTCTTGTAGTGAATTGAAGTGTAGCTACTTGTTTTCATTCATTGATTTATTCTATTAGTGAAAGTTAGTGTAACTTCAAGTAATGTAAATATTTTTTTTAAATGTATAATATAGTAATATTTAGCATTTACGAATTCAAAATAGTTAAATCTTCATAAAATACATGCACCAACAAGATGGATAAGATAACACTCTTCATATTCTTCAAATTGCCCTCACAAGTTAGGTAACCTAATCTAAAATGTGATTTTATACAAGATCATAATTTAAATTTAAATAATTGCACTTTGACAATATTTCGATTTTTAAATTCTAAAATGTTGAGAGCCTATATGATTTAATGTGAAATGTCAATCATATATAGTAGGGGAGCAAAATGAGCTTATAGAAGAAAATTATAGAGTGGCTATCTATGTCCATATATTTTAGTTAGTAGAATCTTGGCAATATCTACTTTAAAATAAGTGCACTTTTTAATTTCAACCAAATCATTACAAGTTTCTCATTTAGATTTTTGCCTAAGTGCAAATCTTTTGAGCATAAGATCACAAGATCAATTTTAGGTATGCCCACACTTGCACTTTGAAAATTCATAGATGATTAGTGTTCCAAAATACTAGCTAAGATAATTAAAAATCCTTTTTCAATTGCCAATAAGATTTAACATTAATTTAATCATTTTTTATTATAGGAATCATTTTCTAATGCCTACTAGGGTGATTTTAGATGTAGATACTCCTTCCTAAGCCTATATGGTAGGGAAGAGAACATAGATTTAGAGTTTTGTGGCAAAATAAATTATGGAAAGGAAAAAATCTAGTCGCAAGATATTCATAGTAGTAAATTTATTTTTCTTTCTATCATTACATAACTAATTTAAAACTTTGCACAACATCATAAAGCATTGAGTGACTAGTCCTGTCACATCGTCATAGAATAGACAAAATTTGCTATTTTCAACATGTTTGGAAGTACTTCATCCGTTGCATTATCTTCCATTGTATGCTCTTGAAGAAATCCATAATCCATCTAATGGACACTAAGATTGTTAAGTAGTAAAGTAGGTCGTTGTGAAACCAACTACCATGACCCACTTTTGTCAAAATGTATAGTCTACATTCATTATAGAACGAGGCTTTTAGATAGTCCAAGATATTTGATTGATGGGATATCCTAGAAAATGAGATATTTGACCGATTGTTGATTCACATTCTAAAATGATATGCTCTTTTAGATGTTGATTGAATCGAGTCACATTTGGTCACTTACTTAATTTATATGATTATGTTTTTCATCTTGTAAATTGAAGCTCTAACATCATAAATCTTGATTTTGGCTATGTATTCCCTAAAATCAATATGGCCCAAACATCAACAACAAACGTATAAGAATGTCCAATTTTGGAGGTAACATTTCCACAAATCCATCCGAGTCAAGGCCAATGATTTGTCAAATCTTTGGCTTATTATAGTGAATTATGAAATCCAAATTGGAATCAATGTAGCTACAGAAAGCATAAATAACAAACATCTTCATCTTGCACTAAATCTCCACATGTAAAAAAAGTTCAAGAAAACAAAAAAACTACTAATGTAACTACACCTAATTTCAACTACTTTCAAAATTGTCCACTACAAATTCTTACCAAAAATGTACTCCTACTATTGATGAGAGTCTACAATTGATTTAAAAACATCTATAGTTTCAACACTTTGAAAATTTGTAGTTTATTCATACGGTGTCCATAAAATGCATTCTAAGTGAATCTAAAATCTCCTTTGAACTACCAACAAGACCCCATAAAAAGGTTTTCTAATAATAATAATGAAAATCATGCAAAATTGCTTAAGGTATGTTGACACTTGGTATTAAAGAGTGTTTGTTAGTGAGGATTTTTTTATTTTTTTATTTTTTGGAAACACATGGACCAATTCTTCTAGTCAGTATCTTAAGAAATATTCCTGCAAGATTAAGAAATTTGAGCCTCTTCCTAAACTTAAAAATATATATATATTTTTTTTTTTAATTGTTAAAATCGAACCTGTAGCCCACTCCGTCACCTCCATGCTGGTGCAACCCGAACTCACCAATCAGCAACCCCAACCCACGTGCCCATCAATCTCCAATTCTACAGTAGCCCCCCAATATCAAGCCCACCACGCCACGTGGCATACCCCCGAGTCCATTATATCTACGATATGTCGTTGCCCGCGGGAGCGAAAAGTGCCGGGAAAACTCAGAACACCCACATGTCACTTCCGCATTGGCCACGAAGTCCAGAGATTCATGCATGACAGCGGGATGCCATTGCTTTAAGTTATCATTTTCAAACTAAGCGTAAGTCGACTGACTGACTGAGCCCGTACCTCAGAATGCCACGTGGATCGCGTCTATTGGTTCGAAAGTGTAGAGAATCTGACATGGCAGAAGATAAAAATACTCCGTCTTATTTTCTCGCTTTCTAACTGAATTGGGGTCTGGTCTGATCAAAGATAAGTTTTAAAAATTGAAGGCAGCAGTTGGCAGGACATTGTTCACTGGATCAATACATTCCCCCTGGCAGAAAGTATAATTCCTCTTTAGATACTTTCAAAATGTTAAGTTATAATGTACACAATTTAATTGGTTGGGTTCTGTTTGTGTTGGCTGGGCCTTATTGGTTGTATAATGGAGTCAACAATAGAAAGTGCTCAATGTCATGTCATGCTGGGGGTCCTTGTAAAAGCCTTCCCCTTGCTCCTCCCCCCTCCCCCCTCCCCGCATTAGTAAACAATGTTAAATAAATATGGTTCACAAAGTAGGACCAACATGGTGAATTTTGTTGTTTTCTAGAATAAAAGTTTAAAGAAAGGCCCCCTATTTTTGTGTCCTTTTTAAGGTATATTCTTGACCTATCCTTGTTAATTTGGGGTCTTTGATTGCAAGTATGAATTCAAAATTTGTAAATTTTATTATGTGTGGCAAATAAAATATTGCTGCATTTTTTTCAAGGTAAAATTCCTACATTTTCACCCTGCTCATCTCCCTTCATGAGACGGGATTAGTGTCCTGCATTCAGTTTATCTTGAATTCGTGTCAAAGATTAAGGTGAATCCCTCCAATTCTCACTTTTTTCCTGTCTAGTGGCTATAATAATTACTATTATTTGATTGGTCAAATTTTCATTGATTTCCTTGTTGGCATTTGAAAGGATTGGGATGAACCAACTCCCTCACTTGTCACCCTTAATTCATTCTAGGGGTTCATGTCAAAAAAAGCCCCCTTATTTTGTGCATGATCAATTTATCCTCTATTATTCTTCAAGCTGATTTGGGGCCTATGATTGCAAACATGAACTCAAAATTTTATCATACGTGGCAAATAAAAAATTTCAGCGTTTTTTCTTAGAGAAAAGAGAGGGGGGCGATTCATTCCAGCCTTTGAAAGGAGATTCCAAGTTTCCAATATGTGACATTTGGATAGTATATGCAAAAGTTACAAAGAATCAAAAGTGTATACCCATTTCTGGTAGATCCATTCTGAAATCGTTTCTTTGATATTGGTACATATTAATATTGGAAATGTACCCAGAGTGATGATGCCGGTTCTGGATCCGTTAGTGGCGCAATTTCGGGGGGTCGGTGCCCACCTTATCTTGTGGGACAGTGGCCACTGGCCAGGTATGAGAGAAGTGGAAAATGCCATGTCATCATCTCATCATCCTTGAGCGATTTGTGTCGAAAAAATAAAAAACAAAAAATAAAAAAATAAAAAAACTTAAATGAAGAAATACCGGCCATCATGCTTATCCAGTAATAACTGAATACCAGAATGAGTAACTCAGAAATTTTAAAACAAAAAGGACTATCCACAAGGGCCAGCTCATCAGGGAGGGATCTCTGCATTGACTGACTTTCTACGTTATTATTAGTCAGGCACCCACCTGAAGGACAGCAGGTTTTGTTTTTTTGTTTTTTGTTTTTTTGTTTTTTGTTTTTTTGTTTTTGTTTTTAAATGTTTTCTCACATTGGAAGTTATTGCAACGCCGGAATAAAATGATAACTTGACCCCTAAACGTCCAGAGTCTTCTCCAGCAGAATTGACGATTTGGGAAAAAATCATCATGAAGTATTTTTTGGGAGAATATTTTGGAATTGATATACGAATAAGAGTTGTAGATATTGAGTTTGAAATTCCATCCATACGGTTAGATTCACCAATATATTTTCTCTTAAAAATTTGGAAAGAGAAATTTAAAAAATCCTTCTATATTTTTGATTACTAGCAAAACAATATCATTTTTTGAGTGAAATTTGTTCAAATGCATTTGAATGAGGTTCTCTTGACATGGTGATTTTTTGAAATTTTTTGTGTGCTTTGAATCTATACCCTCATTTTTGAAAAATCCAATATTTGAACCAGAGTCGATGCTATTTTGGCTTGATCAACCACTTGACAGTCTCCCTCATTTGTAATTTTAGAAAAATATTTACTCTAGTAACACCAAATCCAACCATTAGATAGGACAACGACTTGATAAAGTATCTCCACAAATTAGGATGACATTCATCCAAGTAGGAACAAGAAAGAGAAAAGAATATCAATTTTTACATTGTTTACTAAATGGATGTTGACGCAGTTAAGGATTAACCCTTGAAGGATGTGAGTCCTTATGACAAAGGGAATCACCAAAATGCTCTAATTTTTGGACCAGTTGGTGCATTCTTTGGTATATAGTTAACAAACAAGTCATTCATTGGACACTTTGGGTCCTCAACATGCTTTAAGGATTATCTTACTACCAACACAAGTGCACAATTCCACCAATCAGAGTTTGCTTTTTGTTTATCATTTTAGAGAAGTAATAAGACAGACATTTGTTCCTTCAATAGTGATAATTGGTGATAAGGTAACTTACATCTAAAATTGCACAAATAAGTAATTCAACATAGATGACTTCCCATTACTATATTCAAAAATATATTTTAGGGTCTTTTTAAATAGTCTACTGGAGATTTTAGATTATCTTGAAATACCAAATGAATAAACTATGAATTTTCAAAGTACTCAAAAATTAGTTTATTCATTTGTTGTCCTATCAAAATTAGATAGGACAATAGATGAAAAAAACTAATTTTTTGGATACCAGATGAATAAACTATGAATTTTCAAAGTACTTAAAACTAGGTGTTTATGAAAACGACCATCTGAGACTCTCATGAATAGTGGGAGTGCATTTTAGGCAAGAGCCTATATTGATCAGTTCTAGAAAGCAGTCCATATTAATTATAGTTACCTTGTCAAAACGAGGTGATGTATACCTAGATAAAATTTGATGAATTCTTTGGCTTTGCTTAATGTTGTTTCTTTAGATTTATATATACGTGGAAAGCTTTGAATTTGTCCATTTTCATTAATGAAATGAAAGTTATGAGGAGTTTTAATTTGCGGGTAGATATGGCGCCTAGAGACTCTATACCTACCCGCAAACTAAAATTCTTCATAACTTTCATCTCATTAATCAAAATGGAATGATTCAAAGCTTTCCATATATAAATAAATATAGATAACTAATTTCAAAAAAAAATTCCTAAAAAAATGATTTTAAAATAAGTTTTTTGAGTTGCCCGGGTTGCTTGCCAAGCAATGAAAATTACATATCATGCAAATAACTTTTTAAACATGTGGTCAAAAGTTATGAAAATTATTGTGTTTAAAGCTACTCCTTGGGCACATATTGTGTGAAATTTCAAAATATAAAAATAAAAATTCCATTTGTAGTGAGCTGCCTAAAATAAAAAAACGGTGTTTGGACCTTTAGGACTTCAGTTTAAAGTTTTATTTAGGTCAATGAAAACTAGGACATCGGAATTTGAAGGAGCATATTTTAGTGAGAATATTTTAAAATGATGATCTTTTTGTACTCAATGAAAGACAAGAGAATTCAAAATGTTCATCTCAAATTTGACAACATTATGATCATTTTGCAATTTTGGATGGAGCTTGCAATGCATAGTTGTCACTCAAATGAGAGTAGTGTTTTGTAAGAAAAACAAGAATGGGCACGTTTGTCTTTTCCTTGAGCTCCTTGGATTTGCACTTCTTGAAGTGGGCAACATTTGCATTGGTTGGTTGACTTCTCAGTCCACATCCACATTGAACCCCAAAACATAAGTTGTGAACTATACTACACCACATAGCTTAAAAAAATTCTTCAAGGTGGAGTTTAACTCAAAATCTGATGAAATTATCACATTTGATTCACAATATATTCTATTTTCTAGAAGTAATGTTTCTTTCAAGAAAAACTCAAAATTTGAAACATAGATAGCTCAAAAAAGAAGAATAGCACCCAAAAAATGGTCACATGGGTCATTCGGGGTTAAGAAAATGACTTGCTACCAAATTACCATAAGAGTGGGTCAACAAAATTCACATTCTTGTACTCAAAACAACTTGAATTATGAATGTCAAATTTAGTCAAGGTGCAATTTGGGGTGTACCCGCCTTGTATGTATGTGAAAATTGGTTCTTTCACCCATCAGAGAACAACTAGTGTACCCCAAAAACTTTGAACCTTCATAATTTATGCATACAGTATCGAAATGCCATGTTCTTTGGTGTGTTGGAGCCTCCTTTCACTTCCCAAATATATTTATATGAAAATTTGACCAGTCTAATAATAATAGCACAGTAGCAATAAAAAACCTGCGATTTGGAAGGTACCTGCCTTACACTCTCTTCAATCTATTCAACCATGTATCCAATAAAGAATCAAATCCGAAAAATGTACAAATTTTTTTACAAACTATGCCGTTGTTGGCTAGATCTCCGTTCCACAAAACGCAATTTCCCCATAGATTGGCTGCCAGTCCAGGTTCAGAGTCTGCGTTGCCGTGGCGCATGAGCTTGCCACATGGAGCCTGCCCAAACGGCCATTGAACTCATCGTTTTGTTTGGCAGCCGAACCAATCCCGACCCCCCGGCCCGGCCACATGAACAGAAAATATTGGAAAAATATAGCTTCCTGTAACTTACTTTACTAACGCCCCAGGAGACCAAAAGTGTACTCACATAATCACATAAGGTACAACAACCCATTGTGGTCAAAATTAGGAGTTTGGCTTCATGCCCTCGTTGAAAATTTTCAATTCTTTTCCCACATAAAGATAAGTGTGAAAAATGATGAGAGCAATTGGAATTTTATTTTTTCGACAAAGTATGAATTTGCTATAAATTTTGAAGTGTTGAGTGTGTCATGACCTAAAAGAGTCTCTAGACTACCCCAGAACCAACAAAATCTGATTTCATCATGCTCATTTTGTTCACCTACATTAGTCATAGTATTTTCTAATATGGAAGGCCTTAAAAGTCAATCCTTACAATGATGCCACATTGAAAAGTTGAAAGTTCCTAATGAGGTCACTAATCACTCCATTACTATCATGTAAGACATCGAGTGTGGCCCAAATCTCACATGTTGGAAACACCATGATGAGGTCATTCCCAAAATGTCCACTATAGGGTCATGTGAGTGCAATGGAATGTTCTACCTTAGTTTGGCCAAGGTGAATTGACCCCCTTGTTCGTCTCCAAGGGAAAACGCTAGATTTTTTTATTTGCTACACGTGATAAAATTTGAAAAATTTGAATTCATATTTGCAATCAAAGGCCCCAAATTAGCTAGTGAAGTATAGAAGATAAATTAATCAAACATATAATAATTTTATATTTTTACTGAAACACCCTTAGAACGACTTAGGCAGGACAAGCAAAGGGGGGTAGCTCACCCCGACCCATAGTTTCAAGTCCAATTCAAAGTGGCATAACTTTTGCATCCTATGCGTGAATTCGATAAAACTTGTTGATAAATTTGCACGCGCTCTTCATCCGTTGTTTCTGAAATCAGATGCAATGAAACTGAACAGTGTGCCATGAGTCCATGACTGCCATTAAATTAGCAGGTACAAGACACAATATTTCAAAATGGTGCACAATACACATGTAAGTGAGTGTGCATCACATGTTGGGCATTCACAACTTAGAGCTTTTTCTTCTCAAATGGGAATTGGAAACTTCCATTGAAAACAATGGCAAAGACACACACTGAACTGAACCAAGGTAAGATAACTACTTGTATGATGGAAGCACCCAAAATCGTCAAAATAAACAATTCAGAAGTACATTTTTCTAGAAATAATATTTCTGTAGTATTAGCAATTGAAAATCATGAATCTTCCAAAAAAAAAAATAGACTTTTTGGATATGGCATGTAGTATCTATGAATTTTCAAAAAGGAAGTTCCTTAGACCATTCAAACTATCATATAGGTGGATTTAAAACCAAAATCTCAAAAAAATTGTAGTCAACCAATCACATTCAAGCATAGGGCCGATTTAATGATTTTTTCAAGAACACAATGGAAGTTTAGGATACATGAATGGGTACAAGGACGGAAATGGGTGTTTTCACCTTACACCTAACTGCATTTGAATTAGCAATTGATCATTGTTCCTAAAAAGACATGGTATTTACTAATTGCATCCAAATACTATAAGAGCATCTGCAATGTAGATCAGAATCTGGCCATGTGAATGAACTTCTAACTTTTGAATGGTTTAGGTTTTAGAACTTGAATTTTTTTTTCATTGGAAGCACATTCAAAAATTACTTTGCATAGGTACAAGAAAACTCAAATTTTGAAATTGGACAAAGAAAATAAATCACTTGACCTCTAAAGGATTGTGTCTATGTTTTCACCAAAAACACTCCAAAATTGCCATTTCTAGTACAAGCACCAACTTTTAGAAAAAGAAACATTTTTGGACACATGTAACTATAGGATCTTGTAGTCTGGGGGGGAGGGGGGGGTCATTCAATGTATCCTTTGGACATCACGTGCGAGCAAAATCTTTGATTCCCTATCTTATATAGTAAAAAATCATTTCAATAGTTTGAAAAAATTATAGCATATTTTACCATATTAGAAGTTTATATTGTGAACTTTTGAATTTTTTAGAATTTGAAATAATTACTTATAAAATTTGTAAGAAAATAAATACACTATATAGTTGGAAAAACAAATCGATTCCCTATTTTATATGGTAAATAATATTTAAAAAAACGTTTTTAAATTTCCAATAAATGAAGGCTTGATTAAAGTTTATGCATACCAAAGTTAGATACAATTGTCATTCAAATGCAATCTTGATAAATATTTGAAGTGAAAATACAACCATTTTAGCGCAATCTTTAATAGTGCATTTGGATATCTTGTTGAATTTAATTGAGTCCTATTTTTTTTCACATAAAATATATATTGATTATGTAACAACATCCAAAAATTTGGAGCTAAATCAAAATTTATTTAAAAGTAAATAGGGATAGAAAATTTACTTGTTTGCACGTGATGTCTAAAGAATACACAGAGTGCTCCCCCCCCCCCCGAGCTTGTAGTACGCCAATTCAAAAAAATAAGGAAAAGTTTTCAGAAATTTCCACCATGTAAATTGCAAGATATTAGCATTTGAAGTGACAAAACCCCTTTTTTGGGTCTTGCAAAAAATCATGCAATTGCGCTTCACAAGATCACATTTGTATGAAAAAATGTCCAAAATGGTAGTGCTTCTTTAGATTCACTTATCAAGGCAAGTTGTCTACATGCTTGAAAATTTTCAAATCATTTAGAATTGTACAACATATAGGAAAAAAATAATAAGTAGAATGAAGTAGAGAATGATTCAAAATACAAAATTGTTAAAATTTTATTTATGGAATTGATAAATGCCAACCCCAAAGGTTGAAATGTTGTTATAAAGAATCTACATCCCATGATTTTTTTTTCCATGAAATATTGAACATTTGGGTAAGATAAAGGACTTTGAAGTTTATTTTAGAGTAGAGAATCCATAACTAGCTGCAAATTAAAACTCTTCATAACTTTTGACTCATTGATCAAAATGGAACGACTCAAAGTTTATTTTAGAGTAAATTCTATAATTACCCGCAAACAAGAACTCCTCACAACTTTCATCTCATTATATCAAACATAATGATCCAAAGCTTTCCATATACAAACTTAGGATACCAATTTCAAAAATTTGTTTCTTCAACATATTATGGAGAGTTGCAAGTTCTAGGTTCTTAAACAAAATGTTTAAAAGATGAAATCTAACCATTTGGAAAGAATTGAAAATACTTATTTTTAAAATCCAAGTATCATAATCTTGCAATTGGTAAGGTTTTTAATCTTAAAATTTAAATCTTCAACAAATTAACTAAAAGATTTTATGGTTGGATTTGTTAATATATAAAATTCGATGAAGATTTTAGCCTTGCTTTAGAAACTAGTATTACAAACCAATTTTGGTTCTCTAAACATGAAAGAATTTTAGGAGTTAACTTCAAATGTTATATTCTTATTAACACAATTTACTCAATCAAATGGATTGAAATTTAGTCCACACATTTCTATAGAAATCTAGTGCAAAGTTATGTAGTTGAAAGTTAGAAATATTTTAATATTTTGCAATTATGCTTAGTGCATTGGATAGTAACAATTTTGGATACTTTTTGTGAAAAGTAGTCTAGAAACTATAGAAGTTAAAGGTTAAAATGTTAATGTACTTGCCCTTTATCTCTAAGAGTGTCGAGGAAGAAGATAGCTGTACAGTTTGAGATTTATTGGCAAAATAAATTATGACATGCACTACAATAAAACCAGTGTTTTATGACTGCAAAATACGACTGCAATGAGTTGTAAAATCGAAAAATATGACTGGCCGCAGAAATTACTATAGATGACTGCAATATGACTGACATGAGTCATTATCGATGAATCGCTTCGGACATCAGTCATATTGGCAGTCATATTTTTTGGGGGGTATAATTATCCATAATTATCCATATTTTGCCAACAAGGCGTATACTTTGACTATCTTTGAGAGCTTGATTTTTTTTTGAGTTGCCCGGACAAACAAAAATAAATCCTACGTGGCATGTGATTCCATGTAATCATTTTTTTGGATGACGTGGAACATGACTGCGGTCTGTCATATTTTGGCTAACGTAGAATATGACTGCAGTTAGTCATATTCTGGCTAATGTGGCATATGACTTTGTATAGTCATATTTTTTGTAGATGTGGAATATGACTCTTGTTAGTCATATTTTTGAATGATGTGGAATATGACTCTTATGAGTCATATTTTACTAATGTGAAATATGATTCTTATGAGTCATATTTTGGTTGATGTGGTAGTTCATATGGATGTCACTGGTAGTTTATGACTAATTGCAGTCATATTTTGGAAAATACAAAGTCATATTTTGGAAAATACAAAGTCATATTTTGGAAAAGACTCCATATAATTAAAAATGAATACCTATGATTTTAAAGATATACAAGATATAATCATATTGGAAAGAGAGAATGTAAGAAAGAAAGCAACTCTCATCATTGACATTTATTAATCACCAATACAAAACATATATACCACATTGAATCATTCACAAAATTCAATAAGGTCTATATTCCTTACAATAATGTGAAGATGGCTCTATTGGATTGCAAGTAGCCTCCATTAGCAAGGCTTTCAACTTTTGGTGCCTGCATAAACATTTAAAGAAATGGGAGGTTAATTTTTAGTGAATGAAAAACAAAGCTCAACCTTCAAAGGCTTACAACAACACAAAATTTGTAGCTCAAGTTTAGGGTAAGAAAAATAAGAATGGTGATGGAGAAAACAAGAAGAAAAAGTAGACAAGTACTAAGAGATAACAACAAGCAAGAGTTAAGATGCAACAAGAAACAAGAAACAACAACTAAGACACAACAAGAAACAAGAGTTAAGATGCAACATAAAGAAACAAGAAGCAAGAATTAGAAAACAACAAGAAGAAACAAAACAAAAAACTAAGAAGAAGAAAGAATTAAAATGGTAGAGAAAGAAAGAGTTTAGATGCAATAACAAGAAACAAGAATCATGATTAGAACTAAGAAGCAACAAGAAAGAAGAGTTAAGATGCAACAAAAGACAACAACTAAGAAGCAATAACAAGTATGAGCTAAGAGACCATAAAAGGCAAGGAAGAAGGGCAAAAAAAAATAGCGGCTAGGATTTCAAGACCCTAAAAAGTGGCGGTTAGGGTTTCAAAACCCTAAAAAATGGTAGCTAAGGTTTCAAAACCCTAAAAAGTGATGGCTAGGGTTTCAAAATCCTAAGAAAGTGGCGGCTAGGGTTTCAAAACCCTAAAAAAGTGGTGACTAGGTTTCAAAATCCTAAAATATAGGTGAGTAGGATTTCAAAATTTTAAACAATGGCTTGTCCAATTTTTTTTGAATTGCCCGTATTTTTCTTGAGTTGCCAAAAACAAAAAAATGTCACTACCATACAAATATGACTAGCAATATGACTTTGTGTTCTCCAAACATGTTCCCTATGTTCCCTGTGAAGTACTTTGGTGTTCCTAATGGTCGTATAGTGTATACTTGTGAAGTAGAAGGCCCAAAAATGACTGACAGTCATATTTTGCAGTCATATTTTTCCTCAAGGTGTTGGCTTTCAAGAATATGATTGCAACTAGTCGTCAGTCATCCTCAGTCATATTTTTGCAGTCATAAAATACCCGTTTTCTTGTAGTGATGAAAATGTCTAGACATTGGATTTTCATTTTTGCAAGTTTTCATTATCTTTCCATTCCTATATGAATTCATGTAGAACCTTGCACAATAATCATGAAATGTCAAGTGACCAAGCTAGTGACATAATTGAAGAATAGACAAAATACTTGGATTGTACTTCATTCATTTCCTACAACTTCAGTAGTAAGCTCAAGAAAAACATTTATAACCCCCCCAATGGATGATTGGTCTCTTAGGCGCTAAGAGCATCTCCTATAGTCCTTTGAATAGCTACATGGAGTGTCAGTTTGAAGGTCCAGCAAGTTTTACCATGAAATGAGATCTCCTATCCTTCACTAATAGGCACGCCATTGTTGCGGGCAAGTTGAATTTTGATGACTACCGCACTCAGTAGATTAGTGAGTTCTTTAGAAGGAAAAAACAAAGCAAATCATTGTCATGATTGCACTTTGACTCTCTTTTACTGTAGAATTTGTCTTCTTGCTTTTGTTTGTTTCTCTTTGTAGAAGGAGGTGTTGCAACCTAGAGTGCATTGCATGGATTTTCATGCATGTTTCCAAGCCAATTAGTTTAAAGGGCCACTTTTGTTAGTTCAGAGGACCAAAATTTAAAGGGCCATTCATAACATGATTAACCAATGCTAGACAAATTCTTTTCCTCCCCCTCAAATGCGGGAGCACTTCAATGTTGCAACTTTCCATTTCATAGAGGCTGACAACCATATAAGTCAATGAATCAGCCGCCCAATAATATTGAACAATAATATTGAACAGGTTAAATTTTATTCACCCCCCTTATCATGGGAGTGAGTATCTCAACCCTCATATAAACCAAGGGGAAGCGTATGGATTGGTTGACAAAAGAGTTCATTGTAAAGTGTGTATAATGAGGGCCTAGGAGCTGGAGTTTAAAGACAACACAAGACGAAACTCCTTGAAGTACCCAAACTTGATCTAGTGGAGTTTGGTGTTGTGATCTTGTGTACTATTCTTTTAACCCATAAATTTTCATTGTCTCTTCAATGGAAAAAAAGGATGTCAAGCAAGCTCCTATGACCTCAATATTCATCATGATTTTTTGAAACTATTTGTGAAGATAGAAAAATACATTTGCTTTTTAGGAATACATTTTTTATTTTTTCCATTGGTGCCCAAGAGCAAAGATTATGACACAAAAGGTCATTTTTTCAATGTAGCAGGTAGAAACCTCCTCACACAAAAAAGAAATTAAGAATTAAAAAAACTTACTTATCTTATTTATATATATATATATATATAAAGCTTTTATTTATTCCATTTGGATTTGTTATGTGAAAGTTATGGAAAATCTTATTTAAAGGATAATTAGAGCATTTTTTTGAAAAAATAACTTATAGGAATCATTTTCCAATGCAATTTTTACAATTTTTCAAAACAAACTATTTGGCAAGGTTAAGTTTGCTTGCTAAAACAATCTCACAATTGGGATTATAGTCTTTTAATCCCATCTTAAAGCTATTAACAATTTAGTTTTAATTTTGATCTTGGATCTACTTCTACTAAACAAGTTTGTAAAGAATAAACATCAACCATTTAAAAATAAATCTTTTCTAGACTTTCACCTTAGTTCTTCAACACAATTCTTTTTTAAATTCAAAGTTTTTAGTCAATTTTTTTTACAAATAATGGTCAAAGTCATTTGAAATTGCAGGCTAGTATTAAAGAAAATAATTTTTTGCAACTTTGAATGGTAATATCTTCCAATTTGTACAATTAAACTTTATAAAAAATTTATCACATGACATGAGACAAGTGAAGTATAAAATCCTGTTGTTATATGTTGTTTATCACATTGACTTAAAAATGGCCTTGGGACTTCAGGGGTTAAACCTTCCTCTAACACCCTTTCTACAAAACAAATTTCACTTTACGATTGTTCTAATAAGTCTGTGTAGAACAAAAAAATGTTCTGAAATCTTTCGCAAGTAAGGAATTGCATATTTTAAACCACAAGATTCTAAACTGGTCTCACATAGTGTATCATACAGGGTGAATTTTGCGTTCTATAAATGAAAGGCCTCCTATTTTGTGCCATGTTAATTCTATGTCATTTTCACCTCTCTCTTGCAATTTGGGGCTTGTGATTGCAAGTATGAATTCAAAATTTGCAAATTTTATCATATAAGGTAGAACAATACATTGTGGTCAGATGATTCATAGTGGACACCTAAGGAATAGCCTCATGATAGATTTTTCCAATTTGTGAAATTTTGGCTTCAATGCATATCTTGCATGACAGTACTGGAGTGAGTGATTAATGAATTCATTAACCCCTAAAAGACCAACATGCGTTTTTTGGCACTATAGAAATTTTGGGCAGGTACTTGTGACTGGAGATTTTCACATTTTTGGCTGAAATTTTAATAGAAGTTGAGCGCGAGGAATATCTTTCATTTGCACTAAATTTCATGACATTTGGAAATACGAGTAAGAAATTATGGCCTCATATGTTACTTTTTCCCCAGTTGGGCAATCTGGGCAAATCATAAAAAACCATTTTTTTCAAAAACAAAATTTGACATTAGTTTTCTAGAGTTATATGTAAGCAGAAATCTTTGAATCATTCCATTTTGACCAATGAGTCAAAAATTATGAGGAATTTTAGTTTGCGGGTAGTTATGGATTCTCTACTCCAAAATAAACTTTGAAGTCTATTATCTTACTCAATTTTCAATATTTTTTGAAGAAAATAAAATTATTATAGGATGTAGAATGTTTATTATAAAATTTCAACCATTGGAATTGTCATTTTTCAACTCTATAATCAAATTCTCAACAATTTAGTATTTTAAATCATTCTCTACTTCTTTTTGCTTACTGTTTTTTTCCTATATGTTGTACAACTCCAAATGATGTGAAAATTTTCATGGATGTAGACAACTTCTCTAGGAATACGAATTTAAAGAAGCACCACCATTTTAGATATTTTTTCATAGAAAAGTGAGCTTGTGAAGTGCAGCCGCCCAGTTTTTTGCAGGGCCAAAAAAATGATTTTAATAAACTTGAATGCTTATATCTTACAATCCACACGGTGGAAATTTCTGAAATTTTTACCACATCAACATAATACAAGATCTAACAACTAATTTATCAAAAAAAGTTTTTTTTTCAAAAATTTGGTACTTGTACTAAAAATGGCAGTTCTTGAGCATTTTTGGTGAAAACATAGTCATGGAACTTTAGGGGTTATGAACTTCTAACTTTTTAGTGTGAATTCATTGTAAGAATTGACTTTTTAGGCCTTCCATGTTAAAAAATATTGCGATTGCTTTACTTGAGTAAGATGAGCATTACGGATTCAGATTTTGTTGGTTCAAAGGGTAATCTACAGACTCTTTTGGGCTATGATGCATTGAAAACTTCAAAACTTCATGGCAAATTTATACTTTGTCAACAAAAACATAATTTCAATTGCTCTCACTGTTTCTCACACTTGTATTAAGGTAGGGGGCTGTAAAAGCGACCCTTTACTAGCTGATTTGCATTTTGGGGAAGCTAAACTCCTTAAAAAAAAATCAGTAAATTTTCATGGTAAGAAAAATGGAATTGGCATCTAACCCAAGTAATTTCATATTTTTTGGATCTTCATGGAATTAGTTATGAATTTTTGAAGTTGAAAAACAGTGGTTTCTAAAAGCACCCCCCTCCTAAAATTTACACTTCTGGTACATGTTAGAGGCAAAATCTACCAAATCGCTTTTAGAGACAGGTTGCTTTTACAGCCCCCTACCTTATTGTGAAAAAAAATTGAAAAATTTCAGCAACCACAGGAGGTCGAACTCCCAATTCTGACCACAATGGGTTATTTTTACCTTGTGGCAAAAAAAAATTCTTGTGTTTTTCCCCCACACGGGTACAACCCACCCCGCGGGGCCCACTTCGTAGGGGACGGGTTCTTTTTTAGGGTCCCCTGCCTTTGTCAACCGGTCAATGGATAATTGCATGGCTGACGGGACACTCAGGCTTGCCTGGCTCCAGCCAGCGCCTGATCACACATGTCAGTCATTTCAGGGTGAATAATTCCAAGCCCCTTTTCCGTCAAGAGTTTTTGTGTAAATATTGAGAGGCGCACACCACGTGGCCACCCCCCCTAAATCCAGTAATTGCTGACTCGTCTCGAATCACTTCCTGTGCATTCATTGGCAGGCAGGGATGGGATGGGGGGGACACTGGACGGTGGGCGGGCAGGGGGGACGACTTCACTTGTGGGACCCACTCACTCCCCTCCGGCAGTCCAGCACACCATCCAGAGGTTTCATTCTAGAAACTTCCTTCCGAAACTCACGACTTCAGTTTTAACTTAGTGAGTGAGTGGGCCCCGCCGGCCTGGTGGTGGGGCCAAGTGGCCATGTGTCCAGCCCCTTTCAATTGGGCCTCCAAATCCTGGGAATCTGTGAGGGCACAGGAGAAAAATGGCCTTCCCTTGGGGGCGGAGAACGGAACGTACAGAAGGAAGGGAACTGTGTCACCTAAAATTGTTTGAATAAGCATTTAGAAGTTTGTTACCACCCTGATTTGGAATCTGAATATCTTGGGGTCAAATCCAAGAGGGGCACGTATCTTTTCAGAGGTGTGTGCGCTCGTTTCATGGATCAAATCCCAAGTGGGATTACAAAATTTTCTGATTGAAATTGTAATTTTTGGTGAATTTTTGAAGTGGTTTGCCTTGAAATTATAAAACCGTCCATAGAGTGGAGTCATAAATATTCTATTAGCACTATCCATAATTGCCTTTTCATGTATCTATTAGCTCGTAAGTATCCACCAATTGAAGAAGATTGGCATGTTATCCCTTGTTGACATTAACGCCCTGCTTTTGTCAAAATCTTGAACAAGTTTGGATATTTTTTTGGATAGACTTGGATGTTTTTTGTAAAGGTTTAGGGACAAAAGTAGGGGACGAAATTGACAAAGGATGGAATTGGATTGGGTTTTACTATCTTATAAGGAAGAAGGAACTGTAGCCTTTTGATGGGATTGAGCCAAGTACCTAAAGAACTTGCACCTAAAATTGTGCAATTTTAGGCACAATTGAGCATGCAATTAAGCAATTGAGCATGGTTCTTATAAGGAAGATGGAAATGGCAGTAGCCTTTCGATAAGAGCAATGAAGAGTCTGTTTGTTTGCCATCCTATAACTATTATAATAATCAAGAGGATTATGGATAAAGACATGGATCTCTCACGACTAATTTACATAAGATTTCAATTGGGAGTCAATAGAAGATTCTTGATTTTTTTAAACGTGCATTTATTGGAAATTAGAGTTCATCATAAAGGTCTCCCCAGTTTGTAACATGGGTGTCGGAGGAAGGTTTAACTAAGATTAATACAAAAGATTACTCAACACCAAATGAATTCCATTTGACCCCGTTTCTGGTGCTTCAAAGAGTTTCGTCTTTTTTTTCTTCCCCTTTTCAAACTCTGATCCAACTCGTGGTCCCTCATTGTACACACTTTATGATTAACTCTATTGTATTATATGAATAAACTATTTTTTTTCCTCCAAGGTTTGAAAATAATTATATCCAAAATGGACCTTGGCAAGCCTACTAAAGTGTCTTCTAGTAGGAATGTAAAATATGCCTTTTTGAACAATATTCTATTGCATGGTGGATTTTTATGTGACTATGTCATGCTACAAGGTCTTTTTAGATACAACGGAGTCCAAAAATACTTGTATACAATCGCTTCACTCAAGGCATGAGTTTGTCTAAAATGGAAAATATCCTACGTGAAAGGTCAAATTCGGCATAAATCAACTCATTTTTGTCCAAAAAATAAATACCACATGTCGTCTTGTGAATGGTGTGAGGTGACATGGACCCCTCCAAATTTGACGTGGAAAATTCAGTTTGGCACCCAAGTGCCGTAAGGTAGTGAAAATATTTCCAGTGTTGCTCAAGTCACTTGACTCAGTTATGTGTCAACGCCCTATCCCTGCCACCATAGCTTGCCCCCCTTCCACCTCCTACTTGTGCACCCCCTTTGCGCGCCCCCCAACACCCCGCCCCCCCTCCTTTGCAAGTTTCCTCCTAGACCCGAGTAGTCACCCCTGTCGCGTCCTTCACGCGTTTCTTTCTGTTTCGGGATTCCGAGCAAGCTTGCGTTGGGTTCGGAATCGCCGCGTCCCTCTGTCTGGGTGCAGGTGGGGGAGGAGCCAGGAGCTTCGGGCGTTGTGTTGGAATCTGTGGATTCGAGGGGCGTGTGCTGCCTGGGGGGGCTTGGCGTGGACTTCCTCTGGAGGGTTGCATGTTTGCTACCGAACGGATTCTTGGTGGTGGACGTCTCTTTCTTTGAGGAGGTTGGGAATGCTGGTGATTAGTTTGCCAGGTTGAGCTTGATTTTGGGAGATCGTGTGGGAGGGTGGGTGTTTTGGTGAATCTGTGGCGGGGATTGGGAGCTTGGGAAGTCGTGAGTTGGAAGGGAGTTTTTGGTTGTTGAGAGTGTGTGTGTGTGTTCTGGGGTGAAATTAGAGGTTTGGTGGTGTTGGGATTGAGTGATCGAGGACGTTTTGGGGGAGGATTTTGTGTTGGTTTGATTGTGTGTTGGATGATAGCGGTGGAGTGGAGTTGCAAGCGATCAAAATGAGTGAGAATGAGCGGTAGGGAAGAGTGTGCTTGCGTGTGTGTGTGAGTTGGGTGTGAGTTCGACTACATCGGAGTTAGCATAAAGAAAGTGCGGCGGCATCATCTGGGGTCACAGATTCGGATAGCGTCCCCCGGGATTTAGGGTGGTGTACAGTACCAGCGGATCTGTTCCCAAGCCGAAGTCAAAACTCTCGTGTCAGCGGCGTCCATAGCCGGATTCTAGCTCACATCTTGACCCCAACAGTGATCGGGAGGTGCTTGATTCAGAGCCGAATTCGCTTATTCCAGAGCTATGTTTCCCCATCGCGTCGTTCATCCCACCCTTTCCTCCGTCGCGTCTCCGCCATTGCACAGAGTATCCTTCGTCTACTACCCCTCCTGGAAGATTTTCAAGTAGAGTTTCTTGCGCAAGCCCTGTGTGTAATGTCGTTCTTTCCCGCTTCCTAACCACCCATTCCCCATCACCTCCCTCCTCAAATCAATCCCCTTCGCATCATCCCAATGGCAAGCTCCCGAGGTCCCCAAGCTCCCGATCCGCCGGAGCAAATGGAACCCTCGCGCGACTATCGCGACTCGATCCTTAACGTCGACCCCCACACCCTCACCACCCGCAACTGCGGCGGCGTCCACTGCGCTTTATTCCCCAACACCCCCATCGAAGTCTCCCTCGCCAACTGCGACATCGAGGCTTTAGTCCAACCGTCCCCCTCCCAAGTCGCCGCTTACGAGCTTTACCTCCACCTCCCCGAGCTTCAATCTCTCTGGCGCACCCGCGTCTTCCCCCACTGGGCGAACGAGCCCCTCGTGAAACCCTCCCTGCACGCCTTGGAGATGACGTTCCGCATGATGACAGACATCCTCCAGGACCCGCGGCCTTACATCGCACGAGACGAGTGGCTCCGGAAGCTGGAGTCGCTGGTGAATCTGCAGGTGGAGATGTTGAGTTGGCTGGTGGAAGGGGACAAGCGCGCGCCGGCGACA
Source organism: Antitrichia curtipendula (assembly GCA_951230915.1). Lineage (NCBI taxonomy): Eukaryota > Viridiplantae > Streptophyta > Bryopsida > Hypnales > Leucodontaceae > Antitrichia > Antitrichia curtipendula. The sequence goes on along the minus strand of OX579639.1, from coordinate 14,151,267 downwards.
GCGGCCGGGTCGGGGCCGCTGGCGTCGTGGCAGAGAGGTGGCGCACGGCCGTTCGTGAGTAGGGCGAGTCAGATGAGCTTGTTGGCGATTTTGCCGAATTGGAAAGGGGCCCAGAATGTGAGAGCTAGGGTGTTGTATGCAATCGAGGGGCATATGTTGAGGGCGCCGTTTACGCTGGGGCTGGGGGAGCCCAACTTGACGGGGAAACCGTTACTGGAGTATGACCGGATATGCATGCCTTTTGAGGTGCGGTTCAACACCTGCAATGGTGCAACCCATTGACAGTTTTTCAGTTTTCTTCCTCGTTTCCTAGTATCATGTTCCTGTTGGAACACAGGTTATTGAATGTGGAATGGTTTAGAATGTTCCACACAACATTATAAAAGGTTTGCCCCAACCCCTGCAATGTTGCAACATAGTTACTGTTTTTGAGTTTTCTGCTCGTTTTCTTGTAACATCTTGCTTTTTGAACGAAGGTTTTAGTAAAAGTAGAATGGTTTAGAATGTCTACACATCATGGATCATGAAATGGAAGCAATCTTCCCTTTGGGGAGGTTTCTGCGATCATATGGAAGCCTCTCTATAGGATGTATTTGTACGATCACTCTGATGATAAAGATGAAGGTTCGCTCCGTTCCCTTCAATGTTGCGACATACTGATAGTTTTTGAGTGTTTGACTCGTTTTCTAGTATCATCTTGGTTTTTGAACAACGGTTTTAGTAAGATCAGAATGGTTTAGAATCGGATTCATAATATCATAGATGGATGCGATCGTCCCTAAGGGGAGGTTTGAACATCATAACAAGAATCTTCCTTTCAAAGTTCCTGAAAGAGTTTAGTTTGATCGAAAACCCTGTTCATTGCACAATGCTGTAACTATTTGAGCATGAGAACCTAGATATGTGGTGTTCACCTCTACTGGTGGTGGTGTTTCAGGTGTATGCATGTCGACAGGGGGCACCAGGTCATCCTGAAGACCACACATTGTCCACCGTTCATCAAATCTTGGAGGCATGGCTGATGGTCGCGCAGGGCTTGCTGCAAGCCATCGAGGAGCGAGTGAAAGCCGGCGATCCTGTAGGGGCTGCGAAGAAGTGCTGGCTTGTGGAAAGGGTTTGGAAGCTTCTATTGGCCACCATGGATCTTCTTCAAGTCATGGATCCCAATGACTTCATGCGGCTGAAACATGAGCTGGCCATCAACACCAAATCTGGAGGAGTGGATTACAGATCTGAGCATGTTGGAGGAGGTGCGTTCCGCAACTGCTGTCTCTCTGTCTGTTTTGTTTAACCATCTCCGTCGCTTACTAGGTTTACTTGTTAGTAATGTAATAAGGTTACCTAGCTGAGGATATTCAAAGTAGGTGCTGTTCAGGTTTGTACAAGTGAATATTAGGTTGAGTCATGGTTTTGAGCTCCCTCATTCCCTCATCTCCATGAATTGGGGACGTGATCAATTTAGAGTCCTACGTGCTATCAACAAATTTACAGAAACCCAATTCATCAAGTATTGGAGATGCAGAAGTTTGCATAGGTGGCCATAGAGAATGCACTAGAGCGTGTCATCTCAATAGAACCCATTTTCGTAGTGATAGAAACCAAAATTGGATATGGAGAGCTTGATCATATCTCATGTACTTCTTTAGCGTTATGGTGTCCTCGTTAGACCATCAATTGAGCATCATCGAGTAAGATCAAAGCATTTGAGTACCATTTTATGGTATTCAGTAACATGAAAGTAGAGTCTGAATATGCAAACAGCATCCTTCAACCTCGCCACTGCTCCTGTGGCTCGTTATTTCTCTCGTAACGAGGCTCTCCTTTCGTCCATCTTGATGAAGTGCAAGAATGTTGCGCGCTACAATGTAGAATTCAACAAGTGCCCTGAAATCTGCTGTGGCTCGCCCCATTGTTGTCCATTTGCAGGTGCATATTGTTTGCGCTCCACAATGTTGCGAGAGGTGACGCGGGCGTGCAAGGAGCTTCGGCACCTGGTGCCGAAAGCAGTGGGCGTGGAGGCAGACCCCAAAGGGGGACCACGGCTGCAGGAGGCCATCATGGAGCTCTTCCACACACACGGCAACACGGAGACGTTTTCCGGTTCATCCCATTCCAGTGTGATCCATCTCCTGCAGTCGTTCCAAGCCGTGGAAGTCTCCGTGCGTCAGTTTTACTTCTCCTACCAGCAGCTGGTGATCGCTGTGATGGGCAGCGGCGAGTACAAGGGTGCCGTGCAAACGGAGATCTCCGCTGCCGAAGCCCTCTCGCAGCTGTACTTTGAGCCTCCTTATTTTCCCAGCCTTGATGGCGCCAAGACGTTCCTGGGGAACTACTGGCACCACAACCCGGACTTGGAAGAAGGCGCAATCATGCGGGAGCTTGTGGAAGCGAAGGCCAGGGGCATGCAGAATGGACAACAGAGCGCTGGAAACGGAATGCAAGGGAGCGGTTCACAGAATGGTGATGGAGATGTTACTATGAAGGTGATTATTCCAACCTTTTGATGGATTCCTTGCGTCAAGCTTTGGTACCGTAGCTCGTGGTGAATTTCGTCTGTGCGTGGATTCTGTGATCTTAATTTCTAAATTCCTGAATTGTCAAAATTGACTAGTTTCATATCTATTGTAGTACGTGAAATGAATCGCTTACGACGCATTGCTTCAAAGAAATTTGCAAAAGATACCTGAAGGAAGTCGAGATCATACCCTGTATATATTTTAAAGTATGGTTTGGAAGTTACTGTTATTGAATAGGAGCTTTCGAAGTAGGTTTATTATTTTTAGTTCAAGTGCCAAGAGGTTCCTTTCTAACCTTTTCATTGCTCCACATAAAAATGAGAAAATAATGTAACCCTTCGTGAGTGCGCTGATTTGCTAGACATGAGTCATTATGGATTACCCAAGATTTAGGGTATCTGGGACAATTCCAAGGTGTCACGGCGTCTCTTGAAGATGGTATGCTCACCTTTGTGTTTCAAAGTTTGAGGTTAGGATTTGAGACTGTGACGAGGAGTCATGCTGTTGCATATTCCTGTTGAAGAATTCGTTGTAGAAGATGGTTTTAAATTGTTCTCTACCTCCGCAGGAAGCCTCCACGTCTTCTGAAAGGCAGCCATTTGTGAACGTCAACTTGGCTTACAAGCAGTGCCACATGCCCAATGGTGCTACGGGTGGAATGTAATTACTTGCTCTCGCTAGTGTAGCTTCACTATTCTTTCCAATTGGAAGATCAACATTGTCTTCTTCTTCTTCCTCGAGACTCAAAAAAGAGGAATCTCACATGTGAAATACTAGAAGTTAGATTGATTGTAATATTTTAGGGAGATGGCAATAGGAAAACAAATCCTCTTGCAAGCTTCAGGACAATTTTTGTGTGCTTACTTACTTACTTACTTACTTACCTGGATGATGAAGATAAGAGTAGAAGATTGGCTTAACTTTAGATTTGAGGGTGTGTGAATTGATTTTGGTAGGGAAAGTCTATCCATCAACGGAGGATGTAGCAGAATTTTCCCTTCTAGTTATATACTAATGTAACTTGGTTGTTTTTTTCGGTCTAATGACCAAATATGCCTGACTGAGTTCTTTTCAACACGTCTCCAATACGTGGATCCATGTTGCTTTGTTTCTTGTCAGGTACAATTATAGTTTTTATGAAGAGCTTTTCTTTTTTTGTCTAATAACTTGTCAATCATGGACTTTAGAGTTTTGTTTTGGGGAGCAGGTGCTGTGAGCAATTTGCGCTTGTTGAGGGAGATAAGTACAGGTACATCTCTGCTGAAATGTCGGTGTTTTTCAATGTGAGAAATTCTTTTGCATGTGAGAAAACTTGGCGAGGTGATCTCCTGCACTCCTGCAGCACTGGCTGGCATGTGATGATGATCGTCAGCTGTTGACGCTGCCTTCCCTTAATGGAAAAATAGTCAAGGAGAAGCACGTGAAAGAGCCAGTGGCGCTCTTTATTGTACTTGCGGAAGGGTCGGTGAGTGACCCCAGCAGGAAATTATTTCTTAATAAAAAAAAAAATTTAAACTGTTTGAAAAAATCGTTTTCAATTTCTTATTTGTACAATTGTTGGTATGGTGAAAACTAGAATCTTTGGGATATTTGTGAATTTGATATTGATTATTGAGCATTCTTGAGCCTTGAGGCTTTGATTTTAGGCGACTGTTTTGCCTTCGTACTGACAGTACAGACAGCGTTATTTCCATTTATAGTGCTATTGCCCAGTGGGTTTGGATACAAACTCAACAGGGTTCTTTGTAGACTTTTGTATTATAATTAGTCATGAAAGGGACGGAGTGCCAATCAATACATAAATTTGTTATTGTAAAGAATAGAGAGGGTGCAACCATTCTACAGTATTTCTCTAAAATGTTACTGCCTCTGTTTCTGAAGAGGAAACAGTGTTTGCTCTTTCAGAAACGAAGGGAGTAGATATAGGGGTATTAAGGGGACCAAAAAAGTAAAGGGACTTATTGTGGAAAACTGTAGATGTTTGAAACATGGTGTTCAATCTCAAGACACTTCAGTAATTATTGATGCAATGTACAACAAAGGTAGATGTTTATATAGTGTGTAATGTCGATTAATTAGTATGGGTCCCTTTAAAATCCCTATTCAATGTTGAAGTGACTTTGGTCCAATAGTGGTGGCTTGCTTATTGAGTAGTATTCATACCAAATTCATTGTTTGTAAGTTGCGGTTTTTAAAAAAATGTGATATTTCTTCCCCTTTATTCTAGAGGCAATAAATCTTCAACAATTTCATGACATCTTGTCCTAGTATAAGTAGGATATTAACCTTTAACTTTGGAAGGACGTAGGGGGGCCTTGTGGAAATCATCATTTCTGAAATTGTTGTGGAAATAATTGGTATTAAAAAAACCAAAATAATTCATTTGAAGTCAAAATATTGTAAAAGATCTTTACTTTCCAAAACTAATTTCAAGGATGAATAGTTGTATTTCTATCCTACACATGAGAATGCCTTATCATTGATTGGACACTAAACATCGCAGTGTCTTTTTTGGGTTAAAAGATGCGGCCCCCTATGACCAAAGTAGTCACCAAAATGCTTGGATTTTGGACCAATAGGTGCATTCTTTGTATCTAAAGTAAACAATCAAGTCATCCATCAACCACTTTTCAACCACAATGTCATTCAAATGAATTATTTTGAGTAGTTGGTCTTGGTTGTCAATGCGGTCAGAAGAGGTAAGTTAAGCTTAACTTAACCCCTAAAGCTTTGCTTGTCCCCTCGGGGGACAATTTGGGTCCAGGTAGGTTCCTATTGTCTCAATTTGAAGTGAATTTTTTTGAGATTTTTTGAGGTTGTGTAGCTTTGCAAGAGCTTTGTGGATATACAATTTTTGTTTCAATCGGATGCCAGATGAAAAAGTTATGGTACAATGAGCAAGAAATAAAGATTCTCGGGCAGCCCAAAAAAAATTACAAAACGTCAAAATATTTTTTTTTGAATTTTTTTCCTAAAAGATTATGTTTTTACCTATACGTGAAGCTTTGATTCATTCTATTTGGACTAGGGATGAGAAAGTTATGGACAATCTTAGTTTTTCGGGCAATTTAAGCATCTTCTTGAAAAAAAACTTTTTGTTCAACTTTGAATGCTAATATCTTCCAATCCGTACGGTGAAATTTGATGAAATTTTTACTACATGATCTCAGACAAGTTAAGTACAAGATCTTACGGTTAAATTCCCGAAAAAACAAAAAAAATAGTTTCCTTAAGTGAATACAGCAGAAGTGGTAGTTTTGAGTGGTTTTTGGCAGAAAACACCCTTGGGGCTTTAGGGGTTAAGGGCTAATATAGTGAAACATGCTATGAAGCATAGTAAATAATGTATTAAATATTGGTATATGTAACCCTCTTTGATGATATTGCCTCAAGAAGACAAAGGCCTTCTAACCACAATGAAATGTGTTTACAATTTGAAATGTAGAAGTTGTCTAATTAGGTGAGTATCCAACTTGGCAAATTTCTAAGCTACAAAAAGAAATATGATATTCAAGTGATGTGTTATAGAGGGTTGAATGTATTACAGTGAGAGGGTCTTAACCCTTGAACATTAACACAGACGCCAAATGTCTAGATGAATCATAGTAATAGAACAAAAGTACAACTATTCATCCTTGAAATTTTGTTGTGAAAAGGGGAGGTCTTCTATAGTAATTTGACTTCCAATGAATGCTTTTGCTATTTCTTAAGCCAATGATACAAGTAATGAAAAGGGATAATTTCCAAGGTCACCCCTTTGTCCTTTAAGGGTTAAGATTTGCAATTTTTCTTGTAAAATTTCACCATTTCTTTCAAAATTTGTTCCACAAGAATTTCAAGCACAAAATTTGCTCTCCCAATACTTATCCTAACAAAAATAAATAAAATTTGAATTAAAACCTTCTAAATCATAGATTGTACTATGCTTCTCTACAATTTTACTAAAGATCTTGATTTTCAATTCAAGTGGATGAAATTCTTTTCTTCCATTGCAAAAAACTATGAATCTCAAAGAAGCACAAAACTTTTAAAAATTCACACACTAAAAGTAGGTGATCCTATTGATGCCACTTTGAGGCTACTATGTACCCCTGGTATACATTTGAAAGTTACACTACAAATACATTGTAGCGCAAATAGCGTGGCTTCTGCATTGGGGCACACAGAGTTACGGTTCCTAGCTTTGGGTGTTTGCAAATCTGCAGTGAGGGTTTAGGGTTTATCGACCGGGGCCTGCAGGGGCGCTCATTTCCATCGCAGTTTGAAATTCGCAATAGTTCCCTGAACTTCAAAGATGTAATTGAATTCCGACACTCTTCGAAGAAGTTGCAAAGTCTGAAATGGTGAAGATGATGCTATCACAATTCCGGCGTGTTATCAAGGCAGCGATCTCATCAATGTTGGACTCTACAACATCCTCCTCGTTCACATTTGGGGCTCGGGTTCGGTCGACATTGCATTGGGGAGTCAGTGATAATTCTAGGGCATTATCGACTTTCCCGTTTTTCAGTTCAAAATGTAGTGAAGATGTTGCTCAGACAGATGGAGAGGTGCTGTTGCTGCGCTTCCTGGAGAGGCTGAAAAATTACGAGAAAGAAGGCGTGCCGACAGGCGCAGGGACCGACTCCGTTTCCGGTTTCGACCTCCAGCGCATGGAGCGACTTCTTGCGCGTCTTGGGAATCCCCTCTCGAGCTATCCAGTTGAGTTACTCTGGACAAATTTGACCTAATTTATATGTTTCTTGTGGCGGTAGCAATGTAAGAGGATTCGAATGCACCAGAGAATGCGCTGTTTGGATTCGTTTTGCAAAAAGTTATGATGGTTTAAAGTTTTATTGGTAGATGACCTAATATCAACACTGGAACAGATCTTCTTCATCCTCTTAATCTATATGAATTCATCGTCTTGGATTTGAAGATTTTAGGGTGTCAGCAGCAATTGTGGGTTTCTCTATTTGCATATGATGAGAATTAAGTTTGAATTGGTTTTGGTTGTTGCTGAGAGCAATTGGATCACAATGCAAGTGTTTTCGTGATTTTTGGAATTGAATTGAATTAGTGATGGGTTTTTTTAGAATCACTGTGGTGTTTTTCAAAAACCAAGCCCTAGACTTCTGACCTCTCTAACTCTTAAGTTTAGGGTATCCTTCTATGAGAAAGTTAAACCAAGGCACTTTCCACAAGTGAAATCTTATCATGTGGCAGTTTTCATTGATTTAAGGTTGCTACTTGAATGGCATTAAGTAAAATTGTTGATGTATGGTTTAAGATGTATGTTTAGTGAAATTGGCGAATCTATCGAAATGGTGCACATTCGTCAATACTTCACCTGAACCTCACTGATAAATTTATCTCTACATCTTATTATTTTGAGACTCTTGCTATGGCGGATAGCATTTCTGAGCGTGAGTGGATTCCAGGTTGTGCATGTTGCTGGAACAAAGGGCAAGGGATCTACGGTGAACTTCATTAGCAGCATCTTACGGGCTGCAGGACTGTCTGTGGGCACTTACACAAGGTATTGAACCCTAAACCTTCTTGCAGTGATGTGGTACTCCTATCGTTTCGCATACTTAAGAATACCATGTATAGACTTTATACAGTAGTGTATGGACATTGAGTCTGAATGGGGTTGTAGGAGATCAAGTATTGGTGGTGTTGAATATTGGTACGTTTTTCTAGCAGATGTAGCTACTAAATTGACAACGCAAGCGTTCGTTTTGACAGTCCCCATGTCACGAGTATACGAGAAAGGATAACTGCCGGCCGAAGCGGGAATCCTATTTCTTCCAACGCCCTGAGCAAGCTGGTGACTGATTTACAAGCAACCGTCGATGAAGCTGTTACTGAGGAGTCAGGCTTGCTCACCCACTTTGAGGTGTCACCCAGGTGACAATATCCCGGGTTGCAAGTTTCTTTTTATCTAGATAAAGTATTATACCATGGGGTATGGTTTGAAGAAGTATTTGTTTGCTAGGTCGCACTTGATTGAACTGTGCATGTCGAAATGTGTGCAATCTTGATTATTGTTTGTTTTTTGGACAAGTTTGATGGACACGCTTGCACATCGATGGATATATTGAGGGTCACTTCAGATTGCATAGGTCGAAGCAAGAAACTTAAAATTCGAACCAGCGTAATTTGCAACTAAGGTGCAACTTGGGGTCAAATAACACGCTTAAAATAATGCATTGAATTTATGACACCTTGGGACGCATTATTTTATGTGACTAGTGTTCAATCATCCTCAAAAGTATAGCTTGGAACCTTGTAATGTCAAATGATTTTTAGCATACCACAGTGGAGCCATGTGCGATGCCACCTCTTCATGCTCATTCTTGTTACTTGGACTAGTGGAAAGTCTGGCTTTGAACAAAACAGAACCGAGGCAAGACAAATTTAAATTGATTTTTGCACCACTCGACGTGTAGGGTTTACTGTTATCCTGCTTCGATCTGTGCAATCTAACTCTTCATCGGCCTTGAGATGAAGAGTAACATATCGTAAATGAAGTGCCGAAATTGCATCAGCCTTGAATGATATTTGAATGACCTTTTCTAAGCATGCTATCATTAAGGTGGTATGAGTGTCTAGATGCCACTAGGCTGATTGAAACTATTGGCATCGAAATTGCTATCGTGTTCTATTCTCATTCGCCCTACTTGATTTATAGGCTTGCATGTAATTTACACTTATTGCCATTGCAGGTGTTGACAGCTCTGGCTTTTACGCACTTCGCTCGAGAGAAAGTAAATGTGGCAGTCATTGAGGTACGTCAAGGTCATTGTGGTGTGTTCATGTGAACAAACACTCTTTATGGTGCATTGCTGTTTCGAGTGTGAACTATTGAACATACAGCTATTTTCAGTCATGTCCAAGGTGAAAAGATTGCAGCCCTAATTTCAGATTGATGGTGTTTACAGACAGGTTTAGGAGGAGCACGGGATGCTACAAACGTGATCCCCGCCAAAGGACTTGCATCAGCAGTCATTGTTGGCATTGGCTGTGAGCACTTAGCAGCTTTGGGTGGTTCATTGGAGTCCATTGCGCTTGCCAAAGCTGGTATCATCAAGGAAAATCGTCCGGTATTGCTCTCTTTTACTTCCTCTAAGCCTCGCCTGCACCAACCAAGTAGCAGCTTTTGCTAACTGCAATTAGTTACAAAGTGCTGACACTGCCAAACTAGATTCTGTTTGGAAATTTGTTGCTAATTCCTGTCTACTAGCTGATGCTGGATTTTCGTTTATGTCCATGCTGAGTTAATTGAACTCCTTGATTTTGGACAAGTAAACTAATTGTATCTACCAGTGGGTTGAAGTGCGAACCCCGCTTGCACCAACCAATTTGCGGCAGTTAGCTTATTGAACCCTATTTCACCTTTAAAAATCTTGTGGCTGCATGGGGGAGGTTGGTTTAACTTTAGCACACCAACTAGCTTATTGGTTGTACTTGGTTGGCGTGGACTGCGCCTGTTTTTTTATGGTACTTTTGACATTGCCGTGAGCTTTTCATGGCGATAACTGGTTTACTTGACAAATGGTGAAAGACTTGCAATATTCATGATCTTGTTAATGTGCTCTTTGCCAGGTGGTACTAGGCCCACAGATGCATGCAGAAGTTCGTGAGATGATTCAGAGGGTGGCTGCTGCAAAAGGGTCACCGTTGATTACTGTCTTGAAGTCGATGGTGAGATATGGAACTGGGATCTCGTCAACGGAATCTGACCGCCCTGTCCAGTTTTGTGACGTGTTGATCCCGAATCCACCAGGTCCTGGTTTTGAAGCTTCACACGAGGTATTAGTTATGTATGACCTTAGTCCCTTGCTTTTGAGGTTATTGTGAGTTGGTTGTAAGGTCCCGCTTGCACCAATTAACTAGCAATTTTAGCTAACTGGAATTAGTTAGGGAGTTGCCCAAGCTGTGCCAGCAAAGTGGTGCCGATTCCTGCTAATTAACTTGCAATGAATTACATTTATTTCCATTGGTTAAATTGATTCCCCAATTTTTGACTGGTAAACTAATTGTGCCCTATGTCAATGTCAATGGTTTGAAGTGCTAAATCTGCTTGTGCCAGCTATATAGCAGCAGTTAGCACACTTGAATGCCTAAACCCCTGATTAATGGCCTTGCAAGTACGAGCACACAATAGTTTAGTTGAATCCCAACTAGCCAATGGGCCTTAACACCCAACTTGATTGGTGCAGACGGGCTCTTGAGGTGATTCTTCTGTAGATTCTATATTTTCTCTATTGGCCGGCTTGTAGAAGCAAACACTAATTGCTTTTTCATTTCATGTCAGGAATGGAGGATGGAGAATTTGAAGTTACGTGCATTAGGAGCACATCAGCAGGATAATGCTCTCACTGCGATTTCTAGTATCCTTGCCCTCAGAGCTCAAGGTGCACATTACTACTACATTTGTATTTTCTTCTTGTAGTATGATGTGAGTGAGCTCTGTGCCATGAAACATGTTAGTTGAACACCACACTCAGCCTTTTGGAGATTTTGTTAATAGCAAGCATGTTTGATTTATACGTTTTCTTGAATAGTGCAGGATGGCAAATTCCCGATTCTGCAATACAAGTAGGGCTGGAAGCTACGGAAATACCTGGTAGGTTTCAAGTTGTTGGTTCGGAGAATTCCGAGGCACTTGGATGTCATTCTGCCAGACTCATCCTTGATGGAGGTAATGAACATACAGTTTGTAAATTGACTCCTGTGGCTTTTGACATTATCTAGTAAATTTATAAAAAAAATAAGTTTTTAGTCATATATGAGTAGTTTGATTTCTGAGTATTTGCGATAGCATTTAGTGGAGCTCCTTGTTGTACTGTACAAATGCAACGCCAGTTTGATTTTGGCATTTGAAATATCAGATTCATTTTCCCAAATCCTTTGGAGTGGATGAAAACAATGTCATGAGAGGGTATATGTCCCTAGGCATGGAGGGGTTAATTTACTTGCAAATACTAGCTCAATAACACTCCCTCCTCCCTCTGATTGACCAGCACACACAGAAGAGTCTGGTGTGGCATTGGGAAAGACGTTGCGAGACTGTTTCCCCACTTCAAGGTTGGCAATTGTGGTAGCCATGGCTTCTGACAAGGACAAGCAAGCTTTTGCTCAAGCTTTGCTAAGAGGTTAGTATGCTGTGAAGTTGTTGAGATGTGCTTTTCAATATAAGAAACCCATGTCCAAGCAGTTGGATTTTGTTGGACATCCAATGTAACAACCCGTGTTTTTCTGTCAATAATGATATCCAATGTAACATCTTCATGTTGTATTGGACCTCACTAATGACATAAAAACAGGGGTTGTTACATTGGATGCCCAACAAAATCCGTCTACTTAGACATTGAAAACACTGATTTATTATAGTGTTTTGAATTATCATATTCTGGAAGTTTTGACTGTTCTTCAAGTCAATCAAAATTTATACAGCTTCCTCTTAACTGAACCGTATTACCATTTGTGTGCAGAGGCCAAACCTGACGTCGTCGTGGCCACTAGGGTACCTGTGGCAGGAGGCTATGGTCGATCTTTCAGTGCACAGGAGCTTGCTGAATGCTGGAGTCACGTGGCGCAGGCACTTACTAAGGAAAAGCATGCTGAAGAAGAGAAATTACTGGTTACGAGTGTAGAACCAATGCAGGCTGCAATCAAGGAGGCAGCTGCAGTCTTGAAGAGAAGGTACGGACATGGTGGTGAAGAGCGACCAGTTGTTTGTGTGACTGGGTCTCTTCATGCTGTTGCTGCAACTCTTTCCTTGTTTCAAAGCAGAAATGCATAATAAACTTTATGTATATTTGATGTCATGTATTATTATACTTCCCGCAGTATGATCAATCAAAATAGCCATTTTAAAATCATGAATCCTTTGTCCTAAAAGGGTTTAGTATTGATCAGATGTACAGTCGGGTACTAAGAGCTTACAAACTGTGTTTTTGAGGCATTCAATTTTTTTTGTACAATGTGGATTATAATTGCTATTTTTTTGGTAAGCATAATTATCATAGCATCCTCATGCAATCCCAATCAAGCGTGCCCAAATTTCAGTTTCAAGAAAACAAAATTCAATTTTTGGTGAATTTTTAAAGTCAATTTTTGTGGTTTTGCATAATATTTTATTGAATATAATTGGTGACGAGTTTTTTTAATTTGATTGCATGGATACGTAGGGAACGTCCATACACACATCTTTCATATTAAAACATACCCCCTTAAGTAACAAAAATATGATTAATGAAGAGTTCAATGAAATGTCTAAAAATAGTACAAAAAGTTGCAAAAGACACATTTATGGTTGGGCCTCCTTCTACTAAAATGCTTCTAAGTCACTCATAACTTTTTGGATTGATATGGAAATTTAACTACACAAACAAGATTAGTATGCACAACTTTCCCAAATTTTTGTTATTGGAAACAAACATTGTATGAAGAAGAAATGAGTTGCTAAAGTTCACCATAATCCAAAAAAATTCTGGATTTTGAATTTGAATCGCCCCAAAACATTCAAAAATCACTTGGATTGACACAAAAAATTTACTACAATAACTAGACTTCAAGAGGAATATAATCCAACAAATTTTATTGAAAACATTGGATGAAGAAGATAGAAGCCCTTGAAGTTGCAACCACCAAAATGATTTTTGGTGAATTCAAATTGAACGCATAAAATTCGAATAGCTTTCAAAATATCAATACATCTTGGATTGATCTAAAAATTTACCACACAAACTAGAAGAGAGAGTGCAGATTTTTCATTAAGTTTGATTCAATTCAGATATTGGATGCAAAAGTTAGAGCACTTCAAATAGGATTTCGAGACTATATGAAGACACTTTTGGTCCCCTAGGGTGCTTAAGGAATAAGGACCAGACATCTAAATGTCAAACAATGGATGAACACAAACACATCTCCAAACACACAAAATTGTTTTTTTTCATCTATTTTGTTTTTTGTAGATTCTTGTGTTGGTTACCTAATATTTGTATTGTATAGAATTTGAAGACTTTGTTTTACAGACTTCTTATAACTCAATGAGTACTATATATTTCACTTCAAAAAACAACTTTTCAAGCTCAAAAAATAAACCTTTGAAATGACTTTAGTAAATAAGTCAAATAAGAATTTTAAAACATCCATAGTAATTAAAGTTTGAAATTTAGAACTGAAAGAAAAACAAATCATATGAAAATTAGAATATTCAATCTAAAAATAATTTGCCTACTTTATCAACTTTGAGGACCTGTGATGTTATGAGTAACTAGTCTATAAGGTAACCACACCTAAAATCACACGCTTTCTAAAATTGCATAGGCTAGATTCTTGTCTAAAATGTACTTCCACTATTCATAAGTCTATGGTTGGTTACCCTAAAATCCTATTTTCAACACTTTGAAAATCATAGTTTATTCATATTGTGTCCAAAAAATGCATTCTTAGCAAATCTAGAAGCCCCTTTTGGCTTCCAACAAGAATCCACCAAAAAATTCAATATAATAATAGAAACCATGCCGAATTTCTTATTTGTGAGATTTAGGTGTAGTTATCATAGTTTGAGTGTGCAATAATTCACTCAAGCTATCCAAAAAGATGACAAAAAAATAAATTTCTTTTATTCTTGTCAAACCATGTTTCCAAATTTTAAATAATTATTAGGTAATTGAATGCTGAAGCTGCTAGTAAGGTACGGTATGGGTTAGAGTAGTAGTAGACCCCCTATATAGATATGATCTTTGGTCCAACAAAGAACAAAACTAAAAATTGAAATCAATAGAGCACTCTCCTTGGTGAATTCAAACTATTCCTATGAAATCAAAACTATAGATAAAGCACCATGCATGTTTGAGGCTTCTTACAAGACCACTTCATTTGTGTGTATTAACTATGTTAGGATATTTAGGACTAAACATGTCCAATGAATGCGCTTATTTATCTAAACAATTGATAATTGCATGGTTGATGACCAAAGACGGAGAGTTAACCTTACACTACATGTTATAAAAATTTCTCCTATTATTTGCTAACTTATAATGGATACAGTTGTGAGCTTGTATCCAAACAACTTTGTTGTAGTTTGTTGTTCAATCTCTCGGGCAAACCATTTTCATTTGTTTATATGGTTCTTTGATAAAAAATTTGATTTTCCTATCAAGCTATGAAATTGAAACATGATAGGTCCATGAAACACACCTCAAAGATCCTTGTTGTGTTATTCTTTTGATGTCTAGTAACAAAGTGTATTTAATAAATAATAGATAACATCTCACTATTCTAAACTAATTGTATCCCAACATGTACTTCAATTATTTAATCAATTCAAGCACTAGAGATATAGAATAAGAGATACAAAGATAGAAGTTGGTATACTCATCCACAAGGTCAAAGTGTAATATATCTCATTAGATTAGTTGCTATCTTTCAAATTCAAATGAACATTCATTTTGAAAGTCTCTAAAGGTACAACAACTTTTTCCAATTCATTAAAGAAATAGAAGTAACCCAAACTTGAAGATTGTCTAGAATAGAGCACAAATCATAAAATTCAAATCAAACAAAGTTTAGTTTAGTTTTTTAAATAAATAAAAAGTGTTTCAAAATTTTGTGGAATTGTCTTTCATTTATTTTAGGATTCACCTTTGCAATTATTTTGATCTTGCTTTTAATTTTTTCATAGCCTACAATTTTTTTTCTATTTTATGCCATACATATGAGAACATTTTTTTACTAAATCTTATTATTAAATGTGATTTGAACTTCTTCTTTTATATTAAACCTTTTTTTTTTCTTCTTAAATTTAAACTTTTATATACTAATAGAACAAAGCTTGTTGCATTGCAACAATCTTCCAAAAGGTTCATTGAGCTTCAAGATTTCATTTAGATGATACTTGACTATCATTAGAATGAAGGAATGAAAACTATGCAAATGAAAATATGACAAATGAAAGCATGACACAATTTACATTTTGTATAAGAAACATGTGGGAGAACGTTAATAACTAGGGGTATATGTGGCATAGGAGGAAGATAATTTCCTAACATTAGGTTAGAAGATGTACTATTAACCATGGAAAATTGTGGAGTATAGGTAATTGACCTTATTAGTGACACCTAAATATTTTTAATACACTAGTGGATGCCCTTTATGACCATGTATGAAGTCCAAATGTGTCACTATTGAATAAATGAGCCAATGGTGGGCATTGTTGGGGTGTGCAAGTAATCCTTTGACATGACTTTAGTTAGTGTTCCAAATAGGGTCTTGTTCCTTTTAGGTGTAATCATCAATGAGCATAACTACTTTGGGGTGTCAATATTGTGTCTATTTTAGGTGAGTACAATGACCATCATGGATGCACTTCATATCATTTATAGGGTGACCTAGTGGCATTCATGGACTTCAAAAGTTGATTACTTCAAAAATCCATAGCAAATTCATACTATTTTGGAAAAGTAAAATTTCAATTGGTGTCACTTTCTTTCACACTCTTCCATGTACAGAAAAATATTGATTCTTTCCTACCACTTGAGATGGATAGATTGCAAATTGTGGCACAAATATAGTTAGTTACTTTGTCAAAAAAGTAGTGAACAAAAATTTATCAAATTCCTCAACATCTAGGTGAATTTTGCATTTCTGATAATAGTTCCTTCAGAGCCATTCATCGAACTCTTTTAGGACAGACTTCCACATGTTGAAATTGGTCATATTTGCAAAAGAAATAAATAGTTTTTCGGAACTCTACATGGAAGTGAGCAATATTTGAAAAGGCGGAATGAGAATGTTTGCTTGCATGATTATAGGGAGAAGTACATGAAAAGTAGAAGGAGCAAGTTTTCCACTTCTAGAAAGCTAATTTTAACATTAGACTTGAAATACTTGAACTTTTGGATTGCTTTTAATTTGACAACAAGATAAAGCTACTCTTCAAATGTCAAGCTCCTCCCTACTCACATGGAAGTGTAAACATCATGGAAGTTAGTCAAAGCAATTCCTATTCCAAAAGTGGAAGTCCACTCTAAGTCCTTCCTGGTACATGATGCTAAACTGGTCCTACAAAGTGGGACTAGCAGGGTGAAAATACAAGAATTTTATCCCAGAAGAAAACATAAATTTTATTTATTTATTTTCACACATAATAAATTTTGAATTCACATTTGCAATCAAAGACCCCAAATTAGGGAGAAGCAATCTAGAACATACCCTAAACGAGGCACAAAATAGGGGACAAGATTTTACTTTTACCCCGGAGAACCTGCGTTTTGACCCTGCTGGTGGGACGGGTTTAGCCTTCACAGTTGAAGGAGGTGGTATTAAAGAGGTCCCTTGGACAGGTGTCGGTCATCTTCAGACGCAATTTCCAATACCGTATGCCTGGATGCGGTGAGCGTGATTGAAACCTGTTGTTATCCAAATTGCAGTTTCCTTTGTCACTTCGTGTTTTTATTTCTTCGAAATTTGATGTGAGATACAGCTCTTGTTCGCAGCATTTTGTTGTAGAGGTTCTTCTTCTGAGAGCCGAATTTATCGAGGGTTTGGTCGGGGATTTGTGGAGCTTTGTTTTGAGTGGAATTGAGGTTTTGGGAATTGCCAGTGTTGAAGTTTTTTCGAGCGATGGCGGCGATGCGCTTGTCCTCGCGGGGCAGCGCTGCGTCTGCTAGCACCGCTGCCGTGACTTCGGTAAGGGTTCCTGGCAGCCTGGGTAGTTATTGGGCTCCGCAGCAATCTTTGTTCAATTCCGGAGCTAACGTTTCTGCAACCCTAACTCAACGGTAGGACTCTCCCCTCTGCTTTTGCCGCCTTTGTTCTGCATTTCCTGGCTTTTAAATCTTGAAATTCCAGAAAGAAGATTTTAGGGTTCACTGCTCTCAACTGTTTCTGTGTGTGAAAATTTTCCAGGCAACCCATCTCTTTGTCCAATCGTAAGAAATCCAACGCCGCCGCTCTTGGTAGCGTCTCAAGGAGAACGAAGTTTGTTGCCTCTGTCTTGGCTACTGCTGCCATGGTGAGTCTCGCGAAATCCTCTTTTGTAATAATGGAGGATTGCAATGCTTTGATTGATTATTCTTGAGGCCTCGCATCTTGGCCCTGATAAAAGGAATTGAGCAAAGATACATGACATCCTTGAAGAACTGCCTCGGCACCCTTGGAAATGTTCCTGAAAATTTATCTGGATTCCTCTTGGATACAATCTTGAGCTCATGGCAGGCCTTGCAGAGCCACGTTCTCAGTTGTTTATAATTTTGTTATCTACGTGTGATGTTTCCCTACAATAATTGAA
The DNA here is from genome assembly GCA_951230915.1 of Antitrichia curtipendula. NCBI lineage: Eukaryota > Viridiplantae > Streptophyta > Bryopsida > Hypnales > Leucodontaceae > Antitrichia > Antitrichia curtipendula. The sequence goes on along the minus strand of OX579639.1, from coordinate 14,133,465 downwards.
ATGTTTTTTTCAATTTGAGTCTGCGGTGGAGAGATTGAGTGATCCCAACGGTTCTAAAATGTTATAAAGCTCTGAAACAGGCTGCGGAATGACTGGATGGTAATTTTTGTTATGTAGGTAACGACATGCCAAGCAGAGAACCAGGCTGTGCAGAATAAACAGAAAGTTGTCAGCAAAGCGCCATCAGGATGTAAGTAGCCAACGCTCATTTGAACCTTTGTCCGGAACGGTGTTAAGGTAGGAATGCCAAATATGGTGACTATGATTTGGTGCATCTTGATAACTTTGCCCTTGATAACGCACTCGCTAGCTAAAGTGCTGTTCTTATGAGATCTGGTCCATTTTATTTTTCACTGATTTCTGTGAGCTCATGTCTGTGAGGGACATTGGACTTCATTATTCAAAAGAATGCATCACTTGAGGACAATGCGCAAAGTAGTAAAGAGTATTTTGTGACGCAGCGTAATTGTTCACCCAGATGTAATCAGGGTTTCCGTGAGTGTTGCTCTGATCCAAGTTGAGGTTTGTTGATGTCACCTAACCTAACAATATTGCATGTTTTGCAGCTAAGGAGAAGGCGTTTACTCCAAAGCTGGATGATGGTGGCATTGGAGGTGGACCAGGAGGTGGTGATGACGGTGGAGGTGGTGGCGGTGGCGGTGGCGGCGGCGGCGGTGGTTTCTTGTTTTGGGGTCTTCTTATGCTTTTAGGGTTTATCAGGGACAACGAGCAGGACAAGCCTTATAGAGGACGTAAACCTAATTCCAAAGCGTTGAAGGCAAAGCAGCACCGACGCCAATTGCAGGTGTGATCCAGTCCAGGTGTCAAATCTGCCAAGATGAAGGTTTGACATGAGTTCCAAAAAATTGCAAATGGAGCTGGTGATGAGGGGTGCTTTGTTCACCATTTTCCATTCGTTATGAGTTAGTTTTATTTTTGATACATGTCACGTGTAGCTTTCTCAACTGGGATTGGAAGACAGACATACGGAGTGGAGATTCAGTAGTGAGCTTGTGTGACTACCAAGGTGTAGTAAGGCATGTGGTTCTCTTCACATTGTATATTATCGTCATGGACTTAATAAAAGTGTGTGAGCGGTCATTAGTCTAAAACAATTTTCAAGCATTTGGTGTATAAAACAATTAACTCATTCTTATCAATGATGATATTATGGAGTAAACAACATGCTACTATAAAGTTCGGAATCCTCTTGAGATCAGGATTTGTATTAGAATTTATTAGAATCCTCCACATTCCTTTAAGGATTCCAAAAGCACGTTCTACTACCATACGTGTAGATGAATGCTTGAAGTTGTATTCCTCGTATAAATTTGGAAGTTAGATTCTAGGCCAAGGCACCAACAAGTTTCTGTCTCCAACATATCCTGCATCACCTACGATAAGTTCACAGACATCAACACCCTGGATCTCGATTGTTGGCCCATTCAATCAGGTCCCTGCAATCACTTATTTATAGTGATTTGACATCTATAGAATTCGAGAATCATGTACAGATCCAGTAAACCCAACAAAAACATTTGTAGTTTGGGCCTTATGGTCTACAATTGCTTGCATTACTGTAGAGTAGTTATGATCAGGATTATACCAATCACTTGATCTGGTATTTGTTGGTAAGTCAAATCGGACATGAGAGCAATCAATAGCACCACAACATTGTGGAATGCCATGTAGGTTTTTGAAACCAAGTTTCACCTCAGATAATCTTTCTCCTGTTGGCCAATTTAAATGCAAATGTAACATCACCTTTATCAGAGCAACAATAAACCGTTGACAAACTACCACACTTGTTGAATCGGCTATGCCAAAAAGTTCACCAATTGAAACATGAGTATCTTCAATCCCTAGTCCTCGCCCTAGTCTTTGTAACGCAAGAGCAACTTGTTTAGGAACGTCCATCAATCTTCCAACGATGCTGATCAAACCCGGTGGTGGATTACGATGCAATTCTTCATTAACCAAGCTACAAAGATAATGAAAAGTGGGCACGGATAAACAAAAAAATTATCGGAATTGCTCCAGATCATCACGCATCACCAAAGTCAAGTATTGATCCCACCAATAAATTGAATGTGGCTTGATGTAGTGTAGACCACATTTTGATCCTAATTTTAATTTTTTTGCCATGTTTTTCAACAAAAATTTATTGAAATAATGCATGGCATTCCATAATCGAATGCAAACATAACAATTCTTCTCCTTCAATTTTTTTCCGCTTGAAATGCCTCACACTTGATACTCTTGGGACAGTTCTTTGACTCTTCTCAAACATCCCTTGGCTAGCTACAGTAAAGATGATATTTAGTGTCTTGTACACTAAATACGAAGGCATACACTAAAAGCCAATTACCCTATGAAAGTAAGTAACATTAAATCTCAATTCAAACACTAAATGTGAACCAGAGTTGTCATATCAGATGGAATATCACTGTTCACGGACAGAATCGGACCGATTAGGGCTAGGCGGCTGCAAACTTCAGAGCCTTGTAACTTTTGCAAAAATTCTTCAAATCAGGAAAATGAGATGTGTTTCGGCATCTATAGTTTTTATAGATGCCGAAAAACATCTCATTTTCTTGATTTGAAGAATTTTTGCAAAAGTTACAAGGCTCTGAAGTTTGCAGCCGGCACATTCAAGTTTAACACTAATTGTGGACAAGTTCAGATTTAGTGTTGTAGCTAAGGTAGACAAGCCTATTACCACCCTGATTTGCGATTTGACTATGTTGGAGTCAACTTCAATGGGGGCACCTATTTTTCAAAGGTGTGTGCATGTTTCACGAATCAAACCCAAGTGAAATTATAATTTTTTGATGAAAATTGAAATTTCTATGAATTTTTGAAGTTGACTGCCCTGAAATTACAAATCCGCCCATGGGTTAATTTATAAAAGTCAGATCAACAACCCATTACCGCCATAGATTGTATCTATGAGTACTTGGATATCCACCAATCAATGGTAGACACTTTACCCAAGCTGAATTAATGAGCTGATTTTGTCAGAAAAATAGATGGACTTAGATGAGTTTCAGGGTGGTAATGGGGCCAAAAGTCAGATGTCGGAAATAGGAAGCTGACGGGAATAGGCTGGTTTACCTTAGTAGGGGGGTAAAAACACTAAATGTCACTCAACACTAAATATCATCTTTGGTGTAGTTGTACCATTGTTCCAATTGATGCATTTACAACCCCCACCACTACAAGTGCCGCTCCAACATTTGACTCATCCATATTTCACAAGCTTCACATAAACAATTACAAAATGAATTAGCCATATATTGAAATCATACATTTGAGTATACTAATTTAAACACTGAAAGTTTCATATTCAAATCATGGTGTATATGATGAAACAAATATTAAACTACAAATAAATGGGGATTTCAACATCCCCAAAAATGAACACAAATAAAAAACAAAAGGAAAATTGTTGATGGAAAAAAAGAAGGAAAAATGCACATATTGAATTTGAATGTTATTATGTTTAAAAAAAATTAAAATGTAATCAACCCTATATAACAATATGTGTATAAGAGAAAGAAAAACGATATTAAATATATTTATGTATTTTAAAAACAATATGTAAGTGAATATATTAGATTGCAAAAGCACACATGAAGTAGTGACTTAATCTATTGCCTATTTGAAAGCGCAAGGTATACAACCTCATCCAATGGAGCTTGTGGAAACCTCACATGATTATTTTTCTCCAATGGGCTCATAGCAAAATAAATTTTTTGACCTGAGGGAATTTTTTTCTCATAATCATAAACTTCTTTGAAGTCTGGAGAGAGCTTCTCCCATTTGTCTTGGATTTGTTGTTCATTGCAATGAACACCTTTTTTCCATAAATCATCAGCCATGGCCTTCTATCTTTTTGGTGTTGTGGTCATTTGAAGGCGTTGATTTTTTGTGGATCCATATTCTCAAAGACCAATCTCTTGGCATGACACATACTTTAATGTCATGTGAAATAAGTATGTGCTAAAGACCATCTCCTAGATGTGTACACTCTACCATCTACTCCTCCTTGAGGCTCTCCCAGTTTTACATGAATGTCATCTTGTGATTGATCTTCAAGATGTATGGACTCAGGATTTCAATTGAGATCAATAGGAGTTCTTTGAGACCCCATTGACTACAGAAAAAAAATAATTAATGTATGTTGATTATGAAAAGCAATGAATATTTTTTATAATATAATATTTTTGTATTTTTATTTAGCCACAAATGAAACATAATTTTACTGCAAAGGAAATAACATTGAAATAAGAGGTTCTAAAAGCGCACATGCTCTAAAATCTAAAACCTCCTCAGATGTACACTATGTGCACATGTTTTTTTTTGGTAGCCTTCATCGATAGATACATATTATACATTTGAGGAGGTGGGCTCCATAAGTTGAGAGCCCTATGCCATTTCAACTTCATAATTTCATAACTAATTCCACAAAGCTCCAAATAATATAAAATGACTTGGATTAGATGCCAATTCTACTTATCTTTTAAGTGAAAATATATTGCAATTATCCATAAATGTATCACCTCCCCAATATCCAATTCCAACTCTTAGATGGGCGAGTTTTGGACCTCCTACTATTAGTACTATACAAGCCTACCAATCACAAAACTCTAAACTAAATTCCAAACTAAACAACAAGGACAGAACACAAAGTAAGGAGAGCATTTTAAAATATATATATTGAATTAGCAAAAAAATGAAAAATCATATCAAATCAGCAACAACAAATGAAAACCACTCACTAAGAAACAAACAACGATCACTCACTCTTAAAACAAAATCAAATAACAAATTAATCACTCTCAAACCAAAATGAACTCATATAATGAATCTAAACCCACTCAATAATCCCTCACAAACCCAAATGAACTCACAGAATGAACCTAAACCCACTCAATAGTAAGTTAACTTAGTATAGGCTTTGTAATCCCTCACAGCTCGTACAAGCAAAAAGCAAACTAAAATCAAGAAAATTAATTAATTTTAAAGAATTAATAAGTACCTCAAAGTCACAAAGTCATTCAAACTTCAATAAAAAAACACTCCAACATAACTCCAGTAACCGCTTGAATCTAGTACAAATGCTTCAAGCCGCTCCAGGTCAAAAAGACATTTTAAATTCCAAAGAGTTCCATTTAATGGTTGCCATTGACCTAGTAGCGCAAGTTAGATGAACAAAACACCCGCCTGTAGCAAGTAGGAAATCTTGAGAATCAATTTCTAACCAATGAAAGCACTTGATTGATATCAGTAGAAAGGAGGAATATTATTTGGCGGACGCCAATTTTGCCGATGAAGCGGTGGATATAATTCCCTGAGTGGCGCGCTTGGACTCCCTCGCATGCTCATCAGTGGACAAAAAGTTTGGACTGTAGCACCTACATTACCCATCCACTGAACATGTAAGTTGGCCCTAAGGGCTTCGCCACTGTGGCCTGGCCTTGCTAGCTGGGACGGCATGGACCGTGGCCAGAATCCTAATCACCTTCCACCATGCCGCGATCGATGGACTTTGAAGCACCAAGAGTGGGATAAGTAGTAGTTTTTTCCATAGGTTCCCATGGACGGCGAGATTTGAAGAGAGGTTTGGTGTGACTATTTTTACATTAATTTTTTTTTTTTTTTGTCGAGTGGGATTGTGTATTGATGGCAAGGGGTGACCGTGCAAAATTGGGAGGGGTGGATGAAGTAGCTGTGCATGGGAAGGGGCAGTCACAAAATAAAAGGTTCAAAGATGGTGGAGTGTTTGGTGATGGTGGAGTGAGTGTTATGGGAAGGAGTGTTGGTGGCAACACAAATGCAGTCTAGGAACTATGTGCATACAATGGAGTGTAAAGCTATGGGAGAAAAAAGTCCTTCAATAACGGATCCCTACAGAGTGGCACAAACCGATTTTCAATGCTAAGAATCATTGCTTCTTCACAAGGAGTCCCAACTTGCTTACAACCGGATGGAGGAAGTGTTGTTGTTGCTACAACAACAAGAAGAAGTAGTCAACCAAATTTAGGACAAAAAGTAAGTCGTGCAATAGAGAAAGGTTACAATTTCAATCACGAGGAGGAGAGGTAGCTCACAAGGTCCATGCTGGAAGTTTCTCAAGCCCATGTGACAAGTACTAACAAAGACACAATGTTTTGTGGACCCAAATTCATGAACATTATGATACCTTAAGACATAGAGGTTTTAGGCCTCCTCAATCATTAGAAAAGAAATGAAGGCAGATTAAACATGATGTAAGCAAATTTATTGGTGCATATCAACAAACCCTAGATTTGTAAGTTACCAAGACCAATTCAGAAGATACTATGTGTATGGCCAAGGACTTGTACTGCACAAAGAATGCAAAGGGATTTGATTTTACATTTGAGCATTATTGGATGTTGGTTGAGGATTTCCCACAGTGGGTAGAGGGTTGGATACTTGTGAGAAGTGCCACACCTTTAAAGAGGAAGGCTACACCTTCTAATCAAATCTCTCATAAGGTTAGAGCTAACTGTGGGAGTATTGATGAGGGGACGGTAGTTAGAGACAGAAATCAAACTCTTTAAGATTGTCTAGATGGTACAAAAGCTGCCAAAAAACATCATAAGGTTGAAAAGGTAGCAGAGGGTGCTATGTATAAGCAAGCAACTGCTTCTAAGGTGATGGCGGCGGCGGTAATGCAGAAGGTTAAAGCATTGGAGGACCACAACTTCAACTTTTTGATGACGCTCTTGATGGTAATGGAACTCAATCTATGACAACACAAGAATTCATAAGACTACAATAGGAGGAGGAGCTAAAAAAGCTCTAAAAGCGATTAGCTGCTCAAGATAAGGACTTGGAGGATGCAGCTACTCATGAAGTACAAGAACAACTTCAAAGAGTGACAAAATTGACTAGACAAGCTGTTCAAGACCAGGAAAACGAATACACACATTGCCAGATGCAAGAGCAACGTCTCCATGTATAAGGGCTTGAATTGCATGGGGAAGAAGAGGACTTTGAGGTGGACGACCAGTTTGAAGAAAATGACTTTGATGGTGTGGATGGATTTAAGGATTTAGAGTGGGGATTTGATCATTATGATGATGTAATTGGAGAGACATAGTATAGCAACATGGAGACAGAGAATTCATAGTAATAGAGAGGTTTGTACTTTGAAATTTAAGTTGTGGATATTTTATTTTTCTTGTCTTGTATGCTTCCAATTTATGGTTTTCTCTTTGTTGTTTTCTCTCAAGAATACTTGTGGCAGTTTTATATGTATTTTCAACAATTATTGCACCTGTGGCCTTTTTGCACTCTCATTTTTAAATTCTATTTAATTTTGAAGAAAGAGTTTTAAAATTCAATTTTGGTTTAGATGTCTCTAAGTTCCCATGTTGAAATTTGATTGTCTGATAAAAAAATTCTCATACAAGTGATTGTAAGGTATGACAATATTTTTTGGAGGCCTTTGTTTTAGGTAGAATTCTAATTTACAGTACAAAAATCATTCTCAATCAATAAAGGCCAATAATTGTTTGGAGTTGCATCATTCTTTTTTTATAAGGGATTTAGGGTTTCATGGATCATGGTTTGATTATCTATTCCATTTTAGTTTTAGCTATTATGTTTATTTTTGGCCTTCATATGGTTCACTAACTTTAAGTCTTTAACCTTCTGTGTATGCATTACAACAGCTCATGTAGTACAAGGCAATGTAGGTTTGACACAACAATCTTATTTCCAATATGGTAGGAATCCAGTGCTCAATTCACAAAATGCTTTATCCCATCCAAGAGAACAAGTGATCAATGAATTCCACGTTATGGTAGTGCAAACAAGGATATTACCGCTTAAAAAGTCCAAGGCCACAATTCACAAATTCAATGGGATGAACTTTCTCATGTGGATCCAAGAATGCCAACCACATGGCGTGTTCTAGGTAGTAGAAATGAGAAAGATAGCTCTATAGATGTCTTAAATAATAATGGAGACTATGGAAATGATGTGAGTATTGGGCTTACTTTAAACAATGAAAGCTATTATCAATGATAAGCATTCTATTGCATACTATGATTATAAAGAGATTGAGTCATTGTGATTATAAAGAAATTGAGTACTTGAATACAAGGCTTGCCATAGCATAATGGTTTGATTGACCACTTGTAGCAACTTACAAGTCAAAACATATATTAACTATTAAGTGACTATATTTTGAATTTGATTATAAATTTAGTTTGATCCTTAATCATACTTATCCCTCTTAAAAATAATATGCATGATATTGGTAATTTGAATGATGAACACAACCTCTCTATTAAGTGAAAACATTCTTCTATGCTTAACCCCAAATACTTAGAACTTTTGAAGTGTGATTTTACTAAACAAAAAGTAAATAGGTTTATAGTTATTTCCTAAGATAAAAATTAGTCATATACCTTCTTCTAATTTATCCCATCCAAGTATGTGGGTACGCTTTGAGAGTAATCCTTCACACAATGCACCCCACATACTTGAGAAGGGTTTAAGGTATTTTAGATTAAAAATATTATAACTCAAAATCAAAAATTCAATTAATCCCCTTCTTCTAATTTATGCCCTCTAAGTATGTGAGGATGCTTCTTTCACACAAAGTAAAACAAAACAAAACATAGACTTATTTTTTTGCAATCAAAGTACATTGGAATGTATGCCATGTTGGCTCTTTTGAGAGCCCACAAATGCTCAATGAGGTCTCCTCTTAGTCCAGAGTGAGTGACAACATCTTCTATCTCCATAGTACATGATTGTGATCAAATCATCAAATGCTAATCCTCTACTATATGGTATAAAGTCTCTATTTGCAACTCTGCCACTATGTCTTCCAAGCCATCTACATCTTGTTCATCTTCCACTATCATGTTGTGGAGGATGATACAAGCAAACATAATATCTTCTATGACTTCCATACTCCACTGTTGACACGGATTTCTGATGATAGCAAATTGGGCTTTTAGGACACCAAAACAATGCTCCACATCTTTGCAAACCACCTCCTATTGTGATGGAAAGTACCTCTTCTTTTCATCAATTGGCTCAGGTATACTATCACTATAAGAAACCCATATTTTAGGTGCCGTTTTGAAATTTTTTTAGACGGATTTTAGGTGATGTCAAAAAAAACAAATTGTATTTTTTTGTCAATAATCATGTCCAATGTAACATTCAGATGTTATATTGGACATGATTATTGACAAAAAAATACAATTTGTTTTTTTTGACATCACCTAAAATCTGTCTGAAAAAATTTCAAAACGGCACCTAAAACGCGGGTTTCTTATAGTGTATGAACAAAACAAACCCAAAGAGGGTAGATGCCATCGGTCAAAAGATAATACCGATTGTAATGGCAACCATTGATTGTAAACTCTGAGTCTTGGCTCTCACTAGTCCACATGTTAGTCACATGTATCAATGGAGAACGGTCCAAAATATTGAGGTCATTGTTAGACCATGAGAGTCCAAAGTAAGCATGCCAAATATGCAAATCTTTAGTTGCTATGGCCTCAAGAATGATAGACTTCTTGCTACATTTGTCTCCAAAGTCTCCTTGCCAAGCCACAGGGCAATTTTCCCATTCATAATGCATACAATCCAATGAAGCAAAAATACCTAGAAATCATTGGGCTATGTTGAGAGCTAAAAGCTTGTCAAAGTCCTCCATGGTTGGTTGTTTCAAATGACGTTGCTCAAAAATCGCCCGAATTGCCACACATGATTTCTTCATAGATTCCATTGCAATTGTCCCACTTGTACAGTAATATTCATCAGTGGCATCTACACAGACACTATAGGAAAGCATACGTAGAGCAATAATAATCTTCTTATGAGGAGACAATCCTAAGAATCCAAATGCATCTCTCTTCTGCACAAAATAAGAATCGTAAGTACAAACTTTGTCCATGATAGACACAAACAAGGAACGACACATTCTATAGCGTTGTCTAAAAAAGAGATGCCACATACACATGGAATTCACTAAAATAATCATTAAACATCCTCTCATGCATCTTTTGGCAATCTCTATGAACATTTGGAGCTTTGCCTGGGCGAGATCCATCCACAAGAGAAGGCCTAGTGAATCTATTGTTCACCGTAAACTCTAAACCCAAACTCAAATTAAAAGCTAACTCCTCCTCCTCATCACTATCATCAAATATATGTCAACTAGCAAGTGTACAAGCCCTCCAAACATCCATCTTGAAGCATCCACCCTAAAATTACTCCAAAATATCAAAACAAAAACAAGAGAACTCCAAACAATTGCAACAAAAAACTTGCTTGAAAACAAGGCACAGCCACAGCCAAGACAGTGGAGCAATGGAATAGTGACCAAGGATCTCTAATTAAAATTAGAATGCCGCTTTTACATTAATGGTCATAGGTCCACATGGTGTGTCATAGTGGGGGGGTTCAAAGTCATTGTGCCTGCTTGGCCAAATGAGCTTGCCAAAGGCCTTTTGCCATGGGGATTTGGCCACCCCATGGTGAAGATGCTTTAAGGTAGAAGGTTCATAAGTCAACACCCATTTCAGAGTTGAAAACTAATTTTGGTAGGTTACTTTGAGCGCCCAATGCGTGTTTACTAAAATCCAAAGTCTTATAAACTCATTCCAATCAAACTATCACCTAACAAGAGATCCACATAAATTGATTGTATTGATTGGTAGTGCAGATAAGCCCAAAGCTCAAGGGAAAGGGACATGTCCTTTTATCATATTGTTAAAAAGATTATAATAGTCAAATTGAGAGATTGGATCTCGTGGCTAGTATGCTCAAGGATTAAACTTCTTGAAATGTTTTTCAATAATATTAGATTTAATCGTAAAGTATGTAGGACCACAAGCCGGAGTTTGGAAAAAACAAGACAAAACTCCCTAGAGCACCAAAACTCAGATCTGATGGAGTTTGAGGCTGTATTTCTTTCGTACTGTTCTTAGTTATACCTTCCTCTAACACCCTTGTTTCAAACTAGGAGTTTCTTTACAATTAACCCTATTTTCTTGAAAGACAAATGGAATTGGCATCTAACCCAAGTCATTTCATATTTTTTGGAGCTTCATAGAATTAGTTATTAATTTCTAAAGTTGGAATGTTGTGGTCACTAAAAGCATCCACTTCCTTATATGTTCGGTATGCAAAGATTGCTATTGCAATGAAAAAGCAAAATGTTCAAATTGTATACATTTTAGAAGGTGTATGTTTTGAGAACTCAAGTGCTTTATGAACCTCCTACCTTCACCTTGAAAGGTACTTTGGCAAAAATGATTTAATTTGAGGACTATTAGGTGCATTCTTCATTTCTATGGTAATCTTGAAAGTTGTCCATTGCCTACTTTTTGGCCCAAGCGTCCTTCTAATATTAAATTTATGTTTCCATGGTGGTAACACAACACACACCTCAAAGTAGAATTTACTTATATGTAGTATCAAGTACACTAAATTATCCGATTAGTAAAGGAAAAAATTAGAGTTACTACATATTTTTATTTTTATGGAAATTGGTACAATATAATAATATTTCAATCTACACTAATAAAAAATTGTGTGACTTTGGTAAATTCGTAACAATGTGACAATGTGACATAACATTTTTAACCGCGTGACTGCACTCCCTCAAACATGAAGTATAATCCCCCCCTGGATGCCTGGGGGGAAATTTTAGTTATAATTGAGTACATCCAATTGGTTTGAAGATCCCTATAGCTCTGACAAGACCATATCGACGAATGGAGGGTCCTGATATGGGGGGAGCAAAAGGGCCCCCCCCGCTGAAGGTTAATAATGTTATGGACCTATCTAACATAATTCTTGGTCTTTAATTTAGTCCTTTTATGAATTTTCAAAGTTTTATCATCTGTGGTAACTAATATGTTTTTGCATTTTCTTTAGGGGGGATTTTTTTTTCCAACAAGCTCTGGAAGGATCTTACTACCTACATATAAATGCACCCTTAGAAGAGCAATTGAGTTCAAACAAACATTCATTTTTTAATAACCATCCATCCATCCAGCATTTATGGTCATTTGTCCGCAATATTATCCAAAATTAGTAAACTCCATCTAAAATCTTGTGTATATTTCTTGAGATGCTTTTGACCATTCCATTCACATTTAACACTTCATTTTTTAGTGTGATGGTAGCAACTATCAAAATTCAGTAAGAGCAATTGGGAAAAAAACTGCCAAAAATTTAAAAAATGATTGCTACCAGAGCTTCTTGTTTGAGCTTAGTCTAAACAATGTTGTTTACCAAAAGCCTTGTTCAAAGTATGTGTATTGGGTAAAGTGAGTTTGACTCTTCAAAAACTATGACTTAGACTCCATTTTTCATAGCTTATCAAACTTCTCATCATGTTTAAAGTCTCAAGGATTTTCTTTGTCTTGACCTTATTGACCTTATATTGTGAGGTCAACAGAATCACATTCATTTGGCCATGATCTTGTAGCAGAGTTGCAGAGAAGTTGTGGAGAAGCAAAGCATGTCAAATTGATGAGGGCTAAGGAACCGCATTTGTTGCAAAGTGGGAGAATATTAATGTATAGCCATGACAAATTTGGGAGACATTGTGAAGGGTGAATCAAGCATCCCACCCACCTTATCATCTCTAAACTCACCAAATAGATTTTAGTGCATAAAAAATGGAGAAATTAGGTGAATAATGCTCTAAACAAGAGTTAAGGTCATTCCAAGGGCCATGCCACACTAATACAAACAGAGATGGATTTGATAATAAAAAAGTGGTGAATTTTACTTATTTTTGTTTTTCTCCTAAATGACCAATTGTATCACCCCTTAGTCTAACTTTATTTCTATGCTTAATTAATGTGAAAATTTCAATTATTTTGGTTATGAAAGAATGATTTATTTATCATTTATATTGTAAAAGATGAAAATAAATAGGAAAATATTCCTTCCATCCTATAATACTAGTCTTTTTTGTTTTTTTCATTGGTTCCCAAATACTTGTCCCCTTTATACTAGATTTGATTATAGGATTGAAGATGATTCTTTTATTTTTGATGTTTACTAACAAAATGAAGTACAAGAAGTCTAGATAGTTATCCACTTTACAAGATCAATTTTTCTTTTAATGAAAATTGAATATTTTATAGCTTCAAAGTTGATTGGGTCAAAGATCTAGTTGTTCTTGTGTGAATCTAAACACAAGGAGAGGGCACAATAGTTGCATAAGAAGTCTTTCTTCTCCACAAAGCCTAACTTTATTTATGACACACTCACTGTGTAATACTTTGTGTAGTACTTTGTATATATTGCAACCTCCTACTTTCTTTGATTGCAATTAATAACCACGTTCACTTTTTTTGAACTTGAAAGGACATATTACAAATTCACTATAGAATAATTTGATTGTAATAAGTATTAAAATATTATCTACAAATCCTTAATACTTTCATTACTACAAAACAAGACTAGTCTTATGGAACGGAGGAAATATAACCAAAAGAAAAATCCGATTAAATTGAAATCTTTTCAAAAACAAATACAATGATGTATAAGATTTTTTTTTTTTTGTGAGGTCCCAATTATATATTCCATAGTATTCTTAAGTCAACACAAGTCTTGAAACTAAATTCTTTAAATAGTGGAGAGATTATGTTTAATCAAACACCATATAAAACCTTCAACACAATTTCTCATCTACTTATTAAAAATGAAATTTACTTCCTCATCCATTCAAAACTAATTTACAATTTCTCATCTACTCATTAAAAATGAGCTTCACTTCTTCATCCATTCAAAACTAATTTCTAGAGATAGATAGAGTAGTTTTGCGTTAAGATCTAGTCACACATGTCAAGAAAATAGCATGTAGCCTAATTGTCGTAGAAACAAGTAAATGGATTTCATATTATTGCATTCAAAATAGGATGAATTTTAGTAATGTACATGAAGGTCTTCAAATCTATATTTCAAGTTCCAAATGCCAATTAACTATCAAATTCAAATGCCAAACAATCAAATTGGAAAGTGAAGCTAAAAGCATACAAAAAACTTCTAAATCATACCATTGTACCATTTGCAAAATTGAAAAGTGGTTAGTAATGGGAATGTCCACCTTAACCCTTTAATTTTTACATAGTCTTCAGTTCCATAACATATTAGCCAAATAGAAGTAATTCTTGAAGATTCCTTAAAAATAAAATGAATGTTCTAGGAAAGTAAAGAACCGTCTCTATATCATGCTAGGACCCAATTGATTGATTCAAAACCAAGTATTTTTTTTGTTGTTGTTCTTGGACATGTTCCAAATACAATCAAAGATTACCACATGGCATGAACAACCTCAAAATTCATACACAAAGTTTGAGCTCGGACAATTCATAAAATCTAAAAACTCCTATTCTCCAATTCTCTCTCCACTCTAGATACACAAATTTTCAAACTACTCAAATTAATTTAATTTGTGCTAAACAAACAAATTATTTATATTGCATTATAGGACCTAGAGTTTAGGGAGGAATAATTTTTACCCAACATTATACATGTAACATTGCAACACTATACATGTTGAAGAGCCTTCACAAATACCGTAGATAAAAATAATCCTCCCTTGTAAGAAGGGTTAACCATATGTAAAAAATTATAACCACATGTAAGTTCATTTCATAACATGCCCTAGTACGACAGATCAGTTCAGTGCATTACAAACTGCCACATCTTCGTAACCTTCATGCCAGAAAAATAATAAAAACTTGACACCCTCACATTGCCGTTCTAAAATTCTGACTATATCTCAAGCGTGAAAGAGAGTTTCAAACCTCTTTTCAATGCCAATCTAAATCAAAAGAATGTTTTTATCAAAAGGCAGAAGAACTTGAAACAATTACCCTTGCAATGCTAAAGAGTGTCGAATCTTTCGACTCTCGTATATTCGGTTAAACCTTTCCACTCATATGTTAGTGGAGGTCACACCAGAATTAAAAAGCAAGACCGACTGTATGAACAATGTCAACAGACTCGGTTCTCGCAAATTACAAGTTAACCTTTGAAGATCATTGTTAATGATACAAAATGAATTGCGACTGTTTGAATGCAAGAATCAGTAGAAATACCCAACACGACGGCAACCTACAAAATCTATCAGCTTGAAGTCTGCCTGAACCACAAATGAAATCCGCCTCAATATTTTGAATTGAGTCAGTGCGGCCATCAACAAACGCAAAAGAATTATCGTAAGAAACGAATTGTAATTAACAGGGTTGAACCATTCTAACCCCGCCCATAACAGAATGCAAACAAACTGCAAAACACATGGTCATGAGCACCACTGATTTGTCCACGACTGATTTGGTCGCATCTCCAACAGCCTGCAGCTTCTCTCCAACCCCAGACCTCTTTGGCGCTTCAGAAATCTGCTCCTTCGAAACCTGCTCTAGTCCTTTTCCGCTGAAGGCAGCTGAAACTTTGGCCAAAGAAACATCAATCGTTGACTGAACAGCTGAGGAAGTCATGGTCCTTGCAATATCCAGAATCAATTTCCGATTACTAGGAACGGCGATCACTTTCGAAATATGTTCAATATAGTTAGTCTGAACTGGTCCTCTCTTCCCGACAATGGTCTTTCCTTTCCATTTGACTGGGGAATGGCTTGGAGATATAGGCTCCTGCTCCCCCATATCATAGAACACTTCCGAGCCTTCGTGGTCCTCAAACAATTCACCCAAGTCCGGACGTGATGATATAGTTGCCTTCGGCACGGCCTTTGAGCCACTAGGATCGGACGTTAAGACCTCATGCGAGGTGCGTACAAAGCTACTGGTAGATGCTTCGCAAATAGTGGTCAAAAGGTCAGTAATGGGCCCTTGGTGCTCCGGCTTCCCTAGACTGGCAGCAAGTTCATCAAAAGTATTGATATCCTTGGTCCGATCCAGATATACAGACACAGCAGTTCCGACAAAAGTTTGAATCCAATCCGTCAGAACTGCTCTGCCATCTGTGCTGTTTGCAACTGCAAATAAGCCCTTGACGAATTGACCTCCGCTTTCCGCCCCTTCGTCTTTATTGGGAGAATTACTGTGCTCTAAAACAGAAATCACGAAACTTCGAGAGGCAGAGGCCACCATAGCCGACGCAAAGCCCTTTCCAGGTTCAGAAAACAGTTTCTCAGTCAGCCTGTCCACCAAGTCTTCTTTGCCATTCCGTTCCCCAGACTGCATCCCAGCACCATCCCCGTTGGAGTTCCAGTCTATCCCTAACCCTTCTTGCAAAGATTCCTCCAAGCCCCTTGCGATTGACGAATCGACCTGCTCTTTGACACCGTCCAGCATATTTCTAGTACTGGTCCAAGCGTCAACGTCCAATACTCCATCGCATTCCCCAACATCCTCGTCATCATCCGGTGATAAAGCTCTGTCATCGAGAGTGGTAGAAGCCCCTCCTAGCAAAGCATTAATATCCTTATCACCCCACTTAATTACGTTTTTCATTTCCTCAGAAACCCCAGGAACTCTCTTTGGAGTCGATGTTCTGGACTGCAACCTCCGAGACTGCTCTTCTTCATATTTAAGGCTCGCTGCAATAGACCCGCTACTGATAAAAGTCGACAGAAGTCCACGACTAACAGCGGCCGCCAAAGCTGAGACGCTCTCCTGAGCCTCAGATGAACGCGCGAGTTTCAAAAGCTGCTTGACGGTTTGCGGTACCTCATCTTCTTCAGAGACAAGAAAACCATGAAGGTCGTTCAAAACCACGGAGAAAGTGTTGCTCCCTTGCGCAAGAACTTCAAGAAGAGTCGAGAAAGACTCAAAGAAAAGAAAAACGCGCAGTCGTTTCCGGGAATGGTATATCCGGTAGGTCACATAGCCACCAGTTGCTACAGCCCCGCACGCAAGAAGGATGTTCCTACTGCGACGGGAAATTGGAAACATCGTTCTCTTCGCCAGCTACTCTACAAATTGCTACATGTTACCACTTCACAAGCATAATTCCATCCACAATCCCTTCCAAATAACGCTTCTCTCCTCTCCCTCCTTTTCCACACTATCACGTGTAAAATCCACAATTCGCATTCCTAAAGCGCGCCGATCCCGTAATAAACCTCTCAATTCTCCTCCCACCACCAACTGCTAGCAATCAAATTACTTCTTACATTCCGTGATCCTAAAACAATAAGCCTCTGTCGCTCAATCCACACGACTCTCCAGACAACCTTCGAGACCTGCTTGATGCGTCACACGCAAGAAACGCCATCGTGCAATTGAAGTCAAAAGCTGCTCAAAAAAGAAAACTCCACCCTAAGACCGGGAAGATCGTCTGAATACAAATCTGCACGTCGATATTGAACCGCGATCTTACACTATTCGAATAGCCCGTCAAAATTCGCAACTCAACCTCGGTCAAAGGAACGCAGTAACACTCAAACTTCGACTAATTAAACTTGAATGAAGTAATTCAAATTGGATAAAATCTCACGAAAGCGATCCCTAACGCACCTCAGAGCGAAAAAACTCGAGAATTCGTATTTGCTAAATCGCCTCTCCAGAGCAGCTCCGTCGCACGGGTTCACTGAAACCCTAGAACTCCATAGCCAAACCACGTTGCAACGGTGGCGGGAGCATCACACTGTCGGATAAGGACGGGATTCGAGGTTTTTATACTACCGGTACACTGATTTGTCTTATTAGTGCGTGTGATATTAGTTAATAATTTGCGTGCCCTGCTCCGTTCCCACAGCCGAAATGTAAGCAAAAGTAAATTTTAACTAATTCATAACTAATTCATAAAAAAACTTCCAAATTCAATAACTTAGGTCCAAACTTCACGAAATAAAGCCTCTGCATCCCTCCTCGCTGACCAAGAATGTGAGCGGAGATACATGGTTTAGGAGACCTCATCATAACAGACAGACAAAACAATACAAACAAACAAACAACCTAATTTATTGTGTCCTATATTGCTGTCACAGTCAAATAAAAATAAAAGTAATTTTCTAGTTCTTTTATTAAAAAATAACTCAAAAATTTATAACTTTCACACTATAGGTCCAAATGCCAGTGACACTAGTTTGTGAGCCTAGAAATGCGAGCTTAGGAGACATGAGCATATACTTTGTGAGCCCAGAGCGTCGACTAAAAAAAAGTTTGGAATTTTTGAGGCCAATAGAGAAAAAAGTGGAGACATTTCAAAATTTTAATATTAATAGTAAAATTTCAGCCCTATTATCGTAGGCCTATGACTATGGCAACATAGCCATCACGCACTCCGCACTTGGCTTGGTGTGCAAGCGGGCAATAGTTTTCACCCAACTCAAACTCCATTTTTCTTCTTTTTGCAAAAGCATTTGTTCAAGCTCAAGCCCTTGACGGGATTCTAAGGGAAAAAAAATGTTTTGGAGAGGTGACGGATGGCTCATGCAATAGACATCACCCCTTTGGTGTGTGTTAAGTTTTAGAGTGTTCCAACCTCTAGATCCCCTGAGAAGATTTTCTAGGGTGATGGACTCTTATACACATATACATACAGAAGAAAAAAAATTTAAAAATTATTGTTTTCTTTTAGGGGAATCTAAAACTTCAAACACTCCGAAGGAAACAAAAAAAATAAAAAATTCAAAAATGAGTTTTGAGAGACCTAAATTCCACCCTCCTCAAGGAATCTTTTGGTACCGAGAGGGGTATCTAGGGATGACAAAGTCGTAGAAGAAAAAAAAATTTAACTGCAAAAAAGATTTTAATTCTTTTTTTTTAATTTTTTTTGGAGAGTTCCAAGCTTCAAACACCCTAAAGGGGCTCTTGGTGCCAAGAGAGGTTTCTAGGGATGACCAAATTGCAAAAAAAAAAAAAAAAAAAAGTAGGTTTAAAAAAAATATAGACAAAAGAAAAAATTGAAAGTTCCAAACCCCAAATCCTCCAAGTGGTCTCTTGGTACCGAAAGGTGTTTCTAGAGGTAACTAAATTGGAAAAAAAAATTAAAATTAAAATTAAAAAAAGAGTTTCGAGATTTTAAAACCCAATAATCACTAAGGGGCATTCTAGAGTTGAGAGAGGTTTACAGTATGAGGGGGGTGATGGAATTGTGACAAAATAAAATAAAATGAATATAAAATAAAAATTATGGAAAAAAAAGTTTTAAGAGTCTCAATTTCTAGAATCCCCAAAGGCCTCTCGGTACTAAGAGAGGTTCCTGGGGGGTGATAGAGTTATAACAAAAAATTTCAAAACATTAAAATAATAAAAATAAAAATAAAAAAATGTTTTGAGAGTCCTAATCTGCAGGTCCTCAAAGGGGCTTTGATTCTCTGGGATGATGGAGTCGCAACTGAGAAAATAAAAAAAAAATTATAGACAAGTCAAATGAATAAGGAAATTTTTTGAGGTATCTCGATTTTATTTTAGGCCAATTAATATATTTTCTTTAGTTCACTACCTGTAAAGATCCTAAATTCTTAAACCATAGTAATAGGTCTAAAATCCAAATAATACACTAAATACCTCAGAACTTGAGGCTCACAGGCTCTCAAGCTCTTGGGCTCAGGCTCCAAGGCTCACAAAATAGCAGTCTCGGTCCAAATGCCACAAAACAAAGCCTGTGGATTCCTCTTCACAAAGGACTTTCTGATGGTACTAAGAACACAACCGGAGGGATGATTGGTCCCAGAGATTTCATTGTAACAAATAAACAAAACAAAACAAACAATCTAACTTAAGGTATGGATATTTAAAGTTTCTTAGTATGCCTTGTACCATTGCTGCAACCAAAATAAAAATAAAAAAATAAAAAAATAAAAAATTCTAATTTTGTAATTCATAAAAACTTCAAAATTCAATAACTTTTATATTGTAGGTCCAAACACCACAAAACAAAGCCCTTGCACCCCTCCTCATAGAGAACCTTTCAATGGTGCTAAGATCACAACCGTGGGATGCATGGTCTAGGATATCTCACCGTGCATAACAAACAAACAAACAAAACAAAACAAACAACCTAACTTAAGGTATAGATAATATTTGTAAAACAACTAGGGCTTCCGGGTGCTATGCATGACCGTCAATGATTGTGTAAACCCAAAATAATATTGACCTTTTTGTCTTATGGAATGTATTTCATTTTGTAAGTTAAATATTCTAATTTTTTTGAATAAGGATTCTTTATATAATAATTTCTTCATAGATTTGTGAATGAGACCAAAGAAATTTAAGAATCTTAATTTTATGCCAATTAATTATAATTAGTGATGGTGGTGTCATGAAGGGTTTTATAAAGGGTTTAATAAAGATGGAATTGATGAAATATAAAACAAATGTGTGCAATAATCCAAACACATGAGATTCGCACTCAATACTACATTATAAAGATGGATACACTTGAAAACTAAAAACAAGTTTAGCTTCAAAATGTCAAAATAGGTCATTATTGTATAGTTTGTTAAGAATAAAGATGTGTAGATTTACAATGTAGAACTCTTAAACTTTGGCTATACCAATAGTAAGATGCCATATTAAAGTGCTTAAATATTAGGTTGCAAACCTAATTGCTTATCTAACACCAGTTAGGGTGGGGGGCTCGTGAAGCGACCCTTTAAGAGCAATTTGGAGTATTTGACAGGGTTCCAATGCAAGAATTTATTTCTGCTTATTTTTCAGTTGAAGAGAAGATGCAACCACATGGAAGGCAAGTTTTCTCTTCTTTTTCGGAGCAGGTCTGAATTACTTATGAATTTCAAAAGAGATGTGACATAGGTACCTATTTCTGACCGATAGGCCTTGCAAAAAGCACACACACACATTTTGTAAAAAGATATGCCTTTATTGAGAAGAAGCCTTGCAGCATGCAAGAAGTATTACAGGAGGTTTTAAAATGCGACCTTGCAGAATTAGAAACGGATCCTATGCATGGATGAAGGCAATACATGTGTCAACATTGAAGCCAAATACAAGGAAATCAATGCGCCAGTACTGTGCCCAGAGAGAGTGCGGAATGAGAGGTAGAATTGTCAGCACCGAGCGGGAAAGCAACCAGTTGTGGTTGGAAAACCGCCCCGTTTGAATGATTGCCCTCTTGTGCCAAACTGAAGTCTCGCAGGAGGATTCCACTGGATGGATGTGCACCGTTGCCGTGTGCCGTTTGTCCATAGCCATTGAGCTCCTTGGCAAAGATAAGAAGGCAAGTTCTGGGAGCAATCTCTCATCTTTTCGATCATGAGTTTGGGGTCCGCTCCAAGTGCTCGCATCCTTGTTTCTCTTCTCACCGAAAGAACTCAGTATAGGTCCCTGCAATGAATACAACTGCAGCGAGGCGAAGGTGAGGCGTCTGCAAAGCACCTAAGTAAGAAGGTCTCTATGAGGTATGCGGCCTCTTTCCGTTCCCTTCTGTGTTAATCACTTGATCATTGTTGCTTCCTTGCTGGTGACTATTGCCGTTGTATTGAGTCCAAAATTCTGTATCTTGCTAGCACTTGCTGTCGACTTGCATCATATTGACAAGCTTCATCGTTGATGTTCCTTCCTGCAGCCGCTGGAAGTCATACTTGCACTGTGCAACATCAAGAGCACTGACCTACAACATGGAGAGCCGCAAAAACAAAGAGATCCACCTCCATGCAAGTTCACTGCCAGTGTTGATCCACTTGTGGCTTGTAACGATCTAGTTGCTGCTTGTATCGATCTACCTGCTACTTTGTCGATGCACCTCAAGGAATCGAAACTGCTGGTGTTAGTGCATGCATCTGCAACATCGACAGCACAACAAGATCGAAGAGACCTCTGGTGAACCAAATCACCCTTGCATTGTTTCGACTGAAGACCTGGTACGTATGTTGCGGTCTTTGTTCCGTTCTTTTCTGGCTATTCCATCTGCGTTTACCATGCGGGGATATTGTGGGTGATGGAGCACATCTTAAGCTCGGGGACACTCTCATGATTGACTCGGTGTTGGACTCGGTGCATAGGCCGTTGGGGTACAGAGTGTATTGGTGACCACAATCAAAAGCTTGTGGAAGAGGAGGTTTGTCCGACGCTCGATTTGTGGAGGAGCTTCCCGGAGTTTGGCAAGCACGGAGTCATGGCGGCGTAGACGTCATTTGGCCGCCTTTGGACGTGGAGATGGTGAGGAGGATGAAGGTTCTACGTTTGCCAACTTTGTTGCTTCCGCCACCGCGGTTGAGCTGTGGCGATCAGATCATCGAGTTTGAGACGTGGAAGAACGTGAGATCAGATCCACGAGTTTGAGGAAGGCATGTGCACATCTTCGGTGAAGGAATGATCATCTTTGTTTGAGGTATCCTCTTGAACCTTCATGATTATCTTCCATGCAGTTTTGAAGGCAAAGGAAACAGTCACTAGAAGAAAAAACGTGTCCGGCACAACCACTTACATGCAACTAGTTGTCCTATAGAACTATCTTGCAACTGTAATCCTCTCTATATGCACCAAATTTGACAATTAGGTTGTTTAGTCGCAAAGTAGTCGTAGAATGAAGTGTAGGGTTACAGGATTGTAACAGAGTTGGCAATTAGAATTACTGTGAGGTATTCTACATCCAGTTTTCATCACAGTTGTCGATGTGGACAACTCTACGCATTGTGGAGTCCACTGTGGCAAACCACAATCACATATTATCTAAATTTGACCACAATTCGACTAGAAAACAACTATAGTTTGACTAGAAAAAGACTAGAATGCAACTAGAAAACAACTATAGTTTGACTAAAAAACGACTAGATTGCAACTAGAAACAACTAGAATTTGTAAATGACAACGTTGTTACACTCTTGTAACCCTATACTATTACAGAGCTTCTCCGTGAATAGATTGCAACTACATAATGACTAGAAAACAACTAGAATTTTCTAGAATTTTTTTGGTTGTTTTGTAGTCATTTTCTAGTCGTTTTCTAATTTGTTTTCCGATTATTTGTCTTATAGCAATTGTCCCATATCAATTGTCAAGAGTACCATTAGGTTAGACATATAAGACTTGTAAGTTGTTGTATTCTTATGTAATGAACTCCCTTAGTAGAATTTTAAGATTTCTATTAGGTGTAGATCTCTACAATTGTAGGTTTCTACAAATTGTAGATTCCTACAATTTGTAAAAATCCAAGAATTTTTAAATTACATAAGTTCCTAAACCAATGAAATCTTTTAAATCTAAATATCTAAAATCTAAAATATAATTTATATTTGTAATATCCAGAATCTACAAATCATTAAGATTAGAATTTTAAAATCTACAAATCATTAAGATTAGAATTTTAAAATCTACAAATCTACAAGTCGCAAACAAGTTACAAACAAGTCACAAATGAGTCGCCAACAAGTCGCAATGGAATCACAGATAAGTTACAAACAAGTCGCACAACTCATCGATTGAATGACCAACGTCACGTGGCAGCGAGTACACGTAAGCGACCACGTCAGAAAAAGCCGTCGACGAAGTTCAAACTACGCTGCCGGATGAAAAACAGATTCACTTCATTTTGCAACTCTAATTTTTTATGCAACTTGTCCACTACAACTTCAGACCTCTAGACTATCACATGTCGCAAATTAGTTATACAACTCAAAAAACAGTTGCTCTTTGAAGTCGTAGAACCCCTCTTTTTCTTCTAGTGAGTAAGGATGATCTTTCAGCATCTGTCACGACTTCTCTCTGGCAGCATCACGTTCTTCCAACCATAGCGAGATCAACACCGACTTTTTTAGCAGCATCAATCGTTCCCTGGCAATCAGTAACGACTTCCTGATGCTCACGTTCTTCTACGTCATGTAAATCTTCCAAGTCATGTAAATCGCCATTTTCCAAGTAATGTAAATCCAGTCTACTTCCTCTTCATGTTGCTCAATGTTCACGCTTCCAAATATTGCTGCTACTTGATGTTCCACTTATACAGTGCGTAGTTTCACATGCATAGCCTCTCACCTATGTTGGCTTCATGAACTCTTTTGAAGTTTCTTGACTCGTCCATTTCTTGTGCAAGCCGATCTCCAAAAAATATATCATGCAATTGTTTCCAGCATTTGCTATATGACAACAAACTTCATAGACTTCTTCACCTGAGATGCAAGAACACGAAAATAGATTTGTTTTGTAGTCTTATGTTATCCGCCCTTAGTCCAATCTCTCTAGCTCGTTACACTTGTGGTTTGCCTGTGTTTCTGACATAATTACTATATATTGCCAGATTATCGGATGGGCCTCTGGAACGACAGATAAAATTTAGCAGCCTCTCCATCTGCCCCGCCCGATCCTCCACCACCGGCATGCCACTCCCTTGACTGAATCTTCGAAGCTCAAAAATGTGGCTGACAAGTCCTGCTCGCTACTTCTACTCATTCCCACAAGTCGACCATCAGTTGCTTCGAAAACCTAGTTGGCTACCCTTTCGGCAGGTGCTTCGTCTTCGTGAGACTCTACTCCCCCTCCATCTCTGTCATCTGCATCTCTGCAACCGACTTCACCACCATCTTCCAAGGTACTTTACTAGTATGGTCAAAATTATCACATTATTTGCAAATAAAATTCTCCCTTTCCTCTTCAAAAGTGTAAACTTAGGGTTTATTTACATACTGCCTCTGTCACGTTAATCTTGTTCCTCTCAAGTCCATGTGCATTTCCATAATTGAACCATGAAGTAGTATTCTCTCCCTCAAATTCTTCCTAATAATACTTGTATTGATCTTCCAGATTGTAGACAAACTTGCTGATGTACCTGAACCTAGATATATTGTCTAGCCTTTCCTCTTCTCTATAATCTAGCCTCGCCAAGTCATGTGATGAACTTTCCTTTTCTTTTTTATTGTCATACAATCTGTTCCACTTTCACAGTTTCACCATGAAAAGTACAATAATATCTTGTAATAAAACCACCTGCTGTTTTTTGTAAACTCGTAGGAACACTAGTGCATGACCTTATCCTCTTCAGAAAGATGTAATTGTCCGCCCCGATTTGAAGCTGTGAATGCAGGTAATGTTCATAATCTGTCTCTCCTTCAATACCTAAACGTTTTGTAAATTCCCACTTGCTTCAACTTCTTTAACATTGTTATGGTGCTTGCAAGTTTGAACATGGGAAAGTGAAGCCGTTTGTGGAGGAAGGTTGCATTGGAAATGACCAAGGTAAGTAGACACTTGAATATTGCCAATTTTGTTGAAAGAAAGGATAATTATTATGAGTAGGAATCCAAAACTTGGAAACTTCTAAGAGAGTTGATAGATGACTTACATCCTCCCCCCGTTTCCTAGCTTGTCTCCTTGCAATTGCACGCCTCTGATTTTCCTTGCAAATGGGTGGAGGAAATCCACAGTAGGAAAATTTCCATGTAGGAATTGTTGTCTTCGACTTGATTAGATCATGTAGTCTATCTCCATATTGTCCTACAGCTTTGGTTGACCATTCTTCATTGTGTCGTTTCTTTAACCGCATCAAAGTCTGCTTTTCCAATTTCGCTTTCTCCTTCTCCCTTTTCTCTGCAGCCTTTTTCACTTTGCTAAGCTCTAAATCTAGCTGTTTTCGTTCCTTTTCTTCAGTTGCGTTGGCCTTTCGTTGAGCGATCTGCTCCAAGGATTGTAAATACTCATCCTGGGTCATCCAGATGGATTTTGTGTAATCAATGTAAGGCTCTCCTTGCTTTGGTACTTTATTCACTGTTGGTAGTTTTATCTTCAGAAGTTGAAAGAAGTTTTTCTTCTTTGCATTCAGCTCCTCTTCAATTGTACAATCATCATCACTTCCACTTAAACTACTTTCACCATTACTTGTGTTGTCACTTGCAATATCCACATAGTATTGATTACATTCCGGTAAATTGCCAATGTCTTCGTCAATAATTTCCTCCATCTCACATTCTTGTAATTGGTCCATCTGAACTTCCGATATTTGTTCATTTGGCATCTTGGTCTCCACTCTGTCTTTTGAAATTTAAACTCGGTCCAAATTTATGGTTCATGGCTGCACTATCTAAAGGGTAAATACATGTTGTTCTAAACCCTTGGGCGATATTGTTTGTAGTCAGCGCCTTACGAAGAGCGAACAAAATCCAAGCAGCTAAGTCTGCTTTCCCAGGTACTTTTCCTACATGATCTACTGTCCACTTGTTGCGGTAAGCTTGGAAAGCATCCTTAAATGGTTTGAAACATGAGACATCTAGTGGCTGAAGGGCATGAGAAGTGTGACTAGGAAAGGTTAGTAAATCCAAGCCACTGAGCATTGCAATCTTCACAACCTCAAGTGTAACATGAGAAGTATGGCCGTCTAAAATAAGTAAATGTCTATAGGTAGTAGAAATAGGATATCTATCTCTAACATTTATAATGAAATGTTTCATCCATTCTTTGAACAAAAGATGTGTCATCCATGCTTTTGACTGCATGCTCATTGTTGCTTCCTTTTCTCCTGTCTTGTACAGATAGTTAAACTTTTTCTTTTTCCCTTTGAAAATGAAAAAGTTTGGTAGTTTTTCTCCATTGGCATTGACACATGCTAACACTGATAACCATTCCCGTTGATCTGGAACTATTAAATGAACATTTCTAGCTCCTCTTTTAGCTAAGACAAATCCTCCTGCACCTCTTCCAGCTTGAACACCCGATTCGTCACAATTCCATATTTGGTGGGGAAGATATGCATGCTTGTCATATAACCTAGATAGGTTATCATAGAACGATTTCACATTTTTTGGACAAAGTGCCTTAGCTCGGTTTTGGTCCAAGGCTTGGGGCTTTCTTAAATAAAGCTCTGGATGTCTACCTAGGAAACATCGGACCCATCCACGGCCAGGTATTCCGTCCGTAAAAGGTGTTGTTCTTGTTTGTGTGAATTTATGTACTTTTGCCTGAACTTGTCCCATATGGAGGGAAAAAACTTGATTTTGCATTTCTAGAAGATATGTGATGATTATGTTTTCTTCTTCATCACTTAAAACTCTTTTTTTTCCCCTTCTCCTAGACATAGTAGTCCCATAGACGTGGCCTCTAAAATTAGTAATGGGGATTCCATGAATCTTTGCTGCAGTTTTAAGTGGGACACCTTCATCAACATCTTCTAAAGCATCTTAAAGTTGAGTGTGAGTCCAATTTTCATTTTTTTTTCTCTTGGAATTTTTTTGTTGAACTAATGTAAGAGGAATATGATTTACCTTTGCAGCTTGAATCGATGGAGGAGGAATGTTTGCCTCTGCAGTTTGTAAATGGGCAACCCGGATTGATTGTGGCTCTTCTGCCTTTCCAGCTTCTCTGAAATCATCATCGTCACTCCAAAAGCTCCGTTGACTTGGCGATGCATTTTCTGTATTTTCGTTTGCTCCACTCCAAAAGTTTAGGTCAGCTTCATCGATGAAGCCCTCTACAAAATCTTTGGCTGCTGCTAACTTGTTTGTCAACTCGTTTTCTGTTGACTGCCGTGTTTTATGTCGACCTGCTGCACTTGTCTCCATCAAATGATGGTCCCCTTCATGACTTCTTCCTGCACTTCTTTTTGTCAAGTGGTTGTCTCCTTCATGAGTGCCTCCAAAAATATCACTCACATATTCTCCATGTTGGTCCATGATTGTTATTGTTGAGTCTTGAAAACTGCGTCCTCCTTCCATGTTGTGGCCAATGCCAATCCAGTCACCATTTGTTGACATTCTCATTGGCATCGGTTTTTGAACAGGCTACTTCTGTGCATCAATAACTTGTCTTCCAACCAGCCTAGGGCTTCTCTCCAGCCGGTAAGATGTTGAAGTGCGGTGTGCTTCCTCTTCCTCCTCCTCCGTATGCTCACATGTCCAGTCAAAGCCGTCCGGAATTTCTTCATCGTCACTTTCGACTTTCACACTCAAATCTGAGTCATAGTTGTTAGCACTTGACCCCCAGCTTCGAGGTTTGTGATACTCACTGTCGTTGATGTCTGCACTGTTGTCTGTATCTGGATCGTTGAGGTCCATGAGTGTAGAGAAAAAACGATCTACTCCTGCGCACAAGCATACCCACTCATCTATGAATTATAGCGTGTAGCAAAGGCTAGTTTTAAATCTAAAGTAGCAAAGCTTGAAAAATCAGATGAGATTGTCAAGAATAGTGAGGAAATCTACTTACAAATATAGTAAACGACACTTCTATTTGCAATTCGATAGAGTTTTGTGAGCTTTGTGAACAAAATAGGCGCAAAGTACTTATTTGAAATCTCTCTTGTGAAAGACTTGTAGATTTTGGAGGTTAGGTTTTCTCTTGCAGTAAACACCCTGTACCATGCCATTAATATTCTTTAATTCCAAAGTGGGCTGATGAAGGCTTTAAATTCGACTATTGGATTCCTTTTATATGCGCTGGCATGTGCTCTTAAAGCGCCTTTTACTTCCTTCCATCCGTCACTTGGTGTGTTCAATTAATGTCTTGGATTCTTGTACATTCTTCAAAAGAATACTTTATTGCCAATTTTTATTCCAGAAATTACAAAGGACATGTGTCTACTTGCACTAAAATGGACCTGCCCTCTCTCTTTTTGTATCTAGTGGTGATGAAAAAAGTAATATGTTCCTATTTTGAAACCGGTCAACTTTTTGAATAGTCTTTTTAGTATCCATGGCGGGTCCATTAAATATCTGCGTACTATTTGTTTCACAGCTCTCTGTAGGGGCGGTTCGAAGAAGAAGGTCATATTTACAGCCTCCTACCTTACTTCACTAATCTCAACTCCACTAATCTCAATTCCAGGCTGAGGATTTGTATATCTATTTGCTTACGTAGCACTGATTAAAAGTCTAAACCAATATAACCTACTTACTTATCCAACATTGGTTAATATACTAAATTGATACATTCTAATTTTAATCTCAACATCGAGTTATACAATAGCACTTTCAAATTCATTTCTGATTCTAACAATTGTTTGTTTTCTCAATATATCCAAACATGGTAGATTTTATTTATTCAATAGGTGTAGGCCGTGACATCACATTTTCTACAAGAATTGTGGAACTATTAGTACTTGTTCTGTTGGACATAATTTTTTTGACTTTCAAAACATGTGTAATATAGAAAATATAGGCGGTCAAATCCTTGGAAGTACTCACATTTCTCAAAACTAATATTGTTCTCATTGAAATTGTTTTGTAGAGCTTAGAATGCACTAGAAATTATTGCTCCAACAACTTCTATTGTGCCTTCTAAGAAAGTATTGGATATTGCCTACAAAATCAATCTTTCATCATCCTTCTCTAAATACTTTTAGGAAACATACAAAAAAACATGCATAATAGTTCAAAGAAATCCAATGTAAAAGTATTTGGGCCCCAATTGGTTACTAAAAAATTAACATATTTTTTGATCTTTTCAAATGCATCTTGATACTCTATAGAAATAAAAATTCAACACTAACACAATTCCAAACAAAACTAAGGTTTTTCTTTGCCTCACATAATTGTCAATGATTGTTGTATAGAGTGAGAGATTTAAATTTTTTTTGAATTAAAAAAAATTAAAATTTTGAATAAATAAAAGACTAATTAAATATATTTATATTTCAAAAGAATAAATTATGTGGTATTCCTTATAGTCTTTCACCCCTCAAGGCCCAACAACTTTTTGACAATGGAGTTTTTCAATGCATTATCCCATGATATTTTTTGCACATGGATGTGCTTGAAATTTTCAATTTTAACTATATAAAAATAAAGACTACTTATTCTAGTATACATGGAATTAACTGTGGAAAATTTTGACCGCTAGATTTTTAGATTATAACAATTTTAGATAATCAACTTCATAGGCAAAAAATAAAGCATTAGAGGAAGAAAAAATACAAAAATATGAATAAATGCTTTTTCCCTTGAAAAAAATAATAATATTGTAATCTAATATAAACGTAGCATTTTTTAATTGACAAAATTAAAAAACAAAAAACTCTCTCAAATTTGTACACATTTTCAAACAAAAGGACTAGAAAGCCAAAACTAACAAAATTGGGTCATGCAAAAAATTTTAAAATTTATAAATGTATCAATTTCTAAGATTTAAAATTTTATATCATTAGCATATTGTTTAGAACATCTTCAGAAAATTTGGAAACATTTTAATTAATTGTGTTTTCAATCACACCAAAATAAATAATATATTTTTAAAATTGCTAAAATTATAAATTTGAAGAAATAGTCTCCATACCTAGTTTTTTTGTGCAATGTACAGACTAAAAATGTCCAAGAAAATGTTTTTTCCCATCCATACTATTCTTTTCATTGGAAAAACATTATAATTGCTCCTTTTTCTAATTAGACTACATTCCTAAATAAAATTTTAAGTACTTCTCACATTCAAAGTTTGAAACTGAAAAAATGCAACAAGTATGTAAACTTGTTATTTTACAAGATCCTAGTTTACAAAATATTGAGGTTTGTTTCACCCTAGTGAGAATTTGCCATAGAAAATTTGAAGATGACACATTGTGTCTTCTTTGTCCTTGAGGGATTAACAAGCCCCTTGATATTCAAGAATTTTTACAAAATATATTTTTTATCTTAATAGTATATGGGAATATTAAAGCAAGAAAAATCATCTTAGAATTTTGTAATAAACTAATGTATACCTAAAGATGTAAATAATTTCTTACAATATTATAACAAAAAAGTATGAATATATGCTTGAGAAACTTGACCAAGGCTACATCAAAATATCAATGATGAATATTACAATTTAAAAAGTAAAAAATCATGTGGTCTTTAAGGTAAATAAAACATTGTCAACCTTTGTTTACAAATTCTATAAGTAGTCTTAACATATTAATCTAGTGGCAGCCTTTAGGTTGAAACTAGTTTAGCCAATGTTTAAAATGCCCTTTAGGGTTCGTGCATTGACAAATAAAAGACCACTTTGTAACCATGGAGTTTGTTTGAAGTCATGACTCAAAAAATGATGGTGGAATGAAGCCAAGGTGAAAACAACCAAAATTTGAAGCTTCAACAAAAATAATATTCTCTTCGTTCCAAAATGATTTTCTTGTGGGCGTGTATTTCTTGTCTCAAAAAGATCTTCATGGTGTGATGTGGGAGGTCCACAGATTGTGAAGAAAATAGTGAGATGTAGTTAGAGCTTCCTACAGCGGGGCTCCAGGGGCAGTTGACACAGGGAGTGGACAGGCATGGGCTGCAAAGCCTGCGCCATGGCAAGCACAGGGAGGGCCAAAAATTGGGTGGCCACAACCAAATTTGCAGTACCCAACCAAATGGTGAGACTCATGTATGACTAGCTATGCAGTTTGACTATCTCTTTCATCCGGACTTCAAGGTACCGACCCCAACTGACCTTCAAATATGCTAAAAATGCTTTTTCAATACAATAAATTTTCCTATACGTCAATAAAAAAATTGAAAAAAAACATTCTCTACTATAATAAAGTTTTCATTACTAGTGTAAAGAAATTGAATGAAAAGCATTTTCAATTAATCTAGAGTTCCATGTGGGAAAAGAAGTTCTTTATATGCACATGGCGTGGTAGGAGGTAGAACAACCCATGTGAGATAATGTAAATTAGAATTAGTAGGAGCTCTTGAACCACTCATAGTTAAGTCAAAAATAGGATTTGTGTTTAAATAAGTAATTTAGACCTCATTTAGGCATAGTAGAATTCTTTTTCATAAAACTTTGAATTAAGAAAATTTGGTAAATGAAGATAACTTTCATCTCTAAAAATCCGTTTGAGATTTAGGACCTCCAATCAAAAGTTATGGACAAATTTGAGAGTGGGGTTGGAAGGGAATTTTTTTTGGTAAACTTTTTTTGGTAAAAGTTTTCTACTATGCCTAAATGAAGTCTGAAATTTTACTTCAAGCACAATTCCTAAGTTTTCAAAATCAACGGTCAATCTTTCATCTTTCAATTATCCCATACCCTTTAAAGATTCATCATGGACAATGGAATTCATCATAAAAATTACCTCTCCACCATAGCTTTTCACCAAATGCCAATGAATCTATTACTTCATTGTGCCAACAAATAAATTTCTAGATGGCTATTGGAATAATGACATTGGTATTGATTTACTTCATTGTAAATTTAATTTCTTGTTGTGCCTAACTGCAGTATTTTGTTGCCTCTAGCTGGAGTAGCCTGCAGCTCATATAGGGGGCCAATTGGGGTAGATACATCGGACAATGTGTCTAAATCACTTGGCACGCCGCGCGGAAGACTCAGCATTTGGCAATGTGCTTTGTAAATCTTGGCGTGGCTGGACTCTTTTTTTCCCTTGGTGTGTCTATCAAGGGCAAAATTTTAGTCCAAGCGCACCCACTCCCCGTGTCTTGGTCCCTTGGCGCCTTGGCATGGCGATGCTCTTAATACTTGGACATGAGTCCCAAGCTTCTATTTCATATGGGATTAGAGAAATGAGACTAGCACTATAAGAAACCTGTGTTTTTTTTTACATCTAAAATTTGGACGTCAAAAAACCCACAGGTTTCTTATAGTGTGGCTAGCAAATAGCATTAGTTCCTTTTAGCCTTGAGTTTTGACTTGAATGATGTCCGTAATTGGTTGAATTATTAATGAAGTAAAATTAGAGAAGATGCGCAAAAGTTGCAAACAATGTAGAGCTACCTATGCAACATTTTTTAATTAGTTTTCATGACGTCTGTTGTTCATCTTTTGTAACACAATCAATGGAAATTTTTGTTGACTTTCTATATAATGCCATAGACACTGCAGTAAGGACAATTAACAATGTGGGAAGGACAACAACTAGCACGGGAAATGAGGAAACCATTGGCTAGCGGTGCTCCTTTAAAATGGCCAAAAAATCCCACTTTTTAAAACTTCATAATTGCATTTTGAAAACTAATATGAAATTCAAACTTTGAGGACAACAAGAGTGCATCTAACTCTACTTACATTTGCAAAGTAGTTTAAAAAAAGTTATTTTCAACCTTAATCCGGACCACTTTATTTAAAAATAACATCATTTTGGAACAGAGGGAGTAGAATTGTGGAATCATAAACCTAAAATTGAACCCTGTAGAGAATTAAGTTTCTTTTCAATTAAGAGAGTTGAAAAGTTTTTAAGGGAACCAATAGAAACCTTTGAAGTTCAATTTAATTTCCAAAACAAAGTTTTCAAGAATTTAGATTTTTTAAAATGGAAGTCAAAAGGGTTTATTTTGCAACTATAGGGTCTCTCTGGATCTTTGAGGTTTATGTATTGACAAATGTAGAGTTCAATGCTAGCTATTGATCAACATACATCTCTAAAGTCCAGCATGATGAACTTAGAAGTGTTACATCTTCTATGTCAATTGAATTCTAAAGACTTCTAACCTCAAAAGACTAGCCTATAGTTATTTTTTCAAACTTCGTTTTTCAAATATCTATGAATGTAATTTCTGTATTTATTTTTTGGAGATGTAATACCATATGTCTTCTATTAGTTGTAAAAACTATATATTAATTTGGAGTTTTAAGAAAATTATTGTAAATTTTAAAATAAAAAATAAAATAATTTGTATTAAATGCAATTGATGCTTAATTTTTTTGAAAAACTCTTAAGGTATATATTATAGTGTCAAACATCATGATTCATATTTTCTTTTTTGTATCATTTTTAAATTAAAAAATCATTTTTCTATAGTTGCAAATTCATTTTTTCAAATTATTGGTTAATATTTGAAAGAGAATTAGTATTTAAAATAAAATTAGAAATGAATAGGTGAAGAATATCAATGAAAAATTGATTTCCAATGGAAATGTAGTGCTTTCTGGACTACAATGTGTGTGTGGAAATTTCCATTGCCAAGGGCTCCCAATTAAGAAGTGGGAATCCCAAACCTTGAGTTGGTTGTCACTAGTACTATGGGGAGCAACCAAGCCCTAGTTGTAACATTATAAATTACTATTAATCTATTAAAATAATGCATTGTGGATAAAATGACACATGCAAAAGCAACGCACACTCAACAACGTCCTCAACAAATGTTATGTAGTACATGAAAGGACACACAAAATTATGAACCTTCAATCAATCGGCCTCAAATTTTATTTACTTTTGAATTTGAGGAATCAATTACAATCAATGTCTTTTTTGTTGCTTAAAAGAATTGCTTGGTGCTTTAGACACACAAACAAGACATTCGAATAATCCTTGTTGGAAGTTAAATTTTGGGGCACGGTAAAGAAACGAGCCACCCTTTATTCACCGACCTTTTTGATGTGCTGAATTTTGCGGCTCCGCTGGAGATGCTCTTTTCCTGCAGCGTAGTACACTGGTTTGGATATGGAGTTCTAAGTTAGGGTTTCCTGTCGACACATTCCGTGCGACGAAGCAGTTCCGGATAGGCGGATTGTCGATGCAGATTGCGCAAGGTTTCGCTCCGAGGTACGCTTGGATTGCTTTTGTGAGCTTTCTGCTTTTCGATTTCTTCAGACGTTCTTTGCGAGATTTTGTTCTCATGTAGATTTGACGCAAATTGCTTGACTTCTTTTTTTCTTGCATGTAACGCAACAAGCAGTTCTCGAAGGCTGTGTGAAGAGTATGCTTTCGTAGGCGCCTATGGGGGACGCCAAGGATATATTAGGGTTGCCGAAACTTGGGGAAAGGGGGAGCACTGAGAAGCGGAAGACGCCCAAGGATGCAATCAAGAAGCCTGATGGCGTTCATAGAGAGGTACAATTATAGCGCCTCATGTTGTTTTCGCGGTTTGAGTAGGTCATACAAGGACTTTGTTTGGGATTCAATTTGTTTTTCGGGACCAGCATATGCAATATGCATATGCAATGTTCACAGAGTCTTGAATTTGGCTACTATCTGAATTTTTATTATTCACTAGACGATCAATCGAATTAGTCAATGTAGAACCGTGAGTCCTTTGTCTTTTAGGGTTTAATTGTGTTCTCCAGCTGGAGGTAATTCGGAATTGTCAATTGGTCTCCGACTCTGCGGTCGTTTGACGTGTTGGTTTGATCACGTGCTGAATTGCGTTGTTTCTCCAAATTACGTGTAAGAATCTAAATTGAGACCTGCTTCCTGTTCAGGTGTTTGCACTCACTGGGGGTTTACCGCCTATCATGCCAACTTTGGACCCCGTGACTATAAAGAAGCGAGTGGTTAATACAAAAAAGGTTAACTAGCACTGCCCTTGCATTTCACTCGATCGAATTTCCAACATTGGATGGAATCGAAACAGTGTTGTGATTTGGAATTCTGATCGCCGAACCCTTCAAACTGATATTTGAATTGCAATTACAGATATCATGGCATTGGCTCCCCTTCTCGACATCAGCTCGTGTGGACAATCTGCAACTTTGTCACTGGGTACACCTGCCTCCACCCCCACCCCCACGCCCCCTCTCAGCTCCTGTGGATTCTCGAAAGCTCAAACTCCTCGCCGCATAAATTGATATGGTTTCATTGATAGGCTTGATGGTTTTGGCATTTGATTTGGGTGCTTAGCAGAAGTGATTTCTACTCACGATGCATTGTAAACTGCAGGTTCGAGTAGTTGATGGTTCTCAGCCCTCTGGGGATTATGCATTCGCTAAATACAACAAGGTATATTATAGCCGGATAGACGCATCTGCATTTATGAGATCTGTAATCTGTTGCCGAGTCTGATTTCCAGTGGTAATTTTTATAAACACGATTCTTGTTATTTTTCAGGGTGTAGATGGTGTGCGGTATACTGATGAGGAGTATAGTCAGCTGCTTGTTGATTCGGTATGTATTTTCGCAGCTTGCATTTGGCATCGAGTTCTCCTATCGTATCTGTGAAGATGTATATTATTCCCTAAGCATTGGTACTTTGACAGGATACGGATGTATTAGAATCGCCACATGTGATATTCTAACTCTCGGAAATTGGCCACATTGGCGCTTAGAGAAGCAATTCTGGAGCCCATATCTTGGTTTCTTGAATCATCAATTGACTCTCCAGTGACTTCTCTGTTATCTAGCTACTCGGGCCTAACAGTTACTTATGTGGTACGTTCTGTTGAGTTCCTCCGGTGGTTAGCCTGCTGCGGATCAAATTTGCTCGTATTTCTATCTGACTTTGAGGTGATTTTTTTACTGAAATATTAGAATTGGAGCAGAGAAGAGACGGATCAACTTTTTGATATGTGTGAGCGTTTTGACATGAGATTTATCGTCATTGCGGACCGCATTTCTCCGCCACGTACTGTTGAGGAACTGAAGCACAGATATTACTCAGGTAAGGTAGTGAGGTTCATGCTAGATCTTCCAGATATGCAACGAAGTGACCATTTTGGATCTCGTTATCCTGTGTTCGGGATGATTTAGACACCGACACTGTTCACTTGTTTTTCTAACTTGTCGTTATTATGCAGCTGCCAAAGCTATACTTCAGGCCAGGGCAGGTCCCAATGACGATCTGGGTGACCTTCCACTTTTTAAGGTACGAAGATTGATGTATTGTGGCCTTAATTTGAACTGTGAACACAGCGCATGTTTTTCCCTTCCTAAGCTTTTTCTTTAGTTTCAGTGTGCTTAAGTTGTATCACCCCAGCAGTTCTTACTTGTTAATGTGCCCCTTCCGCCTTCATGTATCCAATACCTCGTGTGTCTTGATTTTTGCTATTTATCTGAGAGGTGGGCAACTGATTTATACAGGATTCTTACAATTATAATTATGAAGCGGAACGGAAGAAAGCATTGAACATTATCCTTTCTCAGTCACGACAGCAAGATCGTGAAGATGCAGAGGTCATTCTCGTTCTTCTATGTGATGACTGGACACAGGGAATGTTATGGTTTGCTGTTTCTTATGAAACATGTATTGTATGTTTTCTTGAAGCCAACACTGTAAAGGAAATTGACAGTTTGTTAATATTATATTGGATAAGTACCAATGTCCATGCCTTCCTTGTTTGTCAGTTCCTTTGAGAGATCTTGTTACCTAGCTTTTCTTGTGACTGATCTGTTTACGGTCCCCCTTGTTGATGTACTTTTAAACAAACAAGTCAATATTACAAAAGAGTTCCTTGAGAACAAACAAGTTGTCACTCCGTATTCATGTGCATCATCTTGTTTAAGTTAAAAAATTCTCCGTACATTCTGTAGTAATTACTGTGCCTCCTTGTAAGGGGACGATTTCTTTTGTTAACTAGCCATCTTTTCATCCGTGTAAACAAACTGTGTGCATTTCCTGGACAGGTTATTGCTGAAGCAAGGCGTATACAAGAAGCTCGTCTAAAAGCAAAGGTAAGAAAACTTGCCAATTGCATTTTTTTCGAGCGATGTTGTAAAGGGCACACAATGAATCAAACCATTCGCCGTCGAGTGACCAGAGCAGCATGGCAAAACAAAAGTTTTCGATACATTTGTCCTTTGTCCGTTCGTATTCTTTCTCGACTTGTACCTTTCGTTGTTTGGACAGAACACGAATACTGAGCGGTGTGAGATTTTTATTGCGATCATGAAGATTTCTCTGCTATTGTAGTTGTTTTTTAGGGGGAAAAGAAGAAATGTCGAATGAATATGGTGTGGATTCTTGTCAATTATGTAGGGGTTGGACGATTCCCAAGTTACAACAAGAGCTACACTTCATGTGGACACAACACCTGCAAGGCATCCTTCTCCTTCTCCGGCAGCCACTGGGGATATGCCCTATTTGTCTATTCCTGTTACTGTTGCTGCCACGACCTCTGTACAAGTGACTCCTGGGTCTACGCCTGCATCTCTTCCTGCTTCAACTGCTATTCAAACACCCGTATTTATACCTGCTTCTACTCCTTCGTCTGCACTGGCTGCTCCCCTTCCAGTTGGACCGAGACCAGTAAGTTCTTTCTTTGATGCCTGTTACTGATTTTTTCAGTTCGATTTCTAATTGCTTCGAATGAAACGCATGCTTTGAGGGTTATGGATCTTAGGCGTATTACCAAACAGGATTTGTCTTCTCCATTGTACTACAGATCCTTCAGTGAAAGACTTCTGATTTGTATTAGTGTTTTATGCATTCCTAAGTATCAAGTGATTTGGAAGAGTCTGATTGTTGGATTGTGTGAGCAGCCGCGAGTGTACTTGCGAGGAGCATGGTTGGTTCAACAAATTCATTCCGTAGTTTCACCAGCTGGTGTGAGGGCTTCAAAGCGCGTGGACCAGATGCTGGAGGAGTTTGGGGTAATGTCTCCTCAACAGTTTGCCCTTATTTGTTTGTCTGAAATTGAGGTTTGGCTTGTCGATTTAGTGTTTACCTCTTAGATTCTATGTATTTACTTTTGTAATTCCAAAACACGGCCATGTTCAAATTAATTCTAATCAGGAGTAATGGAACCTCTAGGTACGTTCCAAACCTAAAGTTCCGACTGCGACAGTGTGTGCTGAGCATCTGGAGCTTCGAAAGGAACTTCTCAATCTGTTTCAACTACAGAAGCAGGTGCTCATTTGCAGTTTCTTTTTAAAAGATGGAATATCTTTAACCAATATTGTTTGTTATAAGATTTTATTCTTTGTTATTGTTTCTCTCAGATTAGCACTCCTGGACATAACTAGATGTATGGATATGAATATGAGCAGGTGCAACATAAGGAAAACGAGCTGGCTGCATTGCGAGATAATCCTTATGCTGAATTTCCTGCTACTCCAAACACCCCAAAGGTCAGTTTGGATAGGAAACCCTATTCTTGAATGCGTCGTATTTCATTTATGATTGGTTTCCTGCTCCTCCGAATTGGAGTCCCTTGGCTAGCATGAGCACTTGGTCAAATTTTGAATGGAGTCTTTGGGGTCAACTTTTTCCAAGGCTGCATTTCTGCCATTGTGCTTCGCACCCAAGAGACCAGCTTCGAGTGAGGACCCTTGTTGCATAGCCGATAACCTTACTTTACTGGGAATTTTTGTGCAATGTCCTAAGCATTACATACGTTTAGCGTCTGATGACAAAAGCATGCTGCTACGGTTGTAGCTTTTTAGTTGGTTGTTCACATAATGAAGGTGCGAAGGATTTACGTATTTGATAGAAAGGGCTATAACTTTTCATTATATATCTTGTGATTCACATTGGGTATGAATCTGGATGCAGAGACCTCATCGTGGACTTGAAAACGAACGGGTTTCAACACGCGCAACCGCCATTGGTGCAGAATTTGAGGGTTTTCCTAGTAGTGGTGAGTCTTTATATGCTATTATTACTTCAAGCATGGTTCTTATTACGTTGTTGCCAAGTGAGTTTCTTGCCAATGTATTTTCAAATACATGACTGTCATGTCAAGTAGTCTGAGTAAAGGCAGAATTATTCTCACGCGTAGCTTTACAAAGCTACTTGTGGCTGGTATTTTTTCTCGTCGTGTAACCGATTTGCTTCTCACATTGCAGGTGAACGCGTTGGCAAGCGTGAGCAGAAGCGAAAGGTATATGTCCTTGACTTTTACTGCACCCGAATGATTCTCTATCCCCTGCCTAGACTTATGTTACCTTATTGTGTTACCTATTGTACTCTCATCAGAGGTTATGAAGCCTTCAAAGATTTGAATATGGTATCTCATAGTTACAGTATCATATTTACCATATTCAAATCTATGAGATACATGTACATCTCAAGACTTTCGGTTTTGAATCAATGAATCGGGGTCTTTGTACAATGGATATGCTTATCGGTCAATACTTTATAGCCAGTTCTGAACATATGATTTTGACAAGTTATGATCCATTGATTTTTACCTGTGTTAAAAAAAAGCTTGGTTAAAATCGAGGTATACCTTTGTTTGACTCTGGTGCTTTACGTTGTAAATTTCTTAGTTCATTTACTTTGGCTTTTGAGTATCCAGAGTAGGTTAATTTATTACCGGTGTACTAGATTTATTGATGTGTTTATTTTGAATTTACAGGCTCCAGCGAGGTTTCAGGAAACGCCGACTTCGCCACCCTACCATAAGCGAGCACGTAAATTGAAAGGTTCAGAGAGTTGATGCAAGAAAACCAACTAGGCTGTAGGGTTTGATCTCTTCCTTTTGACTAGTGTACAAAAGTCAGGTCTTGGCTCTCTTTGATGAGCAGGAGAGAATTTCATCCTCTTTAACCTCTACTCTCGTGCACTCATGTACACTCTTGGCAGATTGTGCTTTCAGGGGAGTAAATATTTTTAACAGATTCTGCTGATGTTGTGTCGACTCTCGGGACAGAGATGGTGCAATCACCAGTTTAGTGGCCTCTTTGTATGTTCTTATTCCATGTATGTAGATGAGGTTTTAAACCATGGGTTTGTCGTAGACTTCAAATTTTTAAATTGCAAACAACGAAGTAAATTCTCCTCAGTTGTGCACTTGGAAGATGAGTGGGTCCAAAAAAACAAGAAACTTGTTGTATAATTGTTGATGCCTTACCCCCTAAAAGATCATGGAGTCAAGTTCAATATGCTCGGCTTTGCTTTTGTAGAATTTGATGTCATGGAGTCAAGTTCTCAAAATTTGGAGTTTCTGTAGTTCAAGGAAATTTGTGTCGAATACAAAAAGAACCTCAAAATTTTGAAAACTTCCGTCCAGATGTATTTTGTATTCCAGAATAAGTTATACAGGAATCAGACCTTCACTTTCACTAAAATAAAATAAAAGGTTAGGCAGCAATTTCATACAAGACTGCACAATCTTCGGCACTGAATTCCAATAATGTCCAAGCAAGTCTATTTCGAGAACTGACTTTTAGAATGCAAGAAAAAAACTGGCAAAGAGAAATCATGGTATTAGGTCGAAAAATATTAGAGCTAATCATAAAGTGAACCTCAGTTTGTAGAAGGGGTGTTAAAAACACAACACCAAACTCCACCAAACACTAGTTTGCGTGCTTCAAGGAGTTTCGTATTATTTTTTTTTTCAAACTCTGGCTCCTCATTGCATACATTTTATGATTAATTCTATTAGAGTTTGTACCAAGGGTGTCAGAGGAAGGTTTAACAAAGATTAGTATAAAAGAAACACAACACCAAACTCCATAAGTCCCTAGTTTGTGTGCTTCAAGGAGTTTCGTCCTCTATTTTTTTTCAAACCCTAGCTCCCGGTCCTTCATTGCACACACTTTACAATTTAACTTGATTGCCTTGAGAAGGTTCAGTTTTGAGAAGGTTCAGTTGTCTTTCAGATTGTCTTTCTAGTTTGAATTGGAGGTATCAATTGAAATGAAAAACTGGTCACCATCACCAAAATGCTCTTGAAAAGAGAGTACTATTCATTTTAGACAAATCTTAATTGGTAATGGATCAAAATGAGAGGAGGTTTTGTATGGACACAAGCTACTTGGGTCCATGTAGTATCCATAATTGTCACTAATAGCAAGTAAACAAAGACATATTATAAATTATTGCTATTGAATCTTATTGGCAATTGATTGAAGATTTCAATGCATACATCATTTGGACATTGTGAATAAATTATGAATTTTCAAATATTGTCTTCAAAAATATGGATTTCTCAATTTATGTTGGATATTTTTGGAGATGGTAGTTACAATACTTGAGGTGTTTCATGATCCAAACTATATGTACATGAGAGTTTAGGATCAAATTTGGTTCAAATTTAAAAAATGAAGCCTAAAAATTTATTTTTCTATTCTTTTTTAAAACTTTGAAACATTAAAAATTTTAAGTTCTTGTGTGTTATTACAATTGGAAGTTTTATCTGTTAGAATCCAAATAATACAATATTATATGTGATTCATTAGTATTTTCTTCTTTAAAAATGATTTTCAAGTTTTTTATTACAAAATATTGTTTTTCATTTTAACCTTCATTTTTGGTCAAAATTCCAAGTTATTTAAGTATATGTTCTAATTGGTATAATTTTATGTATATATTACATTCTAAAAATTACAATGATATGATTGTCCTCCAATATTTTTTTTTAATTCAAATTTTACAAAAATAATATTCATTGATACATGAAAATTATCAAAACTTTAATTTGATGGTGGTGATTTAATTTGAAGGTTTTAGCAAGGATGTTTTGCATATAGAAAAAGAAAACAAGTTCTTGAAAAGTTTTCACACTGACAGACTGACTATTACTCATGGCTACTTTTACCTCTTGGAGAATTTAAAAAATAATTCAATTGCTTTTGTTATATTCAACAAGTTATTTTCACTCATTAGTTTAAAAATTATAAATTTATAATAACTATACAAAACTCATATAAATTTTCCACATTGATAAATAATACATAGTCTCATGTAATAAAAAATATTAGATTGAAATTTATATATGATTTAAAATTTTAAATCATATGATCTCAAAAATGAAGTTTAACTGTATGGTGATAGAATATTACAATTCATCCTCTAAAGGATCAAACATCATTTTTTGGCAATATAGCAATTTTGGAATTGGTTCTAACAATTTATTTACATGCAAAAAACTTTGAATCATTCCATTTTGATTAACGAGATGAAAGTTATGAGGAATTCCAGGTTGTGGGTAGGGATGGAATCTATAGACTCCGAGTAATAAAATCTACATATCATGCAATAATTTTTTAACCATATAGTCAAAAGTTTTGAATTTTTTTGAATTTTAAAGATACTCTTGGGCCACACGTGGTGTGAAATTTTCAAAGAAAAAAAATTCAAAAACTCCATTTGTAGTGAGCTTCCCAAAATTGCTATGTTGCCAAACTACAGTGTTTGGTCCTTTAGGGATTAAGGGCTAGTAGATTCTTCTACCATCATTCCAATAAAAAAACACATTATTTCAATGTTGGATGAGTATAGAGATGTATAAAAATGACATACTGATATTCATCTATAATTTATGTATTTCACCCACGTGATGGATGGAAATAGCTTCATCACTCCATTGAAAACCACATTCTGCACTTTCCCAAAATAATTCCAAACGTGAGATGGTAATGTTCTTAAGATGGATTTATATAATTTTGGATGAACATGTGAATTGTCACTCATAAATTGGCATGATTCATTTAAGACCTTGGATGTAAATGTCTCCGATTTGCAAAGACAGATTTCAGGGTTTTGACAAACAAACTACCTTCACAACACAAAAAAATTTGGAACAATTTTATTGTTAAAAAACAATAAAAAATTTTGTTGTTGAAGGAGTCATATGTCATGGATGAAATGCTCAAAATCTTTGAAGAATATCGTTCCATTCTGAATTAATACATGCACATGAGGATGAACAAATCATTTATCATCCACATTTTGTTTGTTTCATCCATGTCTTTGAATGTAAGAGAGCTTCTTTGTGAGGATGATCTGTTGTTGCATTGCACCTCTATATATGAAATTAAAAAAATCCAATTTTAGAGCATGTGCGCTTTTTGAACCTCCTACCTTAATAGTACTAAAAAAACAATAACTATTTTCAAATGAGGGAATTATTTGAAAGAGAGTGTGGATGGAAATGTTAATGGTAGGATTCACTCTAGATTGTTGACCTGGTCACTATAGGAATCATTCTTTTTGGTACGTACTATGTGAATCATTTGTTTAAAAAAACATCGAGAGCACTCATTGCCGGAGGTCAAACTATTATGCAAGGACCTTCCCCTTTGACACAAAATTTCAAAGACGGAGTCAACAATTGTACTATTGTCTTACATAGACATAGAAGGATGTTGTGTCATTCATTGAACACTTTTAGGGCGCCGGGTCGTTACATGGTTAAAGTACGGGGAAGTTTGTGGAAAGGGTTTGATTATTTCCAAATGTTTATTTTTATTTTTTTTAAACAAATGGACACATTCCATTGATGAATGAAAAGAGTACAATTGTTTGTTTTTAAGTTTTCCATGATGTGATTCTAATGTGGTTGTACGGGTTGC
The DNA here is from genome assembly GCA_951230915.1 of Antitrichia curtipendula. Classification (NCBI taxonomy): domain Eukaryota; kingdom Viridiplantae; phylum Streptophyta; class Bryopsida; order Hypnales; family Leucodontaceae; genus Antitrichia; species Antitrichia curtipendula. The sequence goes on along the minus strand of OX579639.1, from coordinate 14,089,719 downwards.
AATGCAGACTCGAAATGCTTATTTTAACCGTTTATGGTATTCCAGGGTCCAAGGACTGTCCTCACCAACTCAGCAGGCTTGGACTTTGGACCCTGGAACACGTGGCAGACTGTGGTGATCATGTCCACCTGGCATCATCGTCCGGGTTTTGGTGAAAGTAGTGACTGTTCAAGATTTCTGACAACTGTGACAGCCAATAACATCGTGAGCTGGTAACTGAATCAGTTTTAAAAAATTTAAAAATTTAAATATAATGAATAAAGCATGCAATATAATATGATTCGATTTTATAGGGCGTAGCATTATGACTAAAATCTTCCCCAAGGTATCTAGGTGGGAATTATACCTTCACCTTGGATGAGGAAACTGAGGCGCTCAGCAATGTTATGTCTTTCAAGGAATTATTTTTTGGAAAATTATTTCAAGAAGCTTCACCTCCCTAAAATTCAGTTTCAGCTCTTAAAACCCTAAAGGACCAAGTGTTCCTTTAATGTATGCAAGAAATCTCGGGTAGGTTCCTACAAAGTCATTTTTCGGTCGGATGTTCATGAAATTTGGACACAATGTGTAAACATATACCTCCATCAAGAAAGTACCCCTCATCGCTTCAATATTGTTGCGGTACTATTTCAATGGATTAACAATATAGTATTGAAAGTATATTGTTGCAGCATTGCAAATAATAATGCAACAATATAGTTTCAATAGGAGTACTGCATTTTTATTTAAAATATATTGTTTGAAGTACTGCAACAATAGACTGTTAACCCATTAAAACAGTACCGTCGCAATGAGTGTCTTTTTTCCAATGAGTCCTTCATGAAAAACTAGATTTTTTTCCAATTGGATGCCCGGATCAAAAGTTATGTGACCTTAAACTTTTCGGTCAGTTCGGTCAATTTTGGAATCTTTGGAGAATCTTTTGCAAAAAAGATCATCAAGTTTTGAAATTTGGCATGTATGTAACTAATAAAATATGGCATACAATTGTCAAAAAAAAAATTTGGTTGTCAAATCACATTCTAAGAGGAGGCAAACTTTGTTAGCTATGTTGGAGGGTAGTTTCAAGAAAAAATATTTCCTTCTAACTTCAAATCCTATTATCTTGCAATCAGTGATGTCAAAATTCTTGAAATTTTTTCCACACATTCCAAATGTTTGTCTCTAATTTAACACCATTTGGATTTCAAATAAAATATTTCCTCATTGCATAAAAAAAAATGACTAGTGTATTTCCAATTCAATTAACCTCCTTGCGTTACAAGGTGATTTAGAATAATTTAAACTCCATATTTTCTTCTAAGAGTTTTTTGTGTGTGAACCTAATATCATAAACTTATGAATGGTATAAAAAATTCATGTTTGTGGAGAGTAAAAATTTTACTCCAAATGAGCCCGAAGTCTACTGATCCTACTTTGCAAGATTGGAAAAAAGTGGAGGTTTTCTCACTTCAAATGCTATAAACTTTCAATCCACGTGGTGAAAAGGGCTGAAATTTTTTCCACATTTCTGTAAAATAGTTTACTTTAGTTTTTACGGTTGAAGTTAAAAAAAAAAGGTTTGATTTTCTTTTTTAATAACATACCAAAAAGTCGCAGTTTTTGGAATGTCTCCCTGGAACCCGGGTCCGCTGCTCATGACGGGAATCTGAGTCCAAAAGAGGATTTTGACGTAAGAATATCATGGATTCTTGTAAGGAATATCCTTGATTCCCTTGATCCTGGGACTCTGGGCAGTTGGGCAGCCTAACCTATTAAGCATATTTGGGGCAGTTATTGCCTTTTACCTGAAAGATAGTTGACACCAGCCCTTTTATTTTTACTTTTTGACAAAGTGCCAGGATGGCGATCACTTAACCCTTAAACGTCGAGGCAGACGTTTTGGTGGTCGGTGAATGACAAGAGAATCTCATACACACAGAAGTGTAGGACAGAAGTGCAACTATTCATCCTCCAAATTTTGTGGGAAAAAGGAAGATCATCCACGATAGTTTAACTTCTAATGAGTGTTTTTGCATTATTCTAATCCATCAATTCACACGGTGTCCAAACAGATGATTCCAACGGTTTTGAGCCCGTCGTTTAAGGGTTAAAATTTGGTAAAGCATTGTATTTCTACATTCATCCATCTTTTGCAAAAAAACAACAACTTCTCGATTAATATTCATACACTTTCATTCATTCAAAATTGACAATTTCATCCACATTTTAAATAGAAATAGAAAACTCCTGACGAAAAAAAATTACTTTTATCTGGTGAAAAGTAGACAGTTATGTGGAATTGGGCCCCACGGTGTTAAGAAAAAGGGGGGCTGGTTGACACTGTATATTAGAGGTCCGGCAGTGGAGTAGTGCCTCGTGTACCCAGGCTTACCTCAGCTGAGCTACTTAGATCAGCTGATGACGGGGCAGGTACCTTTATTTTTGGCCCTATAATGTGCATGACATGAATTCCAAGTTTCTTTTTCTCAATTAAAATGTTTGGCAGCTTTTCCCTCCTACACGTGTCTTTCTCTAATTAAACCAATAATAATAAAAACATGCTTAGACTAAGGTACCCACACCCCTCATAACAGCAGTTCCAACCTTAGAGGAACCTTAGCTGTTACAGGGGATTATGGGGAGGACGGAGTAAGGGAGCTTGGGTGGGGCCAGGGAGGATTGACCCATGTATTGCCACGTGTTTTACCCCTGCAGAAAACATGCGAATTTTTTACTTGCCGCGTATGATAAAATTTGCACATTAAAAGCTTTTCATATCTGCAATCAGAAACCCCAAATTAGCTAGTGAACAAATGCTTCACCAAATTTTAAGTGATCGCCACCCTGGCACTTTCTCAAAAAGCTTAAAAAAAGGGCTGGTGGGGGTAGGAAGAAGAGGCCATTTGCCCACACAAAGCTTGTCAATTGTAGCCCACAATGACCTTGAATATTTGCAATTTGTGGAATGCTCCTTCCCTGCTCCTACTATGCTCATGTTTCTTGGCGCTCATGTTTCTTGGCACCCGTGTACATGACCAAAATAACTTTGAAACAAAGACATGCTGAAGATTTCTTTTTTTGAAACTTATGGTGTTCAAGGGCTATAGCTAGACTGACACAACTCAACCATGAAAACCTTGGATATCCCCATCAGGAACAAGTGGAGGAACAACCCCCCTCCTCATGCGCCAATACAAAGAATGGGGAGTTGAACCGGGAACCTCGTGGATTCCATCAGAAGTTCCTACTCCTTGACCGACATGTTGAAGTTTTGAGAGACCAATTTGGAGTGAAATGTGCATTCGTAACTATGATTTGCCAACTCCTCTATAAAAAAAACTTTGTCTTTTAGCGAGCTCATCAAGTGGTTTATTTTCTTTGCCTAATGTCCAAATTTGAGTTCTCTTGTACCTATCCAAAAGTACTTTTGAATGCGCTTCCAATGATAAAGAAATCTCAACTTTTAATTTGAAAATTTAGACCTTTATTTGGCAGGCCAAATTCCGTTCTGCATGTATTTATTTGGCCATGCCCTAAAAGGGAAAAGCATCTGCCCGTGGGAGAAAGCCCCCCCAGAACTCGCCCTGGTCGGTGTCTCTCGTCTTATTACTGTGGCTCTCTATTTTACTATTCAGCCCAAATTCTTGGCCAGGGTGAACTGACCCCCTCGCTCGTCCCCCTGGGAAAACCCTTTAATTTTTTATTTTCCATGCTTGATTTTTTTTATAAATTCTGAGTTCATATTTGCAATTAGGGGCCCCAAATTAGCTAGGGGGGCTGTAGAAAATAGATTTTTCACGGCACAAAATAGGGGGCTTTTTTTTATATGCACCCCTGGATGGACTTTGGCAGTACGAGCGAGGGGGCCAATCCACCCCGGCCAAATTCTTGGATACAAAAGAGGGCCGGGGTGAATTGACCCCCTCGCTCGTAAACCCTGAAATTTTTTATTTTCCATGCATGAAGTTTTTGGCAAATTCTGAATTCATATTTGCAATCAGAGGTCCCAAATTAGTTAGAATGTAGATTTTATATGGCACAAAATAGGGTGATTTTTTTTTATGTGCACCTCTGGATGGACTTTGATAGGACAAGCGAGGGGGTCAGTTCACCCTGGCCCAAAAGAATAAGACCATACCATATTCTTGGATTCAAGGACACCTCACTTCAACTGTTCTATTGACCCCCTAAAGTCCCAAAGTCCCTCTGGGGGATTATTTGAATTTCAGGTAGGCTTGTGTGATTTCAATTTTTGACATGATTTTTTGAAACTTTATTCAGGGATAGGAAATCGGATTAGCTTTTGGGGATTATATTTAATTTTTTCAATCGGTACCTGGGAGCAAAAGTTATGCCACCCTAAGTCCATAAAGGAGCTTGAGGGACAATCCCCCCCCACATTGCAAAAAATCAAATTTTTTTAATTAATTTCTTTTTTTCAATGATTTTTTTTTTAATCTATAGTCTGAAGCTTTGATTCATTGTATTTGGACTAGTGATGAGAAAGTTATGGACAATCTTGTTTTGGGGGCAATCTAAGCATCTCCTTGAAAAAATAACTTATAGAACTCATTTTTGAATGCAATTTTTATAATTTTTCAAAAGAAATTGTTAGACATGGTTAAGGTTGCTTTCTAGAACAACCTCACCGTTGGGATTATTGCGCTTCAATTCCATCTTAGGGATATTAATAGTTGAACATACTTGTACTTAACAAATTTTTAATGAGTGAAAATTAAATATTTTTTTGTTGAGTTCTTTTTCATAGATTTTCAACTCAATTATTTACCATTAAAAAAATTAGAAAATCAAAATCAATAATGCAAAATTTTTTAAGTTAAGAAGATTTAAAGTTAAAGAATGTAGTCAAGCAACATGTGAAAAAAATTGTTTTCTTTACTTTGAATGCAAATATCTTGCAATCTACACCATCAAAGTTTCTGAAATTTCTTCCACACATTCTTATACTAAAGTAGTGTGCTGTAATTGCAACCCTCTCCTTCAAACTGACCCTATAATTAGTTGTAGAATGGATTGCAGGTGATCCTTGAATGGACCACTTTAGCTATTGAATGCATCAAGGAAAAATTGTTTTCCTATTGCAAGAGCCAATCATTGATCTTGATTTCCTCAAATCACTTTAGAAGTTGCAAGGGGACAGATTTTGGGAGACCTAGGGTCACAAATAGGTACCTACAACAGAAATCTTTGAAAATTCATAACTAATTCAAAAATGCTTCAGAAAATATGAAACCACTTGTGTTACATTTGGCATCTATTTGACTTTCTCTGAGAAATGAGCTAAAAATATTTGTAATCATGAAAACCTACGAAAAAGGCGAATCAGCCCTTAAAGGGTCGCTTTTAGAGCCTACTACCTTAGTCTAATGCAACACCCTACGATTAGATATGCAAACAGAAACAATTTTTAAAGTTTTTTGCTCTTTGCAATAGAAATGACAGTTTTGAATGTTTTTGATGGAAAAAAACCTTGAAACTTTAGGGATTAATATAATATTGTAGACTGGTTACATTACTGCTACCGTAGATGCAGCAAGTAAACCAATTTCACCTAATGAATAGAAACATAGTGAAGTAGCAATAACTTGCTGTACAATCTAGGTCCTCCAAATTTAAGCCAAGCAGTGACACCACTTGACAGTCCCCATTGCTGTTGCAACCTCCTTCTACCCACAACAAATCACAATCTGTTTGTTTTTTACAATCAAATAATCTTTTTTTTTGCCGGGATGAGGTTCAGGGCAATCTGCAGTGGCTATCAACTCTCTCCCCTATCTGCTGACCTACATGACCTCTCTTATTGCACCTTCTCTTTTTGCATAACTTGCATTAATGGAGTTTATAGCACTACAACAAAAGTTGGTAAAAAAGAACCGCACTCAAAATCACGTGCAGTTCTTTTGTCCACTGCTCTGTGCAGTCTTGAAACAACTGCAGATTTTTCTTCTTGGATTTCTGATCTCAAATTTTCGAATTTTTGAGCATAGAATATACCGCTGGAAAAGTACTATTAAGACCTTTCCAACAACATATTATACGCCCAAAAATTCGAAAAATTTGAGATCAGAAATCTAAAAAGAAAAATCTGCAGCCGTTTCAAGACTGCGCAGAGCAGTGGACAAAAGAACTGCACGTGATTTTGAGTGCGGTTCTTTTTTACCAACTTTTGTTATAGTGTACGTGGGGTCAATTTGAAGGATATTTTTTGAAAAAGTAGTGTTGGAAGTTGAAATCTATTAGGTGGCCATTCAATACACCCCTCTAAATGCATAATTCTCTTCTAAATGTATATGGGTTCTTTTTGTCTTTTCCAGGTAGTTATTAAAGGTAAAGTTTGAATGTTGAATGTTGGGAGGTGTGAAAATGTGCATTGGGAGGCACAAAGGTGTAAATGGAAGCATGGAGGGAGAAGCCACAGCCTAGGACCTTGCGCAAAAATTTGTTTCTTGAGTCCCCGTCTCGTGCTGTTGCGGGAAAGCAAGGAGACATAGACCAAGGCTCAAAATGCACCTGCCAAGCCCCCATTTAGGGCATCCTTACATGTATCGGTGGGTGGGTGGAGTCAACAAGGTCTAAATTTACAAAGCACTTTTACGCTTCTTCTACAGTGTCTAATACACTGATATCAGTGGAACTTTCTCTCCTACTCCCACACTTACTGATCATCGATGGCACTGTTCTTGTCTTTTAGTTGCTTTTCTTTGCCCACCGGGCTCACATGTAAGCTGACCCTTAGTGTGCCTATCTGCCATGAGGGGTGTGGAAGTGTTCTTTAGTACAGAGCCCAACTCCCAACACCATGCACTAAGAGAGGTTCTATCTGTACTACTTTGCAGTTCGCCGGTCTGAAGGGCCGGCCTGAGGAGGGCATTCCAGTGGCGATGCTCTCGCCCCGCCTGTAATTTCAGCCCTGTATCACAATCTGCCGTCTCGCCACGCCCGTTCCGCACTCCGTAACTGCAGAGGCAGCCAGCGTACACGCCCTAGTGCCCCCACTAAACCAACTCGGTCCATGAAGCGACCCCCAAATTTAGCTTCCTGGACGCGCCTCCCGAGCTTTCTCACAAATTTCACCAAAGATACCTACTCCCTCAGTGCTTCTGGAATGGATTGCATGGAAGGTCACTGTCACCGAAAAGAGCGTGTGGAAAATACTGTATAGAAAAAGAGACTGGGCCAGCCCTTTCCACTCCCAGGTTCCGTCCCCATAGCTTTGCCAGCTGCTGCCATCACGAAGGCCAGCTCGATTGGAAATCACCCCACCTTGGCCCACAGATCGACTCATTTCACGTCCGATTGCGTGGACGGAGCATCAGTTGGGGAGCTTAGCTTTGTGTGTGTGTGAAGATCAGCTCGCGGACTTGGAAGCTAGCTTCGATCAGAGGCAGGTAAGGTACAGAGAGATTGGTGTGTGATTGCGGTGTTTGTTTGATGGGTAGGTGGTGTTGGAAATGAGTAGGTTGGAGGGGAGGATCATGTGTTTGGGATTCATTTGCTGTTTGGAAGTTGAAGGTGATCTGGGGGAGAGCTTGGGTGTTAGTAGTGAGATCATGTAGCGATGCGGTGCTTGGGTGTAATTGTATGCACTTGCGACGAGAAGTTGCTGGGTTGGGGATGGAAGCTCCACCTGGGGAATTGTTGCTGAGAGTTTGGTTGGGGTAGTCTATCTCGGGTCGTTAGAGAGCGTTACGTAGACGTTTGGGACGATGTTGTGCAGGCGATCGTGTTTCGTTTTGAGAATTCGCTTTGTGAGCTTGGAATTTTATGAAATTTTTTGCACAGGTCTGATGGCGATGGATCCTTTGTTGACCGACGAGTTTACTGTTTGTGTGGCGATGCATTGACGAATCTGTGGGTGTTTGTGTGCAGGAACGGTACCACTATGGCGAAGGTTCTGTTGCACGGGACTTTGCATGTGACGGTCTTCGAGGGTCGCGGCATGGCGACCCCATCAGAAAAGAAAGGCCACAAAGTCGGACGGTTCTTTAGAACGGTGAGCATTGCAATGACGGTTCGGGCACTTTCCTTCCTTGTTAATTGGAAATGTCTGGAGTTCTTTGAAACTCTTGCAACTGACATTTTGCCGATGTTTCCAGTTGTTGGATTCCGCCCAAGACGCCATCATAGGCGACAGCCAGTACTACGCCACCGTCGATTTAGAAAGCTCCCGCGTGGGTCGCACTCGCATTCTCAAGGATCAGAAAGGGGATCCCATCTGGAACGAGTCCTTTCGCATTTACTGCTGCCACACGGTCTCCGAGCTCACGGTCTCCGTCAAGGACGCAGCAGTCCCCGGCACGGTGGTCGTCGGTCGAGCGAAGATTCCCGCCGGAACCCTACTTTCAGGAGAGCCCGTGGATGATTGGTACCAGCTGTACCGCGGGGAAGACGCGGTCGACGGGGAGATCCATTTCAAGCTCCAATTCTATGAGGCTTCTCATGATCCTCACTGGGGGGAAGGGGTTGCCGATCCTCGCTACAAGGGCGTCCCGTATTGCTACTTCCCGCAGCGGAAAGGATGCAAGGTGACGCTCTACCAGGATGCGCACATGGAGGACGGGTTCTTGCCGCAGATTTTCCAAGCGGGGGGGCAGCTGAGGGAACCCACGCGCTGCTGGGAAGATGTCTTCACCGCCATCAACAACGCGCGCCATTTGATATACATCACAGGTCTGTGAAACAAAACACATTGAAACGAGCCCCAAATGTACTGAATTCCTACAGATTGATTGAAGAAATCGGTCAGCAAATGCTGAAGAATAAGGAACACTAGTACCCGATTTCACCCCCTACAGCTCAACGTTTGTAGCAATGTTTGAACGTTGTTGATTACACTAAAATATGGTTCCAGAGTTGACGTTGAACGTTGCTAAAGTGAACCACGGTTTTGCAACCTATTGGCTGAAAAACGTGGCGTGTTTGCTGAAGCATATTGGAAGGTTTGCATGTTTGCATAAAAAGGGTGCTCAAGCATGATTGTTCCAAACTACTGAGTGTTGCTCGAAACATTGCTGAAACTCGTAGCTCAACGTACTGTCCAAATTCTTGTAGTGAAATGTACTAAATTCCTACAAATTGATCGAAGAAATCGACCATCAAAACCTAAAGAATAACAAACGCTGGAAGACGTTGCATGTTTGCTGAAGCATGTTGCTTACCCATTTTTACAAATTGTTGTCACAGGTTGGTCCGTGTACTGCGAGATTCTCCTCGTGCGCGACCCGAATCGACCTGTTCCCGAGTCGCAGGGCGAGACACTTGGTGAGCTTCTGAAGAAGAAAGCCTCGCAGGGCGTGCGCGTGAACCTCCTAGTCTGGGACGACAGAACCTCCCTCGAGGTTTTCCACAGAGACGGTTTGATGGCCACTCACGACGAAGACACTGAGGCTTACTTTGAGGGCAGTCAAGTGAACTGTCACCTCTGTCCTCGTAACCCTGACGACAGCTTGAGCGTAGTCCAGGGCCTTGCGATCGGCAACATGTTCACGCATCACCAGAAGACGATCATTTTGGATGCGCCTCTTCCAGGGACCGACACGGGCAGGCGGAGGATCGTGAGCTTCGTGGGCGGGATTGATCTCTGTGATGGTCGGTATGATAATCAGAACCACTCGTTGTTCCGGACGTTGAATGATCTCAACATGAATGACTTCCACCAGCCGAATTATCCTGGAACCTCCACGGCGAAGGGAGGGCCGAGGGAGCCGTGGCATGATATTCACTCGCGCTTGGAAGGACCTGTGGCTTGGGATGTGCTGTGGAACTTTGAGCAAAGGTGGCAGAAGCAGGCGAAAGCGGACCTGCTGCTTCCGATTAAGAATATCGAACCGATTGATCCGCCGTCGGCGGTGGCGGAAGAAGACGATCCGGATACGTGGACGGTGCAGCTGTTCAGGTCCATTGATGCAGGTAAAGAAATTTGACCATTATCAGTCAATGTCGGTCTGTGCACATCCTTTGTACACACTTTTGCTTCTGTGTGAGGTAGGAGGAATCCTTTCTATGAGAGGTAGGACGGCACTATTCTAAATCTTGGTAGACATTCCTCCTTCCCATGAAAGCATCTTTGTCTGTGATAGTATCGCATTTCTTACAAGTCACTTCTGTGGATGGCACTTGCATTGTAAACCATTTCTACGTGTGCCCTTCCTACGTTTGCATAGGCTTCACAACGTGAATTGCTCTCCAATTTGTTGTGATGGCCGCGCGCTTGCTTCCGGCGAAGTTGAAAATGGGACACTCAGAAATTGGATCACACGTAGAACTGTAACCCGAGGAAATCTTCAGTCACGGGACTGGAAAATTACAAACATTACATTTGAGATTCTTTAGTTCTAAAATTTGCTTGCAAGCCTTGACATTTATTTCTCCTTCTTCGACGTCACAGGTGCGGCCATTGGTTTCCCCGACGACCCCGAAACCGTCGCCCGCGCCGGTCTGACCTGCGGCAAAGACAACACGATCGACCGCAGCATCCAGGACGCATACATCAACGCCATCCGCCGCGCCAAGAACTTCATCTACATCGAGAATCAGTACTTCCTGGGAAGCTGCTTCGCCTGGAAACAAGACCAAGACGCCGGAGCTCTCCATCTCATCCCCATGGAGATCACGCGCAAGATTTGCAGCAAGATCGAGGACGGCGAGCGGTTCACCGTCTATGTGGTGGTGCCCATGTGGCCTGAGGGCATCCCCGAGAGCGGGTCCGTGCAGGCCATTCTGGACTGGCAGCACAACACCATGGAGATGATGTACACGGAGATTGCGACGGCGATAAGGGCGGCCGGGGTAGAAGCGCATCCCAGGGATTATCTCACGTTTTTCTGTCTGGCGAATCGGGAGACGCATCAGGATGGGGAGTTTCAGCCAACGGAGAAGCCGGATCCAGGGAGCAACTATGAAGCGGCGCAACAGCATCGGCGGTTCATGATTTACGTACACGCGAAGATGCTAATTGGTAAGTAACCGGGAAGCTCTCTTCTCAATGCAGGAACGCTTGAAATGTCGTTTTCTCCCCCCTGATGAATGCTGTTTTTGCTTTGCAAAATTCTGCGAGCTGACACACCCATGAATTTGCTCTGTGCTTGCTTGCTTGCTTGCAGCGGACGACGAGTACACCATCATCGGCTCCGCCAACATCAACCAGCGTTCCTTAGACGGCGCCCGCGACTCCGAGATCGCCATCGGTGCATACCAACCTTTCCACCTGTGCTCCCAGCGTCCCCCGCGCTCCCACATCCACGGCTTCCGAATGAGCCTGTGGTACGAGCACGTCGGCCGACTGGACAACGCCTTCTTGCAGCCTTGGACGCTGGACTGCATCCGCGAGGTCAATGCCGCAGGGGACCGGCACTGGGAGATGTGGGCTGGGGAAGAAGTGGTGGACATGCCGGGGCATCTGCTGAGCTACCCTGTGCAAATTGATCAGGACGGGACGGTGTCCAACCTGCCGGGGTTGGAACACTTCCCGGACACGCAGGCCAAGATTTTGGGGACGAAGTCGGAATCTTTGCCCTCCATCCTCACCACTTGAGAACCTCCGAAACCCTAATCCCTAACCCTTGAACCCTAAAAGAACCGAAGTTTTTCTTAGATTTCGTGGTGCAACAATGAGTCTTCTCAGGTGTCGTAGTGCGTAGACAGGTTGTGTTTGCAGTGTTTGGGTTGAGGGCTCCTTCCTTGAGGCTGGGATATAATTGGTCACCAAGTCTGAGACTTTGACCTCCATCCTCACTGCATGAAACCCTAAGACTTACCCCCTTAAACCCTGAACCCTAAACCCCCCCTAAACCCTAAACCCTATCTCTTCTTAGGTGTTTCAAGCGTGTTCCCATTACATCTTAGGTATCATTGTACATACCCGTAGTGTGTATTTCAAGGGTTTTGCAAGGTTTTGCAAGGTTTTGTAAGGTTTTGTAAGGTTTTGCAAAATTATGCAAGGTTTGGCTTGATGATCTGTTGGACTGAAGACACTGGACACCGAGTAATTAGTACTTGTACATGTGTGGACTTATTTATCATGCTTGATCAGTGGTTGTCTGAGGTTCCTGTTCAATGCCGAGCCTGAAATGGAATGAGCGCCTTTTCTTCGTCTGTCAATATTTGAAAGTGAAAGGAAACGAAAGTGGTTAAGCTTATTGTAAGCAATGATTAATAAAAATGATAAAAAAAAATCACTGCTCAAGGTAGATCCAGCATTGCAAGTTCCAGAAAGTTGAGTGCTCTGAGGTTTTCTTAGCCTTAAATTGATGAAAGTAAGATATCCACACCTCAAATCAAAATCATTTGAGTAAGATGTATGTTCACATTTGGTGTTAAAAGTGGTGTGATCTTTTGGATCAGATTCACATTCCAAACAACACCTCTAACACCAAGTGCGAACATATCTTTAGGTTTAGAAATAACTATGTCGGAGCAATTAGTTGCCATGAAGAGTATTGGCGAGCTCAATTCTATTATGGCTATGTTGTATGGCACAAATGCAAAACCACTAAGGGAATGCATCTAATTGTGACTCTTTTCTAAAACAAACCCTACAAATTCTTGCCTAAATTGTTCAGCTATAATTCAAAGAGAGTTTTGGTTTGATTATGACTCAACCTATTTACAACACTTTGAAACCTCCCAAAAATGCATGCTAAGAGTTTCAAAACCCTTTGAATTAAACTACCAACAAGACACCAAGAAAAATTCTTACAGTTCAATTATAAGAATCATAATCAAAACCATATTTACACTGTGATTGTGGTGTCGTTACCGTAACCAATTTTGATTGTACATTTGTATGCTCGAATGTGTTTCATCCACGAGCAGGATAGTTTGTTTGTAATTACTCAATATTCACCCACGAAGGCAACAATTAGGGGAGTTTTCATCCAGGATAGAGTTTGTTACGCCTTGTAACCCACTCGCTGCCTCCTGATGGCTCAAAGGTTACCTAGTCCGTAGTACATTTACAAAGGTGCATGTTGTGGGTGACTTTTGTAAGGAACATTTACAAAACATGTGAATTTGAATAAGTAGCAAAAATACTCTTGTTCAACAAATTTTGTGTATTTTGAACTTAGAACTGGATGTACTAACGATTATCACACTCTAAAACTAAACATGCCTTCATATGTAACCCCTAAATGCCCAAGACCTTTCTTAAGCTTCTTGGAATTTGCTCTAAATGGAGCAAAAAGCCAACATTTTGATAAGTTTTATCAAATTTTTTGGAGCATGTAACTTACAAATTCAAATTACACATGTTAGAAATTCAAATTAGTGACATGTGAGAGATCACATGGGAAAAAACCCCACTTGCAATCAACAATATCACTTAAAGATTGAAAGATTGGAATGTTTGATCATGAATGTGTTAAAATTGTGAAAATAATTTGAGGTCTTTTGAACAATCTTCTTTTCACATGTCAATACTAAAAAACTAGTCACTGAACAAAATATGAAATGAAAGGGCATATTAACATGCATAACCCAAATCAATTTATGGCTTCTCAAAATCTATTTTATAATTTTTTAAAGAGCCCTTAACACTAGAAAAATCAAGATTTGCAATGGATACCATGCACAAAATCTTGAACAAGAAAAATTATAATCATTCATTTTAAAAATCATTTGAATTTTTGATGCTAGGCTTTGAAAATATTTTTTTCAAAAATATAAAACTACGAAAAATAATAACTTTAAAAGGTTTTATTTAACTTCAAAGTAATGTAGACACCATAATTTGGTGCCTTGGGCATTAGGGGATAAACTTCAAGCAGTGCTAGTACACCCATAACTTGGGACCCCCACCTGTGGTTGCAACTTATTGAATTCCCTATGGAAGCATTGACTCCACTTGAATCAACTTATCCAAAACATGTGAATTCAAGAAATGTTTTGCTTCCACAATCTAAGGGCCGCTTCACACCAAGGCTAAAGGTCAAAAGGTTGTGGGTTTCCATCAATCAAATTTTGAGGAAACCAAAAGTTCGGCCTCTTGACCCTTCACACTAAAAGGCACAAATCCAAAGGCCATCACCCTCCAACTACCTACATGGCAACGGACTCTCAAAGAAAGTTTGGGTTGATTAAAAATAGAGACTCAAACTATGGCCGAGAGGCCGTTAACTTATGACAATATCTCAACCCTTAGATTGGTAGGTGGGAGTTAATTGCTAAGAATTTGGACTTTGGGCTTGGCCTTTGGAGGCTTGGCCGTCCAAGTTGAGAGCCCGTGGAAGTTCATTGCCAAGGTTTTGGACTGTGGACTTGGCATTTGGAGGCTTCACACTATGGTTAGCCAAAGGCTCTAATTCCTATACTTTATTGCCTATCTATTGCTCATTTCTTTAGACTCTCAACAAAATTTGGCCACTGAATGCCATGGCCTCTCGACTTGGTTGGCTATAGTGTGAAGTAGCCCTAAACTAAACACTGAAGTCACTGGAATTGCTCACTACCAAAAGCTCATATGGGAGGCAATTCATTCCTAACCAACCCCCCATTTGGGCAATGTAGATTTTTCTCTTTCTGTGCTTAAGAGATGAGCAGTGATTAACAGTTGAAGGACCAACACGCATTTTTGGGCAATATAGAAATTTTGGATAGGTATTAGTGACTGGAGATTTGTATATTTTTCGCTAAAATTTTAATAGAAGGTGGGGACAAGGAATATCTTTCATATGCACTAAATTTCATGGCATTTGGAAATATGAGTCAAAAGTTATGGCCTAATATGTTGTTGTTTCCCCCGCGTAGGTAGTCCAGGCAGATTTTCAAAAATCACTTTTTTCAAAAACGAAAATTTGAAATTGGTTTTCTAGAATTATATCTACGTAGAAAGCTTTGAATCATTCAGTTTTGACCAATGAGTCAAAAGTTATGAGAAATTTTAGTTTGCGGGTAATTATGGATTCTCTACTCTAAAATAAACATTGAATTCCTTTATCTTACTCAATTTTTAATATTTTTTGAAAAAAATAAAACCATATGATGTAGATTGTTTATACCAACATTGAAACTATTGGGATTGGAATTTTTCAATCCCATAATTAAGCTCTTAGCAATTTTGCATTTTGAATCATTCTCTAATTTCTATTTTTCTCTACTTACTATTTTTTTCTTATATGTTGTAGAATCCCAAATGATGTGAAATTTTTCAAGCATGTAGCCCACTTGTCTAGGAAAAATAATACAAAGAAGAACCATCATTTTGGGTATTTTTTCATAGAAAAGTGAGCTTGTGAAGTGCAGCTGTCCTGTTTCTTGCAGGGCCAAAAAAATGATTTCGTTGAATTTGAATGCTTATATCTTGCAATCCACGCGGTGGAAATTTCTGAAATTTTTACCCACATGTTCTTAAGTCAGCATACTACATGATCCTATGGTTACATGTGTCAAAAAAAATTCAAAAATTTGGTACTTGTAATAAAAATGGCAGTTTTGGAGCGTTTTTGGTGGAAACATAGTCAAAGAACTTAAGGGGTTAATTATGGTATAGTTCTCGCTACAGTTGTGGCACATTATTATTGGCTAATTAGACTCTTAATATTGAAACCAACCCTTGGTGGATTTTGCAACTAGCCCTTGGGTGGAAAGAGGAAGGTCTATATCACCAATATTGGAGTAATAGAATCTTTAGTTAAATATTTATAGTAATTATGTTTTGAGAAAAAAAATCTAGAAAATTATAGAAACCTTTTGAACTTTATTTTTGCATATGGAAAAATTTCTCTATTGAAGAAACCCGCCCTATAGAGACATGTAATTGCTTAAGTGGTCAAAAATGGGTTGCTTGCTTTAAAAGGATTCTGCTGTTATTGTAACTTGGCATTCCAGACATGCTCAGTTCACGAACAAAATTAAATTCATCCCAGTCCGAGTGAACCTAAATTTGTAGTCGCAAAATCTACATATAACTTGGATGATGTGATTGTCTCCCATGGACTTAGGGAGCGTGCTACAGCATGGTCAGACTTCTTTGCACAACAATAATATTAGAATCGGCCAAATTTTGTAATAAAAAAAAACAAATTAACTAGGAGGGGTGAAGAACATAGAATTAACATGGCACAAAATAGGAGGCTTTTTCTTACAATCACCTTGCTAAAAATCACATAATTCACTCTATTGGAACCACTTCGTATGACCACTTTAACATCCTACGTAGAGAAGGACTCAAATATTACTTGGCATTGGCAGCATTCAAGCACAAAGATTAGCTAGGTTGTTATTCTCTGTTTTGGTTGGATTCCTCCAAAAATGGGATATTTGTGACTTTTACTTCTTGCAATTAGGGGGGTCTAGAACTTTGTATATCTAGACAATGATCCTTCCTACGTTGGCAAGGTA
The DNA here is from genome assembly GCA_951230915.1 of Antitrichia curtipendula. Taxonomy (NCBI): domain Eukaryota; kingdom Viridiplantae; phylum Streptophyta; class Bryopsida; order Hypnales; family Leucodontaceae; genus Antitrichia; species Antitrichia curtipendula. The sequence continues at coordinate 14,073,378 of OX579639.1, read as the reverse complement.
TTATGCTTTGTTAGATATTTGGGAGGAACTTATAACCAACAACTACTTCTCACACCCCATAATCAAAACAAAAACAAAAAACATCATTAGAATTTCTACATGAAAATGTCACATAGAGAATTTCATTTTTGTAGGAAATTGGTAAAATATATTAGTATTTCACTTTCCATATTTTTAATTATTTTATAAAGAATATAACTTTAATAAATTGGTATATCACACACACTAGTAGAACAAACTAGTCTCTACATGTCTATGCTTGAAAGCTTGAATTTCCCAGTTTTAGAGTTGTAAGACTCAAAATAGAATTTCACTGAACTTAAATGGATGCAGCTCCAAATTAGGACAATTTCAATAGGTGCACCCTCTTCCCCCCTCCACTTTTGGAGAGACTCTATCTCTATAGCACTAACTCATTTTTCAAATAAGATAGCCATTCAAACTTCCTAGGGGTAGCTTTGGTCAATGCAAAGCCTCTTTGCCTTCAATTTATAGCAAGCAAACTAAAGATTTTATTTTGCTTAACTTATTTTTTTATGAAACTAACCACCATAATTTTTTTTGGCAATTTATTGCCAAAAATTGGTTTAATGCAAGGGACACCAACAAGCCTATAGGAATTTTCAGGCTTTTTTGGACATCTTTTTGCCAATTCCATCTAAACTTGGGCGGATTGCTTTCCAAATCTTTCTTATTATAACATATAATGTAACTCACACATATCAACTAGATCAATAGAGTTAAAAATAGAAAAAAAATATTTTTTTCATTCAATTAATTAATTGCCACAATTGGTAATATAAAAAAATCCAAAAAATTTACATTGAAACGAATTACATCAATGGTGATTGAATGAAGACGGCTAATGAGAAATTAATGAACTTTGATTAGAATCCAAATAACAAGGTTTTTGTAGGGGGGGGGAGATGTTTCGTTGCAAAACAATGAGGATTCGATCTTCCAACGTATTAACCCTAGAATGCCGTAAGTTGGGAACACTAAGTGTTTGATGGATGACTGAATCCTTCCATGTAAGACAAATGTGCAATTGTTCATCCTTGGAATTTTGTGTTGAAAAAAGGGAGGTCTTCCACAATTAGTAGTTTGACCTCTAATAGGTACATATGGTTGTTTTAAAAAAAGATGATTCAATCTGTATCAAAAATGATGATTTCCATGTTGACCAACTTGTCAGCCTTCCAAAGCTAAGTAACAAGTAGGGCCAGGGTGAACCACCCCCCTCGCTAGTCCTCCAAAGTCATTCCAGGGGTGTATGTAAAATAAAAGACCCCCCTATTTTGTGCTTGATTAATTTATCTTTTACACCTATCTAATTTGGGACCTTTTATTGCAAATAATAATTCCAAATTTGCAAATTTGTCATGCATGGCAAATAAAAAATTTCAGCATTTTTCCTTGGGGGACGAGCGAGAGGGTCAGTCAGTCACCCCGGCCATGGGCATTGTCTTAGACTTTCAGGACTCAGAATTCCCAGATTCCAACAAAGCTTTTAGCATGACCACAGTTGTCCACACCTACTAATTAGTGTAGGTATTTTACTTGCATAGAAAAATCAGTGTCACATATTAGGCTTACTCAATTGTACTACACTAAATAGTCAAATTAGGTTGTCCATTACTAATTTCTTGACAATTGACACTATATAAATATTTACTGTAATTGTATAAGAATGCACTATTTTTGAATTAGGTTTTGTTGTAATTGAGACTCCTAACCCCCATGTGTATAAATAGAAATCATGTGTATAAATATTTGTAGACTTTGATGGCTTGTAAAGTAATTTTATTGGGATAAAGCAACCTAATGATTAAGGCAACCTAATTTCACTATTATGTGTAGAGTAAATCAGGAGGTTCATAAATGGATTGGATTCTAAATATAATCCCTATGACCCTATTTAGGAATGAGTGACATGTTCCTTGCATTATTTATTATTGTCTTTGATGAGGTAGGTGGACTTAAAACAATAGTTTATGGACTTCTTACCTTAGGCCCCACTTGCACCAAGTGTTTAAAGCAAGTTAACTACTGGTAATTGGTGATAGCTAATAGACACCCCCACTTGAGCCAGTTAGTTAAATAGCCTTAACTACACTTCTGGCCCTTGTAGTTACAATAAACTAAAAACTCTAGTTCTACTAACCTTTGAAGATGTAGATAGCCAGTAAGTGGAACTTAATTATATGATTTCAAGTAAACAAATTATAAGGAAGAATTACGTTTTTTCATCCAATTTTTTTTATAGAATACTTTGAAAATGTTTGCATCAAACGGTGGTCAAAATTCTCTCATTGAGGTGTTATTGACTTCTTTAAGAAAGAAGAAGCCAAAAAAAAACAAATCGCAAAAGGTGATTATTCAATGCTTTTTCATGCTTTTCCTTTGGTGTTTTTTCATCTGAAAGTTGTACATACATTGACCATGTTTTAAAAATTGTTTAAAATTTATTACTTTTAATTTTGAAGACTTACTCGAGAGGAAAAAGCATGAAACACAACAAAATCAGTAGGTGTTTCTAGCAATCACCCAAACAGCAAACACTTCCAAGTGCAAGACTTACAGAAACATCTTGTGAACTCAAGATCTTCCAACAGTTAGCTTCTTTGATTTTCTAATGCTCCAAATTTTGTCCATTCGTTTTTACTTGCAAGTGAAACACAGGATTGACAAAGTTTTCTACAGTACTTAGGCACGTCAACTTTTTGTTAAATAGGTGCAATTTCACGGTTTTGTCACACTTTTCCAAGGCACACAACTTGATTGTGCAAATGCATGAATAAATGACGCAAACCATCTTAACTTGTAACAGCTAAAACACTGGAATACATTACGCAAAAACGTGATTGAAGCAAAAGTGCATGTCATTTAATTTCTCATCTATTGATGCACGCCAACATGGCATCCCTTGACCTGCGAATCATCATCTGCTGCCTAGAAAGTAGTGCGGTTCCTTCAATTTTCACTTACTCTCAGATAATCACTGAGATAGAGGCTGTAAAATTCAAACTCCATACAGTCATCAGATTTAATTTCACTAAATTATCAAAGATTGGGTACAAACAAAAAATCCATGCTACTTCAGCATCCTTGCAATTTTGCAAATAATGTCGACAGCAGGATTGTAGCCCTGACCACGTACTGCGAATTGCGGAGATTCTCCCTTTTAATCCTTGTACTGAAGCTGGTTGATTAGGGTCACCCATGGTTAGTATCCTTTGTGGTTGAGTTAATTAATTACAGAGTCTACAACAAGCCATTGCTCTGCCTCAATATCACTGAATCCATTCTATGAAGTCAAGAACCAACGTCTATAACTCCTTCAAGAACTCGGTCTTGGCTACTTAATCTCATGCTATGGCTCATGTTTCCATGGAATCCGATACACGAAAGCCCACGAGATGATATTGGCAATCATTTTTGTAGTGGAATTAGTGGCATTTAATACCGTGAATGTGGATCATAATGAACACCAGTATTTTATTCAAATCTTTATTTTATTCTATTATTAAATTATTTTCACACTAGTCAGAACTCGTGTCAAAACGAAAAATTAGCGTGACAAATCTCACAAATTTATACTCTTGCAGGACCTGGTAAAATCCATGTGAACATACTCAGTCCCAAGGAGAGTCACTCTTGTACGCTCTCAAGTTGAACATGAGCTGCAATCACTACATCATGGAGAAAAATCAGAAGACCATCTTAGTTAGCTTCCCTCATCACTGCACCATAACATTCTCGAAAATTTCTTTTTACCCTCAGTCATACGGTTCAATCCCCACATTTTTGCAAACTACAATAATTATGAATCCCTATTAATGTAGAGTGTGGGATTAAATTACCGAACTTAAGCCACATATTCTAAATAGCTGCAGGCTGAAATGTTTCTGATGCAAATCCAAAAGCAGCCCATGTTCCTTGGCAACATCAGCTCAGCTTGAATGTATAGAAGCTACAGACCTGCTGATTTCATTTTCAAAACGACATCACACTGTCTCCACAATGAACTCAGTTTGTACCATTTCCGCTCTTTCAATGCCAACGCAACAGGTGAATCACATTGCCACATACCTGAATTATACCAATTGTGCTTCGTGTTTGTCGAAAGATGCAGACTAGGCTGGGGATTCATCTCCACCTAAATGGTCACCAGAGAAAAGAGGGAGCCGTTGGCAGCACTACGATTACAAGAGGATGAGTAAATTATGATGCGGTGAATCCCACCTAGTATCTTGGGTTGCTTGAAATTCAATGAAATCGACACTCTCCTTATTGATGACACACCTTACAAAGCTTTGAGGAATCCTCCTTACACGGCCATTTTTCCTCAGGCGTACTTGTACAACAAAGCTGACAATTTCTTGAAGAGTCCGCTTGCGGCATTCTTGTGGCAAGAGGCTGCATGTTATAATGCAATGAACTCCACCTGGTAGGAGCCCTTCCTACCAGGTGGGATTCACCGCGTCAAAACACACAGTCTATTGTCACAAGAATGCTGCAAGTGACCTCTTCAAAAAAATGTCCGCTCTGGTGTACAAGAAAGCCTCAGGAAAGATCGTCGTGTAAGGAGGGTTCTTCATAAGATTTGTAAGGCGTATCATCAATAAGGAGAGTGTCGGTTTCATTGAATTGTGGAAACTTCATGAGCTCCTTGAGAAACATGGGTTGTTTTCTTCAGTTCTTCTCTGGATTTTTTAAGCCCAGTATTCGTGCAGTCTCCTTGATGCATGACAAACCTATCACAATTTCCATAAAGTACCAGTTATAAGATTGCCAAAAAAATGAAATGCTTTTGCTTTGATGACTAGCACAAGTATGCATGTCAAGTTTGCACGATTGTACAAAACTTTTTGGCTTGCCTATCGAGCAAAAATGGTTCTTTCCAATCAAAACCAAATGATTCCCTTGCCAAAAGTTCAATACAACACTCCTGCCGTTCCCAGATAGTCTCAATGGAAAAGTCTACAGGACCATCCATCTTCCTCGATCCATCATCGACGCAAGAAAAAATTAACATATAAATCAACTAACATATATTTTCTGACGAGATGCTCCAGTGAAACAGTTCAGATAGCATTTATTAATTCCTTTCATCATCAAGGTCGGAATCAAGGTTGGAGCAACGGAATATTCAATACCATTGCAATAAAGATTAAAAAAACACCCAGACAACTTGAAGAAATTCAGCAAAGTCCCACAAGTTCAAATCTATTAGTTAGGAAATGCACAACTCTAGCATTCATCTTTGGTCACCAAGGTTCATACAAGCAAGTAAAGCTGGAGCGTACAAGCATCACGAGATCGAAAAAACAAATAAGTGAAAATAAATGCTCACTGAGGGTGCTTGCAAACATACCAGTCTGTACGCAGAGGGTCCTTGCACATCGAAGAAATTGGCGTTTCTCATCTTCAGTCTCATCTTCAGTCGTGAAAGCATATTTGAGATTTTCGTCTCTATGTTCGGTGATGTCCTCGTGATCTGCTGTTGCAAATCAAGCTGCACACTTGGTTTCTAACTCCTCAGCAGCGGCAAGGCTGCCGTATCAACTTGGAATATGTTCCTGTCAACTCATTTCTAAATAAACATACTTAAAGTGAAGCTCTGAAAGTGCTGACAGAAAACAAAACAAAGTGCAAGACTGCATGCGAAACCAGGAAATCTGATTATGCAAATCAATCAACTAAGGCCCCCAAACAGGGAGACATAAATCAATAGTATTGACGAAAGAACTCACCCATAATGACACCGTAGCTTGAATCAATGGCGCTCTGTGCATTACTAAGTAACACAAATGAAGCTCTGCAAGCTGTGCTTTATTATGTTGACGTACTGCAAAATCAAGAACATCGACATGAAAATCAAGAAACTGCTGAAACGGGGAAGTCTGCATAAATACAACATGCCAGTGACGAAAGAACTCACTCACTCTCAAGATTGACACAACCTTTGTCCACAAATCGCAGCCCACAACTATTTCTCAGTAACATGCATATATGAAGCTCGTGTTCTATTCGGACTGTGGACGAACTGCAAATTCGAGAAATCGAACAAGAAATGAAGTAACAAAGCTGTTGAAACATGTACAACGGCAGTGACACTTGCGAGGGAACAGGCTCGATCACTCACAGCGTTGTCTCCACCGAACCACCACCACCCCAGCGAGAAGCGCATACACCACTTCCAGCAATGAGGATTCGTTCCAACCAAAACCTTGCAGCTAGAGTCGTCACGATTGATAACGTACAGACACAGAGAAAGGAAACTTCATCGGCACCTGGAACTGCCTCTTGCCTTGCCTTGAGAGCTAGTTCAAGTTGAAATCTCAGAACGCAGCGTGACGCGACACTCAAGACATGTGCAGCTAAGTAGGCTTGAGCCCTCGATCGATCACAAGCTAGTCGATCGGCACAGAAGCACAGAATCACAGAGCAAGCAGGGACTCTGCATGAATGGGTTTGCGTTCTTCCAAGGCTTTGCTAAATTGCTGTTTATATTAGCTAGCCAGGGGAGAGCCCTGTGGCACCCTCTGGATCAACCATCCCGGCCTCTTTCTTTGGTGCGAGCAGGAAGACAGTGGAGCTGTCAGTTCGTGGGAATGCTTTCCAGGCCCGGGGCTCCCGGCGCTGATTGTGCAAGTGGAAATGGGCGTCCTTGTTTCCATCGACTGATCGACTGAAAGTTCTGTGCACATGGCGTAAACGCAAAGCAAAGGAGAGTCTGGTACCGATGAGCAGAGAGGGGCGTCACATTCAAGTCCGTCACCTTCATTTTGAATTGTACACTTGGGTCTTTTAAACTGGACCAGGATTGAAGCCACGATCGATGACTTGCAGCGCAAGCAAGGCAAGGCATGATGCAGCCATCGCTTCCGAACTGAACTGCAGGGCCCATGCCGCTTGTCAGTTGTAGCTTGTCCCTGGTTGTCCTGGAAGTGGATGTGACGCCGTCCTGGTGTTTTATTCCGCAGTTTGGGCACATAATTATGCACTAACTAGTTTTAACACACGAACTAGAATTAATTAGTGTGCAACAATTTTAGCATCCATTGATCCATTGTTTGCTACCTGCAAAGTCTTGAAACATGCATGCATGCGTTAGTAACGTTTTCCAGCAAAAAAAAAATTAAAACTCTGCTTACCCCTCCACAGGTCCACATTACTTCTAGTTAGTGTGTAATTCAACTAGTTAGTGCATAATTATGTGCCCAAAGTGCGGGATAAGCCACCAGTAAGGCGTCCCATCCACTTTGGACAGGACGATCAACGTCAAGTTAGTACGACTGACAAGCGGCAAGGGCCCTGCACTTCAGTTCGGAAGCGATGGCTGCATCATGCCTTGCCTTGCTTGTGCTGCAAGTCATCGATCGTGGCTTCAGTCCTGAGCTGGTCCAATTCAAAAGACCCAATTGTACACTTCAAAATGAAGGTGACGGACTTGAATGTGACGCCCTCCGATCACTGCTCATCGGTACCAGACTCTCCTTTGCTTTGCTTTGCTTTTACGCCACACAGAACCTTTCAGTCAATCAATCGAAGGAATCAAGGACGCCCACGATCAGCGCCGGGAGCCCGGGTCTGGAAACCAGTCCCACGAACTGACAGCTCCACTGTCTTCCTTCTCGCACCAACGAAAGGGGAGGTCATGGTTGATGCAGAGGGTGTCACAGGGCTCTCCTCTGGCTAGCTTATAGAAACAGCAATCTAGCAAAGCCTTGGAACAACGAAAATCCATTCATGCTGAGTCCCTGCTTGCTCTGTGCTTCTGTGCTTCTGTGCCGATCGACTAGCTTGTGATCGATCGAGGACTCAAGCCTGCCTAGCTGCACATTTCTTGAGTGTCGCGTCACGCTGGGTTCTGAGATTTCAACTTGAACTAGCTCTCAAGGCGAGGCAAGAGGGAGTTCCAGGTGCCGATGAAGTTTCTCTCTCTCTGTCTGTACGTTATCGATCGTGACGACTCTAGCTGCAAGGTTTTGGTTGTAACGAATCCTCAATGCTGAAAGTGGTGCATGCGCACCTCACTGGGGTGTGTGGATCCGTGGAGATAACACTGTGAGTGATCGAGCATGTTCCCTCGCAAATGTTTTGGTTGTACATGTTTCAACAGCTTTGTTACTTCATTTCTTGTTTGATTTCTCGAATTTGCAGTTCGTCCAGAGTCCTAATAGAATACAAGCTTCATATATGCATGTTACTTAGAAATAGTTGTGGGTTGTGGTTTGTGGACCAAAGTTCTGTCAATCTTGAGAGTGAGTGAGTACTTTCATCACTCGCTTGTTGTATTTATGTAGACCTCCCTGTTTCAGCAGTTTCTTGGTTTTCATGTTGATGTTCTGATTTTGCAGTACGTCAACAGAATAAAGCTGCACAGCTTGCAGAGCTTCAATTGTGTTACTTAGAAATGCACAGAGCGCCATCGATTCAAGCTATGGTGCCATTATGGGTGAGTTCACTTTCATCAATACTATTGATTTATGTCTCCCTGTTTGGGGGGCTTAGTTGATTGATTTGCATAATCAGATTTCCTGGTTTTGCATGCAGTCTTGCACTTTGTTTTTGTTTATGTCAGCACTTCCAGAGCTTCTCTTAAGTATGTTATTTCGAAATGAGTTGACAGGAATATTCCAAGTTGGGGACGCAGCATTGCAGCTGCGGAGTTAGAAACCAAGTCTGCTACTTAATTTGCTACAGCAAGCTAGTTTTGATCACGATGACATCACCGAACTATGACAAGAACAATTACTGTCGAAAACATGGAGACAAAAATTTCGCGACTCAAGAATGAAAAGAAACGCCAGTTTCTTCCACAAAGTCATGACAACGACGATGGCCACCGAGACAGTGCAAGGATCCTCCGCGTACGAACTGGTATGTTTGCAAGCACTCTCAGTGAGCATTTATTTTCACTCATTTGTTGGAAGTTGGCTTCAATTTTTTTGGATCTCGTGATGCTTGTATGCTCCAGCTTTACTATGCTTGTACGAACCTTGGTGACCAAAAGGATACACGTGTTAACGAATGCTGAACTATTGAACATGAATTTTCACCTAAGAATGTCTTACATAATCTTCAGGAATTTTTTCTTGAACATTAAACATTGAAAACTTATTGATTCACATATTTTCAATCTTGCCATGTTCCAACCTTGATGATCAAAAGTAACAACTGTTGTACTCCAGGACAGGACATAGTTGTGCATTTTCTAACTAATAGGTTTGAACTTGTGGGCCTTCTCTGAATTTCTTCAAGTTGTCTGTTTTTAAAAAAAAATTCTTTCAATGGTTGTACTGAATGTTCCTGTTCCTCCGACCTTGATGATCAAACGAATTAATAAATGCTATCTGAACTGTTTCACTGGAGCATCCTAGCGTCAGAAAATTTATGTAAGTTGATTTATTTGTTAATATTTTCTTGCATTGATGATTGATCGAGGAAGATGGATGATTCTGTAGACTTTTCCATTGAGACTATCTGGGAACGGCAGGACTGTTGTATTGAACTTTGGGCAAGGGAATCATTTGGTTTTGATTGGAAAGAATCATTTTTGCTAGCTCGTGGGGGAATTGCTCTTTACAGAGGATGCCCATGTTAGCAAAGTTTTGTAAAATCGTGCAAACTCAGTGACATCTATACTTATATTAGTTATCAAACCAAAAGCCTTTCATTTTTTTGGCAATCATTCTTATAACTGTTACCTTATGGAAATTGTGATAGGTTTGTCATGCATCAAGGAGACTTCACGAATACTGGGCTCAAAAAATCCAGAGAAGAACTGAAGAAAACAACCCCTCTTTCTCAAGGAGCTGATAAACATGTGGTTGAAGTTTGCCCAGTTCGATGAAACCAACACAACCAATTCAATGAGTGTTTCATTGAACTGTGGAAATTTTGACCACATGTTTATCTGGCGGTACTCCTTTTACAAAGCTTTGAGGAACCCTCTTTACACGGCGTTTCTTGTATTAGGAGTGCTGCCAGGTGGGATTTTTCTGAGAGAGAAAAACGAGCTTGGAGAATCTCTCGTTCCGGGAACGTATTAGAATCTTAACTTCTCAAGGATTCTACATTGGGGGTATTCTGTTTTGTTTTCTTTTTCAAGACTATTGTGTTTTAACTCTCTTATCAGCCATTCGTTTTTGAGCTAAATTTGGTTGGAGATAAAAGTTGAGACAAATGCATTTACTTTGCCAAAAACAGGCATCTAATTCAGTTATAAATAGGGCGATCATCCGATCCTATTGCTGTGATTATCCAGGGCCACGTCTGTCTACATTACAAGAAAGGAAAGGGTGCTCTTTTTTCTGGTGACCATTTAGGTGGAGATGAATCCCCAGCGCTAGTCTGGATCTTCCGGCAAAACGTGAAGCACAACTGGTATAATTCAGGTAACTATGTGGCAATGTGATTCACCTGTTGCGTTGGCATTGCAAGAGCAGAAATGCCGTACAAACTGAGTTCATTGTGGAGACAGTATGATGTCGTTTTGAAATTGAAATCAGCAGTTCTGTAGCTTCCATACATTCAAGTCGAGATGATGACATGGGCTGCTTTTGGATTTGCATCAGAAACATTTCAGCCTGCAGCTATTTAGAATATGTGGCTTTTGGTAGTTTAATTCCACACTCCACATTAATAGGGATTCATAATTATTGTAGTTTGCAAAAATGTGGGGATTGAACCGTAATCAATTCCTTCAGTGAGCGAGTGAGGGTGAAAAATCAATTTTCGAGAACGTTATGGTGCAGTGATGAGGGAAGCTAATTAAGATGGTCTTCTGATTTTCTCCATGATGTTGGGGATTGATTGCAGCTCCTGTTCAACTTGAGAGCGTACAAAAGTGGCTTCCCTTGGGACTGAGTACGTGCACATGGATTTTACCAAGTCCTGCAAGAGTATAAATTTGTGAGATTTACCCTCAGTCACACTAATTTTCGTTTCGACACTCTCACTAGACAGTGTGAAAATAAATTGATATTGAAATAAAGAAAGATTTGAGTAAAATACTGATGTTCATTATGATCCACATTCACGGTATTAAATGCCACTAATTCCACTACAAAAGGGTGCCGTTATCATCTCGTGGACTTTCGTGTATCCGAACATGAGCCAGAGCATGAGATCGAGTAGCAGAGACCGAGTTTTTGAAGGAGTTACAGACGTTGGGTCTTGACTGTCATAGAATGTTCTATGGATTCAGTTATATTGAGGCAGAGCAATGGCTTGTTGTAGACTCTGTAATTAATTAATTCAACCGCAGAGGATACCATGGGCGACCCTAACTAGCTTCAGTAAGAAATTAAACTACCATTTTTATGAAACTGCCCATCTATGATTGCGTTTTGGAACACCTATTTGGCAGCACTTGTGATCGATCGAGGACTCAAGCCTGCTTAGCTGCACATGTCTTGAGTGTCGCGTCACGCTGCGTTCTGAGATTTTTCAACTTGAGCTAGCTCTCAAGGCAAGGCAAGAGGGAGTTCTACCTAGGTGCCGTTGAAGTTTTCTTTCTCTCTGTGTCTGTTATCGTGACGACTCTAGCTGCGAGGAATTAAGAGGGCTAAGTAGACTTTTTCAACGACAATGAGTGGGAACAGCCGGAGTGTTGTAGTTTTTTAATTTTAGCATGAACCTTTGTCGCTCTGTTTTGGTTGGAACGAATACTTTCTGCTGGGAGTGGTGCACGCGCTTCTCACTGGGGTGTGTGGTTTTGGTGAAGATAAGGTTGTGAGTGATCGAGTTAGTTGTTGTATATGCATCGCCGTTGCTGTTTCAACAGCTTTGTTACTTTGATTTTTTGTTTGTTTTCTCGAATTTGCAGTTCGTCCAGATTCCGAATAGAACACGTGAGCTTTGTGGTCGAGGACAAGGTTGTGCATGTCAATCTTGAGAGTGAGTGAGTTCTTTCATCACTGGTATATATGTTTGCAAGCACCTCTGTGAGAGTGAGCATTTGTTTTCACTCTGAATTTGTTGGAAATTAAACTAAAAAAAATTCTGGTCTCGTGATACTTGCATGCTCCAGCTTCACTTGCTTGTATGTACCTTGCACTACTACAGAAAAGCAGTGATTGCAACACCGTTGCAACACATTTGCAATGGTTCTGCAATGGATTGATATGTAACGGAACTTAGTTTGGATCTCAGAAAGGAAATAATGCATTGCAAAACCATTGCAAACCAGTAAATAATGAATTGAATGTAAAAGTCTTGGACAAAGAATCCATGCTGTTTTATTCTAAACAGTTGCAAATCCATGCAATTTATAATGCAAAATCATGTAAGACTTGTAATTGTTAAGTGTAGAAGTCATTGCAATAATCACTGCAAAGAAAAATGTAATTATGTTGCATAGTCATTTAAAATTTTGATGCTACAAAAAAAATCAAAACAATACTACAGAAACATTGTAAAAATAATAGAGAAGTATTGAAAATCCATGGCAACCAACTATAGTTGCCATTACATTGCAAAACAGTTGCAAATTGTCATTGCAAATTGTCATTGCAAATTCTTTCCAAAACTATTAAATTGATTACCATGTCAACTCTACTTGGTATTGAGTTGCAATACCAATTATTAAAAATTGGCAAACTACTGCAAAACCATTGCAAAGCCATAATAGACATGGAAGAATTTGAAGACGATTTTGGATAAAATTCTTGGTAAATTTTGGATGGATTCCGTTGAATATATGGATGAATTTCATTTTGTGAACTGGATTAATATCATAATGTATATGGATGAAATTAATTAGAATGAATGATTTTGTGGATTTTCATGATGTGGATGGAAACTTGAAGACTAAATGAAATTACAAGTGACAAAAGGGATGAGAACAGATAGCTGCAAGGACAAAATAATAACTGAATATTTCACATTTTATTGCAAAAATGATAGCTCTAGCATGCAGGCGTACCCAAAAAATTAGGTACCTACAACCAAATTGAAGTACAACATTTCAAAAACACGCCATGAATATATTTCAAACTTGTTGAATGCTACTTTCCTAATATTAAGGTCACTGGAAATGTTACCCTGAATCGAATGTAGATAATTACGAAGACCTCCTCACATTGTTCACAAACTCAGCAAGTTCAGCAATAGCATCCTCTTTCAGTCGCGTTCCTTGCTGGCTGACCACCACAGCTCGAACTGGGGTTGTCAAATCTCCCATCCCTTTCATGTGAGGAACTTCAGGAAGCAATCCATAAAGCAAACCCCCTTAAACCCTGAACCCTAAACCCCCCTTAAACCCTAAAACCCTATCTCTTCTTAGGTGTTTCAAGCGTGTTCCCATCACTTCTTAGGTATTATTGTACATACCGGTAGTGTGTATTTCAAGGGTTCTGTAAGGTTTTTGTAAGGTTTTGCAAAATTATGCAAGGTTTGGCTTGATGATCTGTTGGACTGAAGACACTGGACAGTGAGTAATTAGTACTTGTACAGGTGTGAGGCTTATTTATCATGCTTGATCAGTGGTTGTCTGAGGCTCCTGTTCTATGCCGAGCCTGAAATGGAATGAGCGCCTTTTCTTCGTCTGTCAATATTTGAAAGTGAAAGGAAACGAAAGTGGTTAAGCTTATTGTAAGCAATGATTAATAAAAATGATAAAAAAAAATCACTGCTCAAGGTAGATCCAGCATTGCAAGTTCCAGAAAGTTGAGTGCTCTGAGGTTTTCTTAGCCTTAAATTGATGAAAGTAAGATATCCACACCTCAAATCAAAATCATTTGAGTAAAAGGTATGTTTGCACTTGGTGTTAAAAGTGGTGTTATTGAGGGTCTTAGGGATGAGTTTGGATCTACTTTTGGACCAGATTCACAATCCAAACAACCCCCTCTAACACCAAATGTGTAAATACCTCTAGGTTTAGAAATAACTACGTCGAAGCAGTTAGTTGCCCTGAAGAATATTGATGAGTTCAATTCTATTATGGCTATGTTGTATGGCATAAATGCAAAACCACTAAGGGAATGCACCTAATTGTGACTCTTTTCTAAAACCGGCCCTACAAATTCTTGCCTAAAGTGTTCAACTGTAATCCAAAGAGAGTCTTGGGTTGATTAAGACTCAACCTATTTACAACACTTTGAAATCTCCCAAAAATGCATACTGAGAGTTTAGAATCTTCTTTGAATTGAACTACCAACAAGGCCCCGTAAGAATTTTCATTCACAAAGGCAACAATTATGGGAATTTTCATCCAGGACAAAGTTGGTTATGCCTTGTAATCCACTCACCGCCTCCTGGCAATTCAAAGGTTACCCAGTCTGTAGTACATTTATAAGGGTAGGGTGATTTTTGTAAGGAGCATTTACAAAACATGTGAATTTGAATAAGTAGCAAAAATACTCTTATTCAACAGATTTTTTGTATTTTGAACTTAGAATTGGGTATATTAACGATTCTCACACTCAAAAACTAAAAATGCCCTCAGATGTAACCCCTAAATGGTGAAGGCCTTTCTTGAGCTTCTTGGAATTTGCTCTGAATGGAACAAAAAGACAACATTTTGATATGTTTTATCAAAAAAAATTGGGCATGTAACTTACAAATTCAAATTCGACATGTTAGAAATTCAAACTAGTGAAATGTTAGAGATCACATGGGATAAGAAAATGCAATCAACAATATTCTTGAAAGATTGAAAGATTGAAATGCTCGGTCATGAATGTGTTAAAATTGTGAAAATAATTTGAAGTCTTTTGCACAATCCTCTTTTCACATGTCAAAACTAAAAAACTAGTCACCAAAAAAATATGAAGTTAAAGGGCATGTTAACAAACATAACCCCAATCGATTTATAGCTTCTCAAAATCTATTTCACAATTTTTTTAAGAGCCCTCAACACTAGAAAAATCAAGATTTGAAATAGACACCCATGCACAAAAATCTTGAATATAATCGTTCACTTTTAAAATCATTCAAATTTTCAATGCTAAACTTTGAAATTATTTTTTTCAGACTAATATAAACTACTAAAAATAGTAACTTTCAAAGATTTTATTTAACTTTAAAGTATTGTCAACACTAAAATTTGGTGTCTCTCGGGCATTTAGGGAATAAACTTCAAGCAGTGCTAAGTACCACCCATTGAATCCCTTGTGGGCGCATTGACTTCACTTGAACCAACTCATCCAATAACATGTGAACTCAAGAAATTAATGTTTTGCTTCCACAGTCTAAACTAGACACTGAAATCACTGGAATCGCTCACTACCGAAAGCTCATAAAAGGATTCTGCTAAAGGTGAAAAGATGTGAACAACATGTTTTTATCAATCCCACCACTTTTGATTCTCGACAATAGCAAACCATTGATTTGCTCACAAGAAAAAAAACTGAAACCAATCCCCATGCCATTGATCTAGGATACGTGTATGAATACGATATGGATATGGATACAAACTTAGGTACGGATACATGATACAAATATAATATGGAAATATGCAAATATCCCACATCGGTTGCATATTCCATTATTAATTTGAAATTACAAATAGAGGTGATGGGGTTAGGGCTAGGGTTGGGGTTGGATGGGGGAGGTTTGGGAATTAAAAATGTATATTGAAATTAGGTTTAATTGTCACCTTTGCTTCACTATGCATTCAAAAGATAGGCCCTCTGTTCTAGACATGCCTAGTTCACGAATAATCACAAATTAAATTCATCCTAGGCTGAATGATCCTAAATTTGTATTCACAAAATCTACATATAACTTGGACGATGTGATTGTCTTCTATGGACTCAAGGAGCATGCTATAGTGTAGTCATACTTCCATGCACAATAGTGATAATTAGAATCGGCCAAACTTTGCTATTAGAAAATCCAAATTAAATAGAAGAGGTGAAGAACATAGATTTTACATGGAACACAAAATAGGAGGCTTTTTTTGACAATTACCTTGTTGAATCCAAAATTCACTCTATTGGAACCACTTCGTATGACTACTTTAACATCCTATATAGAAAAGGGCTCGAGTATTATTTGTTTGGCATCAGCGAAACTCGAGCACTAAGATTGGCTAGGTCGTTATTTTTTGTTTGGGTTGGATTCCTCCACAAATGGGGTATTTGTGACTTTTATTTCTTGCCATTAAGGGGGGGGGGCACAACATTGTATAACTGGGCAATGGTCCTCCCTATGTTGGCAACATATTATACTTTGTTACAATACATGTTTTGCAGCCCCTGTGGAGGGCTGCAAGTTCCCCAGGGTTCCTAGAGTCTGTAGCTGTCTGAAACTGGGCCGTAGCAGCTGCGTGACATGGCACAGCGACAGCCACGTCATACAAAAAAAATTCAAAAAAATAAATAAATTTGTACATCTTTTTTTTCCATTTTATGATTTTAAGATTTTTTTTTTTTTTTTTTTTCTTTTGACAGCGCCCGTTTTTTTGCTGCCTGGGGAACAATGCCGGGAACAGGCCTGAAACGGACCTCCAGACCCCCGAAAACCATCTAATGGATACTTGGGATGAACTTATAACAACCAACTACCTCTGATACCCATAATTAAAAACAAAACAAAAAACATCACTAAAATTTCTATATGAAAGTGTTACATAGAGAATTTCATTTTTGTAGGAAATTGGTAAAATATATTAGTATTTTACTCTCCATATTTCTAATTATTTTACAAATGGTATAACTTTAGAAAATTGGTATATCACATACACTAGTAGAACAAATCAATCTCTATACAACATAATTTGTTTTGGCAATTTATTGCCAAAAATTGTTTTGGTGCAAGGAACACCAATAAGCCTATAGAAATTTCAGGCTTTTTTTAACATCTTTTTGCCAGTTCCATCTAAAGCTTGGGCTGATTGTTTGCCAAATCTTTCTTATAATAACATCTACTGTAACTCACATGGATCAAGTGATCAACTAGATCAATAGAGCTAACAATAGAAAAAATGACTTTTTAATTCTACAATTGATCGCCACAATTAGCAATATGAAAAAATTCAATGAATTTACATTGAAACTAACTACATCAATGGTGATTGAGTGAAGACGAATAATGAGAAATTAATGATCTTTGCTCAAAATCCAAAGAATAGGGATTTTGTGGGAGGGGAAGATGTCTTGTTGCAAAACAATGAGGACTTGATCTCCCAACCTATTAACCATTTAATGTTGTAAGTTGGGAACACTAAGTGTTTGGTAGATGACTAAATCTTTCCATTTAAGACAAATGTGCAATTGTTCATCCTTGGAATTTTGTGCTGAAAAGGAGGAGGTCTTTCACAGTTAGTAGTTTGACTTTCAATAAGTGCATTTGGTGTTTTTCTTAAGTAGATGATCTACATTGTATTAAAAAGAATGATTTCCATGGTGACCAATCTGGCGGACTCCTAGAGCTAAGTAACAAGTAGGGCCAGGGTGACCCCCCTCCCCTTGCTAGTCCTCCGATTTGTTGAGTTTGATGGCTTGTAAAGTAACTTTCTTGGGATAAAGCAACCTAATGGTAAAGGCAACCTAATTTCACTATTATGTGTAGAGTAAGTAAGAAGGTTCATAGATGGACTGGATTCTAAATGTAATTTCTATGTCCCTATTTAGGAATGAGTGACATGTTCTTTGAATTCTCTATTATTGTTGTTGATGAGGTAAGTGGCCTTAAAAGAACGGTATATGGACTTCCTACATTAAGTCCTACTTGCACCAAGTGTTTTAAAGCAGGTTAACTACATGTAATTGGTGTTAACTAAGGGACACCCCTACCAATGAGCTTGAGCCACTTAGTTAGCTAGCCTTAACTACACTTCTGGCCCTTGTAGTTATACACTTTTACTAAACTAAAAACTCTCTACTAACCTTTGAAGAAGTACATAGCCAATAAGTGGCACTTCGATGATTTCAAGTGAACAATTTGTAATGAAGAATTTTTTTTTTTCATCCAATTATTTTTAGAATGCTTTGAAAATGTTTGCATCGTAAGGTGGTCAAAATTCCCTCATTGAGGTGTTATTGACTTCTTTAAGAAAGAAGATGCCAGAAAAACAGATTGCAAAAGACACTTTTTCATGCTTTTCCTTTGGTGGTCACCTTCATCTCAAAGGTGTACATACATTGACCATGTTTTTTAAAATTGTTTGAAAATGACTATTTTTAATTTTAAAGACTTATTCTAGCTAGAGAAAAAAGCACATCGACTTTTTTGTTAAATTGGTGCAATTTCACGGCTTTTGTCACACTTTTCCACGGCACACACAACTTGATTGTGCAAATACATGTTATCATTACAAAAAATATGAGGCCTCAACAAGGCCGTGAGTGCTGATTTTCGGGACCCGCGGGTGATATTACGGAAAAAAAAAAAAAAAAAAAAATCTTTCTTTTTTTGAAAAAAATTAAATATATATATATATATTTTTTTTCCCGAAAAAAAAATTGAAAAGTGACGTCACGCTGATGTGGCGCTGACGTCAGCACTGGCGTGGAACTTCGACCACGTCAGAATTTCAGTTTCTGAATTTTTTTTTTTGAAAAAGAACTCCGTAGTATCACTACGGGGTCCAGGCTTAACGGCCTTCCGGAGGCCTCATATTTTTTGTAATGAAAGTTTGGACACCATCATGCTAATCTAATGAAATTGACGGTAAGGATATTAACAGATTTCAGCACAGCAAAAGCTTTGAATTCTCACTTTCCCTTCGAGCTTGCCAAGATCTAGACTCCAAGTGGCTTTAGGGAAATGAAATTAATGTACTTAATAAATGACGCAAACCATCTTTATGACCAGCGTCCACAAAACTGGCTAAAATTCACTCCATCGCTAAATGTACATTGGAAAAAATCTTTGAAAAAAATTAGATTTTAGTCAAATCTGAAACTTGCAACTTGCAACTTCTTCCACACTGGAATTAGCTTCTATTTCGTCAGTTTTGTGTTATAAGGTAAACCAGCCTATGACAGGCAGAATGACTGATTTGGTATGTTGCCATTAGCAAAATAAAATCAGATTTTTTTCTAGCAGAGACAACTTTGAGAAATGAAAGAAGCAGTTAAAATTTTAGTTTTTGGACAAAGTAGGAATTTGTTATGAATTTTTTAAGTATTTTTCCAAAACAGTCTGTAGACTATCTGAAATCAATAAAATATGTCTTCATGATGGTCATCTTACCACCTAATGCAGTCTTCAGATTTCCTAACACAACCACAAGAATTTTTAATGTAGCCATTACACAAAGGAATAAAAAAACAACTCTTTATGATGAGTTTACACTCACAATGTGTAAGTGTCCTATGACAGTCATTACTAATTCTATCACAATCACCTAATGCACTAATGTGGGCCACTAACCAACCTAATTAAATTGTAGAAGCAAAAATCTGAAATGGATTGTAATGGGGGGGTTATGTAGATGTCTGCATTAGACAGTTGGCCTGTCACAGGCCAATTTACCTTAGTACTCTCAATAATCCTTTACAACTTGCAAAATCCTTTCTTATCTATTTTTTATTTTTAAACTACCCATTCTCAAGGTAGTCAAAGTTGATGCTTGTTTGTAGCATATTAAGGTAGGCACCCCCCAAATGGCACCTGACCTTAAAGCGCCATCTACAGGTTGTGTACATTTCCAAAATCAGTTATGTACCTATTTGGATGGAGCGCTTTCAGAAACAAACTTTGACCCTTAATAACTTTTGCATATGATGTCCAAATGCCACGTTCTCTGGTGCGTTGGAACCTCCTTTCACTTGCCAACAAGAATATATGAAAATTTGACCAGTCTAATAGTAGTAACTAGGCTCAGTAGCAAAAAGTGGCGGTTTTGGGTGTACCCACCTTACACTAAATTCCACAAACTAGTTCTGAGATCACTGCTTGTGACAGCTAAAGCACTGGAATTTACATAACGCGAAAAAATGTGATTGAAGCAATAGTGCAGGTCATTTAATTTCTCATTGATTGATGACCATTGAGCAACAGGGCATCCCTTCACCTACAAATCATCTGCTACAAATCACCTAGAAATTATGCGGTTCCTTCAATTTTCACATACTCTCAGATAATTACCGAGATAGAGGCTATAAAATTCAAACTCCATACAATCATCAAATTTCATTTCACTAAATTATCAAAGACTGGGTACCACCAACAATCCATGCTACTTCAGCATCCTTGCAATTTTGCAAACAATGTGGCCAGTAGGATTGTAGCCCTGACCACGTACTGCGGACCGAGATTCTCCCTTTTAATCCTTGTACTGAAGCTGGTTAATTAGGGTCACCCATGGTATCCTTTGTTGTTGAGTTAATTAATTACAGAGTCTACAACAAGCCATTGCTCTGCCTCAATATAAAACATTCTATGAAGTTAATACCGTGAATGTGGATCATAATGAACATTAGTATTTTACTCAAATCCTTTTTTAATTTCAATATCAATTTATTTTTCACACTAGTGAGAACTAGTGTCAAAACGAAAAATTAGTGTGATTGAGGGTAAATTTCACAAATTTATACTCTTGTAGGACCTGGTAAAATCCATGTGAACGTACTCAGTCCCACTCTTGTACACTCTCAAGTTGAACAGGAGCTGCAATCAATCCCCAACATCATGGAGAAAATCAGAAGACCATCTTAATTAGCTTCCCTCATCACTGCACCATAACGTTCTCGAAAATTGATTTTTCACCCTCACTCATACGGTTCAATCCCCACATTATTTCCAAACTACAATAATTATGAATCCCTATTAATGTAGAGTGTGGGATTAAACTACCAAAATTAAGCCACATATTCTAAATAGCTGCAGCCTGAAATGTTTCTGATGCAAATCCAAAAGCAGCCCATGTTCCTTGGCAACATCATCTCGACTTGAATGTATGGACGCTACAGAACTGCTGATTTCAATTTCAAAACAACATCATACTGTCTCCACAATGAACTCAGTTTGTACCATTTCCGCTCTTTCAATGCCAAAGCAACAGGTGAATCACATTGCCACATACCTGAATTATACCAATTGTGCTTCGTGTTTTGCCTAAAGATCCAGAGTAGGCTGGGGATTCATCTCCACCTAAATGGTCACCAGAGAAAAGAGGGAGCCGCTGGCAGCACTACGATTACATGAGTAAATTATGATGTGGTGAATCCCACCTAGTATCTTGGGCCGCTTGAAATTCAATGAAATCGACACTCTCCTTATTGATGATACACCTTACAAAGCTTTGAGGAATCCTCCTTACACGGCCATTTTCCCAGAGGCGTACTTGTACAACGAAGCTGACACTTTTTTGAAGAGTCTACTTGCGACATTCTTGTGACAAGAGGCTACATGTTATAAAGCAATGAACTCCACCTAACACACAGTCAGTCTCTTGTCACAAGAATGCTGCAAGTGGCTTCTTCAAAAAAATGTCCGCTCTGGTGTACAAGTAAGCCTCCGGAAAGATCGTCGTGTAAGTAGGGTTCTTCATAAGATTTGTAAGGCGTATCATCAATAAGGAGAGTGTCGGTTTCATTGAATTGTGGAAACTTCAACTAGACGTTCATGAGCTCCTTGAGAAACAGGGGTTGTTTTCTTCAGTTCTTCTCTGGATTTTTCAGCCCAATATTCGTGCAGTCTCCTTGATGCATGACAAACCTATCACAATTTCCATAAAGTACCAGTTATAAGATTGCCAGAAAAATGAAATGCTTTTGCTTTGATGACTAGCACAAGTATACATGTCAAGTTTGCACGATTGTACAAAACTTTTTGGCTCGCCTATCTAGCAAAAATGGTTCTTTTCAACCAAAACCAAATGAGTTCCTTGCCAAAAGTTCAAATAATAACACTCCTGCCGTTCCCAGATAGTCTCGATGGATAAGTCTACAGAATGATCCATCTTCCTCGATCCATCATCGACGCAAGAAAAATTTAACAAATAAATCAACTAACATATATATTTTCTGACGAGATGCTCCAGTGAAACAGTTCAGATAGCATTCATTAATTCCTTTGATCATCAAGGTCGGAGCAACGGAATATTCAATACAACCATTGCAAGATTAAAAAAACACCCAGACAACTTGAAGAAATTCAGCAAAGTCCCACAAGTTCAAATCTATTAGTTAGGAAATGCACAACTCTAGCATTCATCTTTTGGTCACCAAGGTTCAGACAAGCATAGTAAAGCTGGAGCATACAAGCATCACGAGATCGAAAAAACAAATAAGTGAAAATAAATGCTCACTGAGGGTGCTTGCAAACATACCAGTTTGTACGCAGAGGGTCCTTGCACATCGAAGAAATTGGCGTTTCTCATCTTGAGTCTCGAAATCATATTTGAGATTGTAGTCTCCATGTTTTCGACAGTGACTGTTCTCGTCATAGTTCGGTGATGTCATTGTGAACAAAACTAGCTTGCTGTCGCAAATCAAGCAGCACACTTGGTTTCTAACTCCTTCGCAGCAGCGGCAGGGCTGCTCATCAACTTGGATTATGTTCCTGTCAACTCATTTCGAAAGAAACATACTTAAGTGAAGGTCTAAAAGTGCTGATAGAAAACAAAACAAGGTACAGGACTGCAGGCAAAACCAGGAAATCTGATTATGCAAATCAATCAACTAAGCCCCCCAAACAGGGAGACATAAATCAATACTATTGAAGAAAGTGAACTCACCCATAATGACACCGTAGCTTGAATCGATGGCGCTGCTATGTGCATTTCTAAGTAGCTCAAATGAAGCTTTGCAGGCTGTGCTTTATTCTGTTGACGTACTGCAAAATCAGAACATCAACATGAAAACCCAAGAAACTGCTGAAACGGGGAGGTCTACATAAATAAAACAAGCAAGTGATGAAAGAACTCACTCACTCTCAAGATTGGCAGAACCTTGTCCACAAACCACAACCCACAACTATTTCTAAGTAACATGCATATATGAAGCTCGTATTCTATTAGGACTATGGACGAACTGCAAATTCGAGAAATCAAACAAGAAATGAAGTAACAAAGCTGTTGAAACATGTACAACCACAGTGACATTTGCGAGGGAACAGGCTCAATCACTCACAGTGTTACCTCCACGGAACCACACACCCCAGTGAGGTGCGCATGCACCACTTTCAGCATTGAGGATTCGTTACAACCAAAACCTTGCAGCTAGAGTCGTCACGATCGATAATGAACAGACAGAGAGAGAGAAAACTTCATCGGCACCTGGAACTCCCTCTTGCCTCGCCTTGAGAGCTAGTTCAAGTTGAAATCTCAGAACCCAGCGTGACTCGACACTCAAGACATGTGCAGCTAAGCAGGCTTGAGTCCTCGATCGATCACAAGCTAGTCGATCGGCACAGAAGCACAGAGCAAGCAGGGACTCAGCATGGATGGATTTTCGTTGTTCCAAGGCTTTGCTGAATTGCTGTTTATATAGGCTAGCCAGGGGAGAGCCCTGTGGCACCCTCTGGATCAACCATCCCGGCCTCTTTCTTTGGTGCGAGCAGGAAGACAGTGGAGCTGTCAGTTCGTGGGAATGCTTTCCAGGCCCGGGGATCCCGGCGCTGATTGTGCAAGTGGAAATGGGCGTCCTTGTTTCCATCGACTGATCGACTGAAAGTTCTGTGCACATGGCGTAAAAGCAAAGCAAAGGAGATTCTGGTACCGATGAGCAGAGAGGGGCGTCACATTCAAGTCCGTCACCTTCATTTTGAATTGTACACTCAAGTCTTTTAAATTCGACCAGGATTGAGGCCACGATCGATGACTTGCAGCGCAAGCAAGGCAAGGCATGATGCAGCCATCGCTTCCGAACTGAACTGCAGGGCCCATGCCGCTTGTCAGTTGTAGCTTGTCCCTGGTTGTCCTGGAAGTGGATGTGACGCCGTCCTGGTGCTTTATTCCGCAGTTTGGGCACATAATTATGCACTAACTAGTTTTAACACACGAACTAGAATTAATTAATGTGGAACAATTTTAGCATCCATTGATCCATTGTTTGCTACCTGCAAAGTCTTGAAACATGCATGCATGCATGCGTTAGTAACGTTTTCCAGCAAAAAAAAAAATTAAAACTCTGCTTACCCCTCCACAGGTCCACATTACTTCTAGTTAGTGTGTAATTCAACTAGTTAGTGCATAATTATGTGCCCAAAGTGCGGGATAAGCCACCAGTAAGGCGTCACATCCACTTTGGACAGGACGATCAACGACAAGTTAGTACGACTGACAAGCGGCAAGGGCCCTGCAGTTCAGTTCGGAAGCGATGGCTGCATCATGCCTTGCCTTGCTTGTGCTGCAAGTCATCGATCGTGGCTTCAGTCCTGAGCTGGTCCAATTCAAAAGACCCAATTGTACACTTCAAAATGAAGGTGACGGACTTGAATGTGACGCCCTCCGATCACTGCTCATCGGTACCAGACTCTCCTTTGCTTTGCTTTGCTTTTACGCCACACAGAACCTTTCAGTCAATCAATCGAAGGAATCAAGGACGCCCACGATCAGCGCCGGGAGCCCGGGTCTGGAAACCAGTCCCACGAACTGACAGCTCCACTGTCTTCCTTCTCGCACCAACGAAAGGGGAGGTCATGGTTGATGCAGAGGGTGTCACAGGGCTCTCCTCTGGCTAGCTTATAGAAACAGCAATCTAGCAAAGCCTTGGAACAACGAAAATCCATTCATGCTGAGTCCCTGCTTGCTCTGTGCTTCTGTGCTTCTGTGCCGATCGACTAGCTTGTGATCGATCGAGGACTCAAGCCTGCCTAGCTGCACATTTCTTGAGTGTCGCGTCACGCTGGGTTCTGAGATTTCAACTTGAACTAGCTCTCAAGGCGAGGCAAGAGGGAGTTCCAGGTGCCGATGAAGTTTCTCTCTCTCTGTCTGTACGTTATCGATCGTAACGACTCTAGCTGCAAGGTTTTGGTTGTAACGAATCCTCATTGCTGAAAGTGGTGCATGCGCACCTCACTGGGGTGTGTGGTTCCGTGGAGATAACACTGTGAGTGATCGAGCCTGTTCCCTCGCAAATGTCACTGCCGTTGTACATGTTTCAACAGCTTTGTTACTTCATTTCTTGTTTGATTTCTCGAATTTGCAGTTCGTCCAGAGTCCGAATAGAATACAAGCTTCATATATGCATGTTACTTAGAAATAGTTGTGGGTTGTGGTTTGTGGACCAAAGTTCTGTCAATCTTGAAAGTGAGTGAGTACTTTCATCACTCGCTTGTTGTATTTATGTAGACCTCCCTGTTTCAGCAGTTTCTTGGTTTTCATGTTGATGTTCTGATTTTGCAGTACGTCAACAGAATAAAGCTGCACAGCTTGCAGAGCTTCAATTGTGTTACTTAGAAATGCACAGAGCGCCATCGATTCAAGCTATGGTGCCATTATGGGTGAGTTCACTTTCATCAATACTATTGATTTATGTCTCCCTGTTTGGGGGGCTTAGTTGATTGATTTGCATAATCAGATTTCCTGGTTTTGCATGCAGTCTTGCACTTTGTTTTTGTTTATGTCAGCACTTCCAGAGCTTCTCTTAAGTATGTTATTTCGAAATGAGTTGACAGGAATATTCCAAGTTGGGGACGCAGCATTGCAGCTGCGGAGTTAGAAACCAAGTCTGCTACTTAATTTGCGACAGCAAGCTAGTTTTGATCACGATGACATCACCGAACTATGACAAGAACAATTACTGTCGAAAACATGGAGACAAAAATTTCGCGACTCAAGAATGATGAGAAACGCCAGTTTCTTCCACAAAGT
The DNA here is from genome assembly GCA_951230915.1 of Antitrichia curtipendula. Lineage (NCBI taxonomy): Eukaryota > Viridiplantae > Streptophyta > Bryopsida > Hypnales > Leucodontaceae > Antitrichia > Antitrichia curtipendula. The sequence goes on along the minus strand of OX579639.1, from coordinate 14,047,658 downwards.
CATGACAACGACGATGGCCACCGAGACAGTGCAAGGATCCTCCACGTACGAACTGGTATGTTTGCAAGCACTCTCAGTGAGCATTTATTTTCACTCATTTGTTGGAATTTGTTGGAAGTTGGCTTCAATTTTTTTGGATCTCGTGATGCTTGTATGCTCCAGCTTTACTATGCTTGTACGAACCTTGGTGACCAAAAGGATACACGTGTTAACGAATGCTGAACTATTGAACATGAATTTTCACCTAAGAATGTCTTACATAATCTTCAGGAATTTTTTCTTGAACATTAAACATTGAAAACTTATTGATTCACATATTTTCAATCTTGCCATGTTCCAACCTTGATGATCAAAAGTAACAACTGTTGTACTCCAGGACAGGACATAGTTGTGCATTTTCTAACTAATAGGTTTGAACTTGTGGGCCTTCTCTGAATTTCTTCAAGTTGTCTGTTTTTAAAAAAAAATTCTTTCAATGGTTGTACTGAATGTTCCTGTTCCTCCGACCTTGATGATCAAACGAATTAATAAATGCTATCTGAACTGTTTCACTGGAGCATCCCAGCGTCAGAAAATTTATGTAAGTTGATTTATTTGTTAATATTTTCTTGCATTGATGATTGATCGAGGAAGATGGATGATTCTGTAGACTTTTCCATCGAGACTATCTGGGAACGGCAGGACTGTTGTATTGAACTTTGGGCAAGGGAATCATTTGGTTTTGATTGGAAAGAATCATTTTTGCTAGCTCGTGGGGGAATTGCTCTTTACAGAGGATGCCCATGTTAGCAAAGTTTTGTAAAATCGTGCAAACTCAGTGACATCTATACTTATATTAGTTATCAAACCAAAAGCCTTTCATTTTTTTGGCAATCATTCTTATAACTGTTACCTTATGGAAATTGTGATAGGTTTGTCATGCATCAAGGAGACTTCACGAATACTGGGCTTAAAAAATGCAGAGAAGAACTGAAGAAAACAACCCCTCTTTCTCAAGGAGCTGATAAACATGTGGTTGAAGTTTGCCCAGTTCGATGAAACCAACACAACCAATTCAATGAGTGTTTCATTGAACTGTGGAAATTTTGACCACATGTTTATCTGGCGGTACTCCTTTTACAAAGCTTTGAGGAACCCTCTTTACACGGCGTTTCTTGTATCAGGAGTGCTGCCAGGTGGGATTTTTCTGAGAGAGAAAAACGAGCTTGGAGAATCTCTCGTTCCGGGAACGTATTAGAATCTTAACTTCTCAAGGATTCTACATTGGGGGTATTCTGTTTTGTTTTCTTTTTCAAGACTATTGTGTTTTAACTCTCTTATCAGCCATTCGTTTTTGAGCTAAATTTGGTTGGAGATAAAAGTTGAGACAAATGCATTTACTTTGCCAAAAACAGGCATCTAATTCAGTTATAAATAGGGCGATCATCCGATCCTATTGCTGTGATTATCCAGGGACACGTTTGGCTACATTACAAGAAAGGAAAGGGTGCTCTTTTTTCTGGTGACCATTTAGGTGGAGATGAATCCCCAGCGCTAGTCTGGATCTTCCGGCAAAACGTGAAGCACAACTGGTATAATTCAGGTAACTATGTGGCAATGTGATTACCTGTTGCGTTGGCATTGCAAGAGCAGAAATGGTACAAACTGAGTTCATTGTGGAGACAGTATGATGTCGTTTTGAAATTGAAAATCAGCAGTTCTGTAGCTTCCATACATTCAAGTCGAGATGATGACATGGGCTGCTTTTGAATTTGCATCAGAAACATTTCAGCCTGCAGCTATTTAGAATATGTGGCTTTTGGTAGTTTAATTCCACACTCCACATTAATAGGGATTCATAATTATTGTAGTTTGCAAAAATGTGGGGATTGAACCGTAATCAATTCCTTCAGTGAGCGAGTGAGGGTGAAAAATCAATTTTCGAGAACGTTATGGTGCAGTGATGAGGGAAGCTAATTAAGATGGTCTTCTGATTTTCTCCATGATGTTGGGGATTGATTGCAGCTCCTGTTCAACTTGAGAGCGTACAAAAGTGGAGTACGTGCACATGGATTTTACCAAGTCCTGCAAGAGTATAAATTTGTGAGATTTACCCTCAGTCACACTAATTTTCGTTTCGACACTCTCACTAGACAGTGTGAAAATAAATTGATATTGAAATAAAGAAAGATTTGAGTAAAATACTGATGTTCATTATGATCCACATTCACGGTATTAAATGCCACTAATTCCAGTACAAAAGGGTGCCGTTATCATCTCGTGGACTTTCGTGTATCCGAACATGAGCCAGAGCATGAGATCGAGTAGCAGAGACCGAGTTTTTGAAGGAGTTACAGACGTTGGGTCTTGACTTCATAGAATGTTCTATGGATTAAGTTATATTGAGGCAGAGCAATGGCTTGTTGTAGACTCTGTAATTAATTAATTCAACCACAGAGGATACCATGGGCGACCCTAACTAGCTTCAGTAAGAAATTAAACTACCATTTTTATGAAACTGCCCATCTATGATTGCGTTTTGGAACACCTATTTGGCAGCACTTGTGATCGATCGAGGACTCAAGCCTGCTTAGCTGCACATGTCTTGAGTGTCGCGTCACGCTGCGTTCTGAGATTTTTCAACTTGAGCTAGCTCTCAAGGCAAGGCAAGAGGGAGTTCTACCTAGGTGCCGTTGAAGTTTTCTTTCTCTCTGTGTCTGTTATCGTGACGACTCTAGCTGCGAGGAATTAAGAGGGCTAAGTAGACTTTTTCAACGACAATGAGTGGGAACAGCCGGAGTGTTGTAGTTTTTTAATTTTAGCATGAACCTTTGTCGCTCTGTTTTGGTTGGAACGAATACTTTCTGCTGGGAGTGGTGCACGCGCTTCTCACTGGGGTGTGTGGTTTTGGTGAAGATAAGGTTGTGAGTGATCGAGTTAGTTGTTGTATATGCATCGCCGTTGCTGTTTCAACAGCTTTGTTACTTTGATTTTTTGTTTGTTTTCTCGAATTTGCAGTTCGTCCAGATTCCGAATAGAACACGTGAGCTTTGTGGTCGAGGACAAGGTTGTGCATGTCAATCTTGAGAGTGAGTGAGTTCTTTCATCACTGGTATATATGTTTGCAAGCACCTCTGTGAGAGTGAGCATTTGTTTTCACTCTGAATTTGTTGGAAATTAAACTAAAAAAAATTCTGGTCTCGTGATACTTGCATGCTCCAGCTTCACTTGCTTGTATGTACCTTGCACTACTACAGAAAAGCAGTGATTGCAACACCGTTGCAACACATTTGCAATGGTTCTGCAATGGATTGATATGTAACGGAACTTAGTTTGGATCTCAGAAAGGAAATAATGCATTGCAAAACCATTGCAAACCAGTAAATAATGAATTGAATGTAAAAGTCTTGGACAAAGAATCCATGCTGTTTTATTCTAAACAGTTGCAAATCCATGCAATTTATAATGCAAAATCATGTAAGACTTGTAATTGTTAAGTGTAGAAGTCATTGCAATAATCACTGCAAAGAAAAATGTAATTATGTTGCATAGTCATTTAAAATTTTGATGCTACAAAAAAAATCAAAACAATACTACAGAAACATTGTAAAAATAATAGAGAAGTATTGAAAATCCATGGCAACCAACTATAGTTGCCATTACATTGCAAAACAGTTGCAAATTGTCATTGCAAATTGTCATTGCAAATTCTTTCCAAAACTATTAAATTGATTACCATGTCAACTCTACTTGGTATTGAGTTGCAATACCAATTATTAAAAATTGGCAAACTACTGCAAAACCATTGCAAAGCCATAATAGACATGGAAGAATTTGAAGACGATTTTGGATAAAATTCTTGGTAAATTTTGGATGGATTCCGTTGAATATATGGATGAATTTCATTTTGTGAACTGGATTAATATCATAATGTATATGGATGAAATTAATTAGAATGAATGATTTTGTGGATTTTCATGATGTGGATGGAAACTTGAAGACTAAATGAAATTACAAGTGACAAAAGGGATGAGAACAGATAGCTGCAAGGACAAAATAATAACTGAATATTTCACATTTTATTGCAAAAATGATAGCTCTAGCATGCAGGCGTACCCAAAAAATTAGGTACCTACAACCAAATTGAAGTACAACATTTCAAAAACACGCCATGAATATATTTCAAACTTGTTGAATGCTACTTTCCTAATATTAAGGTCACTGGAAATGTTACCCTGAATCGAATGTAGATAATTACGAAGACCTCCTCACATTGTTCACAAACTCAGCAAGTTCAGCAATAGCATCCTCTTTCAGTCGCGTTCCTTGCTGGCTGACCACCACAGCTCGAACTGGGGTTGTCAAATCTCCCATCCCTTTCATGTGAGGAACTTCAGGAAGCAATCCATAAAGCAAACCCCCTTAAACCCTGAACCCTAAACCCCCCTTAAACCCTAAAACCCTATCTCTTCTTAGGTGTTTCAAGCGTGTTCCCATCACTTCTTAGGTATTATTGTACATACCGGTAGTGTGTATTTCAAGGGTTCTGTAAGGTTTTTGTAAGGTTTTGCAAAATTATGCAAGGTTTGGCTTGATGATCTGTTGGACTGAAGACACTGGACAGTGAGTAATTAGTACTTGTACAGGTGTGAGGCTTATTTATCATGCTTGATCAGTGGTTGTCTGAGGCTCCTGTTCTATGCCGAGCCTGAAATGGAATGAGCGCCTTTTCTTCGTCTGTCAATATTTGAAAGTGAAAGGAAACGAAAGTGGTTAAGCTTATTGTAAGCAATGATTAATAAAAATGATAAAAAAAAATCACTGCTCAAGGTAGATCCAGCATTGCAAGTTCCAGAAAGTTGAGTGCTCTGAGGTTTTCTTAGCCTTAAATTGATGAAAGTAAGATATCCACACCTCAAATCAAAATCATTTGAGTAAAAGGTATGTTTGCACTTGGTGTTAAAAGTGGTGTTATTGAGGGTCTTAGGGATGAGTTTGGATCTACTTTTGGACCAGATTCACAATCCAAACAACCCCCTCTAACACCAAATGTGTAAATACCTCTAGGTTTAGAAATAACTACGTCGAAGCAGTTAGTTGCCCTGAAGAATATTGATGAGTTCAATTCTATTATGGCTATGTTGTATGGCATAAATGCAAAACCACTAAGGGAATGCACCTAATTGTGACTCTTTTCTAAAACCGGCCCTTCAAATTCTTGCCTAAAGTGTTCAACTGTAATCCAAAGAGAGTCTTGGGTTGATTAAGACTCAACCTATTTACAACACTTTGAAATCTCCCAAAAATGCATACTGAGAGTTTAGAATCTTCTTTGAATTGAACTACCAACAAGGCCCCGTAAGAATTTTCATCCACAAAGGCAACAATTATGGGAATTTTCATCCAGGACAAAGTTGGTTATGCCTTGTAATCCACTCACCGCCTCCTGGCAATTCAAAGGTTACCCAGTCCGTAGTACATTTATAAGGGTAGGGTGATTTTTGTAAGGAGCATTTACAAAACATGTGAATTTGAATAAGTAGCAAAAATACTCTTATTCAACAGAATTTTTTGTATTTTGAACTTAGAATTGGGTATATTAACGATTCTCACACTCAAAAACTAAAAATGCCCTCAGATGTAACCCCTAAATGGTGAAGGCCTTTCTTGAGCTTCTTGGAATTTGCTCTAAATGGAACAAAAAGACAACATTTTGATATGTTTTATCAAAAAAAATTGGGCATGTAACTTACAAATTCAAATTCGACATGTTAGAAATTCAAACTAGTGAAATGTTAGAGATCACATGGGATAAGAAAATGCAATCAACAATATTCTTGAAAGATTGAAAGATTGAAATGCTCGGTCATGAATGTGTTAAAATTGTGAAAATAATTTGAAGTCTTTTGCACAATCCTCTTTTCACATGTCAAAACTAAAAAACTAGTCACCAAAAAAATATGAAGTTAAAGGGCATGTTAACAAACATAACCCCAATCGATTTATAGCTTCTCAAAATCTATTTCACAATTTTTTTAAGAGCCCTCAACACTAGAAAAATCAAGATTTGAAATAGACACCCATGCACAAAAATCTTGAATATAATCGTTCACTTTTAAAATCATTCAAATTTTCAATGCTAAACTTTGAAATTATTTTTTTCAGACTAATATAAACTACTAAAAATAGTAACTTTCAAAGATTTTATTTAACTTTAAAGTATTGTCAACACTAAAATTTGGTGTCTCTCGGGCATTTAGGGAATAAACTTCAAGCAGTGCTAAGTACCACCCATTGAATCCCTTGTGGGCGCATTGACTTCACTTGAACCAACTCATCCAATAACATGTGAACTCAAGAAATTAATGTTTTGCTTCCACAGTCTAAACTAGACACTGAAATCACTGGAATCGCTCACTACCGAAAGCTCATGAAAGGATTCTGCTAAAGGTGAAAAGATGTGAACAACATGTTTTTATCAATCCCACCACTTTTGATTCTCGACAATAGCAAACCATTGATTTGCTCACAAGAAAAAAAACTGAAACCAATCCCCATGCCATTGATCTAGGATACGTGTATGAATACGATATGGATATGGATACAAACTTAGGTACGGATACATGATACAAATATAATATGGAAATATGCAAATATCCCACATCGGTTGCATATTCCATTATTAATTTGAAATTACAAATAGAGGTGATGGGGTTAGGGCTAGGGTTGGGGTTGGATGGGGGAGGTTTGGGAATTAAAAATGTATATTGAAATTAGGTTTAATTGTCACCTTTGCTTCACTATGCATTCAAAAGATAGGCCCTCTGTTCTAGACATGCCTAGTTCACGAATAATCACAAATTAAATTCATCCTAGGCTGAATGATCCTAAATTTGTATTCACAAAATCTACATATAACTTGGACGATGTGATTGTCTTCTATGGACTCAAGGAGCATGCTATAGTGTAGTCATACTTCCATGCACAATAGTGATAATTAGAATCGGCCAAACTTTGCTATTAGAAAATCCAAATTAAATAGAAGAGGTGAAGAACATAGATTTTACATGGAACACAAAATAGGAGGCTTTTTTTGACAATTACCTTGTTGAATCCAAAATTCACTCTATTGGAACCACTTCGTATGACTACTTTAACATCCTATATAGAAAAGGGCTCAAGTATTATTTATTTGGCATCAGCGAAACTCGAGCACTAAGATTGGCTAGGTCGTTATTTTTTGTTTGGGTTGGATTCCTCCACAAATGGGGTATTTGTGACTTTTATTTCTTGCCATTAAGGGGGGGGGGCACAACATTGTATAACTGGGCAATGGTCCTCCCTATGTTGGCAACGTATTATACTTTGTTACAATACATGTTTTGCAGCCCCTGTGGAGGGCTGCAAGTTCCCCATGGTTCCTAGAGTCTGTGGCTGTCTGAAACTGGGCCGTAGCAGCTGTGTGACATGGCACAGCGACAGCCACGTCATACAAAAAAAATTCAAAAAATAAAATAAAATTTGTACATCTTTTTTTTCCATTTTATGATTTTAAGATTTTTTTTTTTTTTTTTTTTTCTTTTGACAGCGCCCGTTTTTTTGCTGCCTGGGGAACAATGCCGAGAACAGGCCCAAAACGGACCTCCAGACCCCCCAAAAACCATCTAATGGATACTTGGGATGAACTTATAACAACCAACTACCTCTGATACCCATAATTAAAAACAAAACAAAAAACATCACTAAAATTTCTACATGAAAGTGTTACATAGAGAATTTTATTTTTGTAGGAAATTGGTAAAATATATTAGTAATTTACTCTCCATATTTCTAATTATTTTACAAATGGTATAACTTTAGAAAATTGGTATATCACATACACTAGTAGAACAAATCAATCTCTATACAACATAATTTGTTTTGGCAATTTATTGCCAAAAATTGTTTTGGTGCAAGGAACACCAATAAGCCTATAGAAATTTCAGGCTTTTTTAAAAATCTTTTTGCCAGTTCCATCTAAAGCTTGGGCTGATTGTTTGCCAAATCTTTCTTATAATAACATCTACTGTAACTCACATGGATCAAGTGATCAACTAGATCAATAGAGCTAACAATAGAAAAAATGACTTTTTAATTCTACAATTGATCGCCACAATTAGCAATATGAAAAAATTCAATGAATTTACATTGAAACTAACTACATCAATGGTGATTGAGTGAAGACGAATAATGAGAAATTAATGATCTTTGCTCAAAATCCAAAGAATAGGGATTTTGTGGGAGGGGAAGATGTCTTGTTGCAAAACAATGAGGACTTGATCTCCCAACCTATTAACCATTTAATGTTGTAAGTTGGGAACACTAAGTGTTTGGTAGATGACTAAATCTTTCCATTTAAGACAAATGTGCAATTGTTCATCCTTGGAATTTTGTGCTGAAAAGGAGGAGGTCTTTCACAGTTAGTAGTTTGACTTTCAATAAGTGCATTTGGTGTTTTTCTTAAGTGGATGATCTACATTGTATTAAAAAGAATGATTTCCATGGTGACCAATCTGGCGGACTCCTAGAGCTAAGTAACAAGTAGGGCCAGGGTGACCCCCCTCCCCTTGCTAGTCCTCCGATTTGTTGAGTTTGATGGCTTGTAAAGTAACTTTCTTGGGATAAAGCAACCTAATGGTAAAGGCAACCTAATTTCACTATTATGTGTAGAGTAAGTAAGAAGGTTCATAGATGGACTGGATTCTAAATGTAATTTCTATGTCCCTATTTAGGAATGAGTGACATGTTCTTTGAATTCTCTATTATTGTTGTTGATGAGGTAAGTGGCCTTAAAAGAACGGTATATGGACTTCCTACATTAAGTCCTACTTGCACCAAGTGTTTTAAAGCAGGTTAACTACATGTAATTGGTATTAACTAAGGGACACCCCTACCAACGAGCTTGAGCCACTTAGTTAGCTAGCCTTAACTACACTTCTGGCCCTTGTAGTTATACACTTTTACTAAACTAAAAACTCTCTACTAACCTTTGAAGAAGTACATAGCCAATAAGTGGCACTTCGATGATTTCAAGTGAACAATTTGTAATGAAGAATTTTTTTTTTTCATCCAATTATTTTTAGAATGCTTTGAAAATGTTTGCATCGTAAGGTGGTCAAAATTCCCTCATTGAGGTGTTATTGACTTCTTTAAGAAAGAAGATGCCAAAAAAACAGATTGCAAAAGACACTTTTTCATGCTTTTCCTTTGGTGGTCACCTTCATCTCAAAGGTGTACATACATTGACCATGTTTTTTAAAATTGTTTGAATATGACTATTTTTAATTTTAAAGACTTATTCTAGCTAGAGAAAAAAGCACGTCGACTTTTTTGTTAAATTGGTGCAATTTCACGGCTTTTGTCACACTTTTCCACGGCACATACAACTTGATTGTGCAAATACATGTTATCATTACAAAAAATATGAGGCCTCAACAAGGCCGTGAGTGCTGATTTTCGGGACCCGCGGGTGATATTACGGAAAAAAAATTTGAAAAGTGACGTCACGCTGATGTGGCGCTGACGTCAGCGCTGGCGTGGAACTTCGACCACGTCAGAATTTCAGTTTCTGAATTTTTTTTTTTGAAAAAGAACTCCGTAGTATCACTACGGGGTCCAGGCTTAACGGCCTTCCGGAGGCCTCATATTTTTTGTAATGAAAGTTTGGACACCATCATGCTAATCTAATGAAATTGACGGTAAGGATATTAACAGATTTCAGCACAGCAAAAGCTTTGAATTCTCACTTTCCCTTCGAGCTTGCCAAGATCTAGACTCCAAGTGGCTTTAGGGAAATGAAATTAATGTACTTAATAAATGACGCAAACCATCTTAACTTATGACCAGCGTCCACAAAACTGGCTAAAATTCACTCCATCGCTAAATGTACATTGGAAAAAATCTTTGAAAAAAATTAGATTTTAGTCAAATCTGAAACTTGCAACTTGCAACTTCTTCCACACTGGAATTAGCTTCTATTTCGTCAGTTTTGTGTTATAAGGTAAACCAGCCTATGACAAGCAGAATGACTGATTTGGTATGTTGCCATTAGCAAAATAAAATCAGATTTTTTTCTAGCAGAGACAACTTTGAGAAATGAAAGAAGCAGTTAAAATTTTAGTTTTTGGACAAAGTAGGAATTTGTTATGAATTTTTTAAGTATTTTTCCAAAACAGTCTGTAGACTATCTGAAATCAATAAAATATGTCTTCATGATGGTCATCTTACCACCTAATGCAGTCTTCAGATTTCCTAACACAACCACAAGAATTTTTAATGTAGCCATTACACAAAGGAATAAAAAAACAACTCTTTATGATGAGTTTACACTCACAATGTGTAAGTGTCCTATGACAGTCATTACTAATTCTATCACAATCACCTAATGCACTAATGTGGGCCACTAACCAACCTAATTAAATTGTAGAAGCAAAAATCTGAAATGGACTGTAATGGGGGGGTTATGTAGATGTCTGCATTAGACAGTTGGCCTGTCATAGGCCAATTTACCTTAGTACTCTCAATAATCCTTTACAACTTGCAAAATCCTTTCTTATCTATTTTTTATTTTTAAACTACCCATTCTCAAGGTAGTCAAAGTTGATGCTTGTTTGTAGCATATTAAGGTAGGCACCCCCCAAATGGCACCTGACCTTAAAGCGCCATCTACAGGTTGTGTACATTTCCAAAATCAGTTATGTACCTATTTGGATGGAGCGCTTTCAGAAACAAACTTTGACCCTTAATAACTTTTGCATATGATGTCCAAATGCCACGTTCTCTGGTGCGTTGGAACCTCCTTTCACTTGCCAACAAGAATATATGAAAATTTGACCAGTCTAATAGTAGTAACTAGGCTCAGTAGCAAAAAGTGGCGGTTTTGGGTGTACCCACCTTACACTAAATTCCACAAACTAGTTCTGAGATCACTGCTTGTGACAGCTAAAGCACTGGAATTTACATAACGCGAAAAAATGTGATTGAAGCAAAAGTGCAGGTCATTTAATTTCTCATTGATTGATGACCATTGAGCAACAGGGCATCCCTTCACCTACAAATCATCTGCTACAAATCACCTAGAAATTATGCGGTTCCTTCAATTTTCACATACTCTCAGATAATTACCGAGATAGAGGCTATAAAATTCAAACTCCGTACAATCATCAAATTTCATTTCACTAAATTATCAAAGACTGGGTACCACCAACAATCCATGCTACTTCAGCATCCTTGCAATTTTGCAAACAATGTGGCCAGTAGGATTGTAGCCCTGACCACGTACTGCGGACCGAGATTCTCCCTTTTAATCCTTGTACTGAAGCTGGTTAATTAGGGTCACCCATGGTATCCTTTGTTGTTGAGTTAATTAATTACAGAGTCTACAACAAGCCATTGCTCTGCCTCAATATAAAACATTCTATGAAGTTAATACCGTGAATGTGGATCATAATGAACATTAGTATTTTACTCAAATCCTTTTTTAATTTCAATATCAATTTATTTTTCACACTAGTGAGAACTAGTGTCAAAACGAAAAATTAGTGTGATTGAGGGTAAATTTCACAAATTTATACTCTTGTAGGACCTGGTAAAATCCATGTGAACGTACTCAGTCCCACTCTTGTACGCTCTCAAGTTGAACAGGAGCTGCAATCAATCCCCAACATCATGGAGAAAATCAGAAGACCATCTTAATTAGCTTCCCTCATCACTGCACCATAACGTTCTCGAAAATTGATTTTTCACCCTCACTCATACGGTTCAATCCCCACATTATTTCCAAACTACAATAATTATGAATCCCTATTAATGTAGAGTGTGGGATTAAACTACCAAACTTAAGCCACATATTCTAAATAGCTGCAGCCTGAAATGTTTCTGATGCAAATCCAAAAGCAGCCCATGTTCCTTGGCAACATCATCTCGACTTGAATGTATGGACGCTACAGAACTGCTGATTTCAATTTCAAAACAACATCATACTGTCTCCACAATGAACTCAGTTTGTACCATTTCCGCTCTTTCAATGCCAAAGCAACAGGTGAATCACATTGCCACATACCTGAATTATACCAATTGTGCTTCGTGTTTTGCCGAAAGATCCAGACTAGGCTGGGGATTCATCTCCACCTAAATGGTCACCAGAGAAAAGAGGGAGCCGCTGGCAGCACTACGATTACATGAGTAAATTATGATGTGGTGAATCCCACCTAGTATCTTGGGCCGCTTGAAATTCAATGAAATCGACACTCTCCTTATTGATGACACACCTTACAAAGCTTTGAGGAATCCTCCTTACACGGCCATTTTCCCAGAGGCGTACTTGTACAACGAAGCTGACACTTTTTTGAAGAGTCTACTTGCGACATTCTTGTGACAAGAGGCTACATGTTATAAAGCAATGAACTCCACCTAACACACAGTCAGTCTCTTGTCACAAGAATGCTGCAAGTGGCTTCTTCAAAAAAATGTCCGCTCTGGTGTACAAGTAAGCCTCAGGAAAGATCGTCGTGTAAAGAGGGTTCCTGACAAAGATTTGTAAGGCGCATCATCAATAAGGAGAGTGTCGGTTTCATTGAATTGTGGAAACTTCAACCAAACGTTCATGAGCTCCTTGAGAAACAGGGGTTGTTTTCTTCAGTTCTTCTCTGGATTTTTCAGCCCAGTATTCGTGCAGTCTCTTTGATGCATGACAAACCTATCACAATTTCCATAAAGTACCAGTTATAAGATTGCCAAAAAAATGAAATGCTTTTGCTTTGATGACTAGCACAAGTATACATGTCAAGTTTGCACGATTGTACACAACTTTTTGGCTCGCCTATCTAGCAAAAATGATTCTTTCCAATCAAAACCAAATGATTCCCTTGCCCAAAGGTTCAATACAACACTCCTGCCGTTCCCAGATAGTCTCGATGGAAAAGTCTACAGAGCCATCCATCTTCCTCGATCGATCATATGATCCATCATCGACGCAAGAAAAAATTAACAAATAAATCAACCAACATATATGTTTTCTGACGAGATGCTCCAGTGAAAGAGTTCAGATAGCATTTATTAATTCCTTTGATCATCAAGGTCGGAGCAACGGAATATTCAGTACAACCATTGCAATAAAGATTAAAAAAACACCCAGACAACTTGAAGAAATTCAGCAAAGTCCCACAAGTTCAAATCTGTAAGTTAGGAAATGCACAAAAATCTAACATTCATCTTTGGTCACCAAGGTTCATACAAGCAAGTAAAGCTGGAGCATACAAGCATCACGAGATCGAAAAAACAAATGAGTGAAAATAAATGCTCACTGAGGGTGCTTGCAAACATACCAGTTCGTACGCAAGAGGGTCCTTGCACATCGAAGAAATTGGCGTTTCTCATCTTGAGTCTCGAAAAAATCATATTTGAGATTGTAGTCTCCATGTTTCGCCAGTGATTGTTCTCGTCATAGTTCGGTGATGTCATTGTGATCAAAACTAGCTTGCTGTCGCAAATAAAGCAAAAGTCTTGGTTTCTAACTCCTTCGCAGCAGCGGCAAGGCTGTGTCACCAACTTGTTGTAATATGTTCCTGTCAACTCATTTCGAAATAATGTCATACTTAAGTGAAGCTCTGAAAGTGCTGACAGAAAACAAAACAAAGTGCAAGACTGCATGCGAAACCAGGAAATCTGATTATGCAAATCAGTCAACTGAGCCCCCCAAACAGGGAGACATAAATCAATAGTATCGATGAAAGTGAACTCACCCATAATGCCACCGTAGCTTGAATCGATGGCGCTCTGTGCATTTCTAAGTAACACAAATGAAGCTCTGCATGTGCAGCTTTATTCTGTTGACGTACTGCAAAATCAGAACATCAACATGAAAACCAAAGAAACTGCTGAAACGGGGAGGTCCACATAGATACAACAAGCGAGTGATGAAAGAACTCACTCACTCTCAAGATGGACACAACCTTTGTCCACAAACCACAACCCACAACTATTTCTAAGTTACATGCATACATGAAGCTCGTGTTCTATTCGGACTCTGGACGAACTGCAAATTCGAGAAATCAAACAAAAAATCAAGTAACAAAGCTGTTGAAACATATACAACGGCAGTATCATTTGCGACGGAACAGGCTCGATCACTCACAGCATTGTCTCCACCGAACCACCCACCCACTGTTGACATGCACATGCACCACTCCCAGCAATGAGGATTCGTTCCAACCAAAACCTTGCAGCTAGAGTCGTCACGATCGATAACGTACAGACGGAGAGACAGAGAGAGAGAAAACTTCATCGGCACCTGGAACTCCCTCCTGCCTTGCCTTGAGAGCTAGTTCAAGTTGAAATCTCAGAAAGCAGCGTGACGCGGCACTCAAGACATGTGCAGCTAAGCAGGCTTGAGTCCTCGATCGATCACAAGCTAGTCGATCGGCACAGAAGCACAGAATCACAGAGCAAGCAGGGACTCTGCATGAATGGGTTTGCGTTCTTCCAAGGCTTTGCTAAATTGCTGTTTATATTAGCTAGCCAGGGGAGAGCCCTGTACGTGGCACCCTCTCGTTGGTGCGAGAAGGAAGACAGTGGAGCTGTCAGTTCGTGGGAATGCTTTCCAGGCCTAGGCTCCCGGCGCTGATTGTGCAAGTGGAAATGGGCGTCCTTGTTTCCATAGACCGATCGACTAAAAGTTCTGTGCACGTGGCGTAAAAGCAAAGCAAAGGAGAGTCTGGTACCGATGAGCAGAGAGGGTCGTCACATTCAAGTCCGTCACCTTCATTTTGAATTGTACACTCGGGTCTTTTAAATTCGACCAGGATTGAGGCCACGATCGATGCTTGCAGCGCAAGCAAGGCAAGGCATGATGCAGCCATCGCTTCCGAACTGAGCTGAACTGCAGGGCCCATGCCGCTTGTCAGTTGTAGCTTGTCGCAGGTTGTCCTGGATGTGGATTTGACGCAGTCCTGCTGGTTTATTCCGCAGTTTGGGCACATAATTATGCACTAACTAGTTTTAACACACGAACTAGAATTAATGTGGAACCATTTTAGCAACCACTTTTAGCATCCATTGTTTGCTACCTGCAAAGTCTTGAAACATGCATGCAAGCATGCGTTAGTAACGTTTTCCAGCAAAAGGTTGCTTAAAACTATGCTTACCCCTCCGCAGGTCCACATTACTTCTAGTTAGTGTGTAATTCAACTAGTTAGTGCATAATTATGTGCCCAAAGTGCGGGATAAGCCACCAGTAAGGGCGTCACATCCACTTTGGACAGGACGATCAACGTCAAGTTAGTACGACTGACAAGCGGCAAGGGCCCTGCACTTCAGTTCGGAAGCGATGGCTGCATCATGCCTTGCCTTGCTTGTGCTGCAAGTCATCGATCGTGGCTTCAGTCCTGAGCTGGTCCAATTCAAAAGACCCAATTGTACACTTCAAAATGAAGGTGACGGACTTGAATGTGACGCCCTCCGATCACTGCTCATCGGTACCAGACTCTCCTTTGCTTTGCTTTGCTTTTACGCCACACAGAACCTTTCAGTCAATCAATCGAAGGAATCAAGGACGCCCACGATCAGCGCCGGGAGCCCGGGTCTGGAAACCAGTCCCACGAACTGACAGCTCCACTGTCTTCCTTCTCGCACCAACGAAAGGGGAGGTCATGGTTGATGCAGAGGGTGTCACAGGGCTCTCCTCTGGCTAGCTTATAGAAACAGCAATCTAGCAAAGCCTTGGAACAACGAAAATCCATTCATGCTGAGTCCCTGCTTGCTCTGTGCTTCTGTGCTTCTGTGCCGATCGACTAGCTTGTGATCGATCGAGGACTCAAGCCTGCCTAGCTGCACATTTCTTGAGTGTCGCGTCACGCTGGGTTCTGAGATTTCAACTTGAACTAGCTCTCAAGGCGAGGCAAGAGGGAGTTCCAGGTGCCGATGAAGTTTCTCTCTCTCTGTCTGTACGTTATCGATCGTGACGACTCTAGCTGCAAGGTTTTGGTTGTAACGAATCCTCAATGCTGAAAGTGGTGCATGCGCACCTCACTGGGGTGTGTGGATCCGTGGAGATAACACTGTGAGTGATCGAGTATGTTCCCTCGCAAATGTCACTGCCGTTGTACATGTTTCAACAGCTTTGTTACTTCATTTCTTGTTTGATTTCTCGAATTTGCAGTTCGTCCAGAGTCCTAATAGAATACAAGCTTCATATATGCATGTTACTTAGAAATAGTTGTGGGTTGTGGTTTGTGGAAAAGGTTGTGTCAATCTTGAGAGTGAGTGAGTACTTTCATCACTCGCTTGTTGTATTTATGTAGACCTCCCTGTTTCAGCAGTTTCTTGGTTTTCATGTTGATGTTCTGATTTTGCAGTACGTCAACAGAATAAAGCTGCACAGCTTGCAGAGCTTCAATTGTGTTACTTAGAAATGCACAGAGCGCCATCGATTCAAGCTATGGTGCCATTATGGGTGAGTTCACTTTCATCAATACTATTGATTTATGTCTCCCTGTTTGGGGGGCTTAGTTGATTGATTTGCATAATCAGATTTCCTGGTTTTGCATGCAGTCTTGCACTTTGTTTTTGTTTATGTCAGCACTTCCAGAGCTTCTCTTAAGTATGTTATTTCGAAATGAGTTGACAGGAATATTCCAAGTTGGGGACGCAGCATTGCAGCTGCGGAGTTAGAAACCAAGTCTGCTACTTAATTTGCTACAGCAAGCTAGTTTTGATCACGATGACATCACCGAACTATGACAAGAACAATTACTGTCGAAAACATGGAGACAAAAATTTCGCGACTCAAGAATGAAAAGAAACGCCAGTTTCTTCCACAAAGTCATGACAACGACGATGGCCACCGAGACAGTGCAAGGATCCTCCGCGTACGAACTGGTATGTTTGCAAGCACTCTCAGTGAGCATTTATTTTCACTCATTTGTTGGAAGTTGGCTTCAAGTTTTTTGGATCTCGTGATGCTTGTATGCTCCAGCTTTACTATGCTTGTACGAACCTTGGTGACCAAAAGGATACACGTGTTAACGAATGCTTAACTGTTGAACATGAATTTTCACCTAAGAATGTCTTACATAATCTTCAGGAATTTTTTCTTGAACATTAAACATTGAAAACTTATTGATTCACATATTTTCAATCTTGCAATGTTCCAACCTTGATGATCAAAAGTAACAACTGTTGTACTCCAGGACAGGACATAGTTGTGCATTTTCTAACTAATAGGTTTGAACTTGTGGGCCTTCTCTGAATTTCTTCAAGTTGTCTGTTTTAAAAAAAAAAATTCTTTCAATGGTTGTACTGAATGTTCTGTTCCTCCGACCTTGATGATCAAACGAATTAATAAATGCTATCTGAACTGTTTCACTGGAGCATCCCAGCGTCAGAAAATTTATGTAAGTTGATTTATTTGTTAATATTTTCTTGCATTGATGATTGATCGAGGAAGATGGATGATTCTGTAGACTTTTCCATCGAGACTATCTGGGAACGGCAGGACTGTTGTATTGAACTTTGGGCAAGGGAATCATTTGGTTTTGATTGGAAAGAATCATTTTTGCTAGCTCGTGGGGGAATTGCTCTTTACAGAGGATGCCCATGTTAGCAAAGTTTTGTAAAATCGTGCAAACTCAGTGACATCTATACTTATATTAGTTATCAAACCAAAAGCCTTTCATTTTTTTGGCAATCATTCTTATAACTGTTACCTTATGGAAATTGTGATAGGTTTGTCATGCATCAAGGAGACTTCACGAATACTGGGCTCAAAAAATCCAGAGAAGAACTGAAGAAAACAACCCCTCTTTCTCAAGGAGCTGATAAGCATGTGGTTGAAGTTTGCCCAGTTCAATGAAACCAACACAACCAATTCAATGAGTGTTTCATTGAACTGTGGAAATTTTGACCACATGTTTATCTGGCGGTACTCCTTTTACAAAGCTTTGAGGAACCCTCTTTACACGGCGTTTCTTGTATCAGGAGTGCTGCCAGGTGGGATTTTTCTGAGAGAGAAAAACGAGCTTGGAGAACCTCTCGTTCCGGGAACGTATTAGAATCTTAACTTCTCAAGGATTCTACTTTGGGGGTATTCTGTTTTGTTTTCTTTTTCAAGACTATTGTGTTTTAACTCTCTTATCAGCCATTCGTTTTTGAGCTAAATTTGGTTGGAGATAAAAGTTGAGACAAATGCATTTACTTTGCCAAAAACAGGCATCTAATTCAGTTATAAATAGGGCGATCATCCGATCCTATTGCTGTGATTATCCAGGGACACGTTTGGCTACATTACAAGAAAGGAAAGGGTGCTCTTTTTTCTGGTGACCATTTAGGTGGAGATGAATCCCCAGCGCTAGTCTGGATCTTCCGGCAAAACGTGAAGCACAACTGGTATAATTCAGGTAACTATGTGGCAATGTGATTCACCTGTTGCGTTGGCATTGCAAGAGCAGAAATGGTACAAACTGAGTTCATTGTGGAGACAGTATGATGTCGTTTTGAAATTGAAAATCAGCAGTTCTGTAGCTTCCATACATTCAAGTCGAGTTGATGACATGGGCTGCTTTTGAATTTGCATCAGAAACATTTCAGCCTGCTGCTATTTAGAATATGTGGCTTTTGGTAGTTTAATTCCACACTCCACATTAATAGGGATTCATAATTATTGTAGTTTGCAAAAATGTGGGGATTGAACCGTAATCAATTCCTTCAGTGAGCGAGTGAGGGTGAAAAATCAATTTTCGAGAACGTTATGGTGCAGTGATGAGGGAAGCTAATTAAGATGGTCTTCTGATTTTCTCCATGATGTTGGGGATTGATTGCAGCTCCTGTTCAACTTGAGAGCGTACAAAAGTGGCTTCCCTTGGGACTGAGTACGTGCACATGGATTTTACCAAGTCCTGCAAGAGTATAAATTTGTGAGATTTACCCTCAGTCACACTAATTTTCGTTTCGACACTCTCACTAGACAGTGTGAAAATAAATTGATATTAAAATTTAAAAAAAGATTTGAGTAAAATACTGATGTTCATTATGATCCACATTCACGGTATTAAATGCCACTAATTCCACTACAAAAGGGTGCCGTTATCATCTCGTGGGCTTTCGTGTATCCGATTCCATGGAAACATGAGCCAGAGCATGAGATCGAGTAGCAGAGGCCGAATTTTCGAAGGAGTTACAGACGTTGGTTCTTGACTGTCATAGAATGTTCTATGGATTCAGTTATATTTGAGGCAGAGCAATGGCTTGTTGTAGACTCTGTAATTAATTAATCCAACCACAGAGGATAACATGGGTAAGGTACGTATACCTTCAAAAAGGTAACTACACCTAAACTGGCACGCTACTTACAATCGCACACTGGATATTCTTGCCTGTAGGAACACGTAATTTGCAGCACTTGTGATCGATCGAGGACTCAAGCCTGCTTAGCTGCACATGTCTTGAGTGTCGCGTCACGCTGCGTTCTGAGATTTTTCAACTTGAGCTAGCTCTCAAGGCAAGGCAAGAGGGAGTTCTACCTAGGTGCCTATGAAATTTTCTCTCTTTGTGTCTGTTATCGTGACGACTCTAGCTGCGAGGAAAGAAGAGGGCTAAGTAGACTTTTTCAACGACAATGAGTGGGAACAGCCGGAGTGATGTAGTTTTTAAAATTTTAGCATGAACCTTTGTAGCTTGGTTTTGGTTTGAAAGAATCCTTTTTGCTGGGATTGGTGCATCCGCTTCTCACTGGGGTGTTTGGTTTTGGTGGAGACAACGCTGTGAGTGATCGAACCTGTTCCCCTGCAAATGTCACTGTTGTTGTATATGCATCGCCCTTGCTGTTTCAATAGCTTTGTTACTTTGATTTTTTGATTGATTCCTCGAATTTGCAGTTCGTCCACAGTCTGAATACAACACGTATGGGCAATTTCGTTAAAATGGCGGTATTCCGTGTGCCATTTTCAAAGTGCCCACTTTGAACCATAAAAGTGACATCTAGGATAGGTATAGGTTTCAGATCACGTATGGGCACAAGGTTGTGTCAATCTTGAGAGTGAGTGAGTTCTTTCATCACTGGTATATATGTTTGCAAGCACCTCTGCCAGTGAGCGTTTGTTTTCACTCTGAATTTGTTGGAAATAAATAAATATTTCCTGATCTCGTGATACAGTTTGCATGCTCCAGCTTCACTTGCTTGTACGTACAAATCTTGGTGACCAAATATATTAACAAATGCTGAATTGTTGGACAGGAATTTTCACCTGAGTATGTCCTACATAATCAAAAAAATTCTTGAACATTAAACATTGAAAACTTATCGGTTCATATTTTCAATCTTACAGTGCTCTACTGTACTGTACAGTGGGCTACAGTTCATTTACGGATTTTTCAGTCCGTTTTCACAAGACAGTTCAGCAACTCTAGCGTGCTAAAAAATGAACCCCAAATTTTGAAACCGACTGCGATTTTAAAACCGCAAATTGCGTTGGAATTGCAATGAAGTGAACTTCAACTTCATAACAAGGGAAAATGAATAATTAAAAATTATACAACAATTTGGATTCCTTTTATCCCCTATCTACCATTTCATGGAGAACCTTTGAAGGATAGTCAAAGATTTTTTGCATAATTTGGGTGAAGAACAAGCAAAAAATCATACAAGAAATTCAAGTGGCATGGAAATTTAAGTATCTTAGAAGCAATTGTGAAGGTTCATTTTGTGTATGTACCATTGAATACAAATTGTAATTTTTCACAAATGTTGGCAACACTTGATAGAACATAGTGTAGAGAAAACATCAAACTCTGTATACGAATTTCAATTACATGTGTGTGTTTGTCCTGATGATAAAGTAGACTTCAGCATGATTCCATCGCAATTCGCAATTTGAAATTCCATTCATTTTGGAGCGCACACGGGCCTCCCAAAGTTCTCCTAATCTTAGCAGGATCCCAGAATTCGTAAATGAGCCCACGTCCGGCAACCACCTCGTGGAAAATGAATATCACAAGCTTACAAAATTGTAGTGCTGGTTGCTTAAGACTCCACAACAAGAACTTGGGCAACAAGAATTATTGAAAAAGAAAACAAGTGCTACTTTCAAGAGAATATTGGTAAACAAATTTTTCAAGTTTGGAAAATGCCCCTGACAAGCTATAATAATAAAGACTTGCAATTATTCTTGACGTCTATGAGCTTAAGTTGTTTTTCTTGATTACACATGTTATGAATTCCATCTCTAGATAAAGAAATGGTTCTCTTGGAGGGTACACAACTTACGGGCGATGCAAAAGCATGTAATCATTGCAGTTTGTAAGAGAAGACACCCATATTGATGATATTATGATTCAACCATCACTCCTTAGAGAGACATATGCACCTTCTCCATGGTAGCAAAGAAAGAGTTTAAATTACTCAAAGCAATCCACTTAAGAAGCAATATTATTCCATTACTAGGCATGCAATCATTGTCCAAATGCCATATTTAACTACTTTTGGACTTTTAAGGGAATTCTGGACTTTGTTGATCGTGAGATCTCACGATGTTATAGATATCTAAAATCTAAACCTGTTGTACATTTTTCAAACCACTTAGTCCAAAATCTATATCACGTCTAGATTCATAAAATCTATAGAAGTCAAAATCTACAATTGTCTTAGATGTCCCTTTACCAATTTTGGACTTTGCAAAGTCCAAAAGTAGTTAAATATGGCATCCAATGAGACCACATGCAAATATATCAACCCAAGGAATGGATGATAGGAAATAAATTTTGATATGAATGTGCAAATATAATAAAGTGGTGACACAAATCCATTGCCAAATACTAGTCTGTGCCTACAATCTCAGTCAGACAGTTTAGGCTATATAGAAGAATTTCTCGTTTCTAAAGAAGATTGACGCAAAAGAATAGGATGTGGAATTACATTTGTAGAAAGTCGCCTACAACAAGGCAATTGGATGGGGATTGGAAGTGATCCCCAAAACTGCATAGGCTATATAGTTTTGGGCCTCGTTGCATGCATCTTTTCTACTAGTAGAAGAACACTCATCCTAGAAATACGTGAGTAAATTCAATCAAAATCTTCCCCACATAGAATCCTCAAAAAACACTTCAAACATTTCAGCCCTTCAAGCAATTTCAAAATTGCACATGAATTTCAAAACTCACCACACCTGGTTGTTGTTTCCATAATCGAGCTCGAAAGTGGACTTCAACTTAGCAATTTTGATAAACCTCAAAATTTACAAACTGGGCCCCATTTCATCTACTACTGCAATTGTTCTGTATCCACGCACTGATCATTCATAAACAAAAACAAAACAAACAACTCAAGGTTTAGGATCAGATGTAGCAACGCCAACAAAAAATTTCAATCTTGATTCAATACAAACTAACCTAAATCCTAGAAACAAAAATCCATTACAATTGTAAATGACTATTGATAGAAACACATATATTGATATTCTCTTGCTTGCAGAAGTCATGCAATACAATATCATCAATAAATCCCTCACACAACAGATGGAGCTAAAGATTGCAAATCAGAGCACAAACACTAAAATTATCGCCGACTTTCGAGACACCACCGGGAGTTTTATAATTCAATCTAGGTAAACCCTCTTTGATATACATAGGCTATCATCAATGGAAAGAAAGGAGATTTAAGAGAAAATTGACCGTCACTTGTGTAGCATTTACAAATGGCATATGGAGAGTTAGGGCAACAGCATAGGGCATACCAATATCAACTAAGTTATTGTGTAGATCGATCGACGATGGAAGATACTCCTTCCAGATCGGGCGGCCCACAGAGCTAGAGGCCTTAAACCCTCCGTCCCTTCATGAGTTTCGTTGCAGTTTCGTTGCAGTTTCGTTGCACGAAGTCCCCGATGTTTTCTTCAGAGCGCCGGGGACCCACCTGCTGCCCGCCCGCAAGCCTGCCCGGACAGGCCCTTCCGCCCGGATTCAGACCCGCCCGCCCCGCCCGGTTCTCAACCAACCCGCCGTTGCCTCCGAGGATTCAAGCTTTGCCTTCGGCGCCGTCTTCTAGTCTCTCTTGGGCGCACTTCGGCGCACTTGAACTTCTTCGAATGAGTCTCCACTTATTCCGATTTCTACAAGAGCAGGGTTGATTCGCCGGGAGAGTCGCCTGCTTCGCCTCAGAGGCATCTCAGCAAACCAAAATGAAACCCTGAAAACGAACTTTTGTGAGAAGCTGTGAGAAGCGAAACCGGCATTTCTATCACTCGGGATTTCTATCATTCATTTGTGGAAGCAAGCACCAGCAGCAGGCTCCGTCAAAGGCCTCCCTGAGGGTTAGTAAGTGTTTAGGCTTTTTAATTTGGGGTTTGGTTTGCCTCTGATATCATTCGGCTTCTCATAAGAATGAGCAATCATTCGACCTGTCATTTGCGTATTGTAGAGTGTATCCTAATGCTTGTTAGATGAGTAGTGGCAGAGATTCTATTTTCTTTCAGAAGCAAGTGATCGAACTCCCCGCAGTTTATGAATGCTAGATACTGTACACTCAAGTGATCGCGCTTTGTTCACTCAAGTACTCATGCTGTATAATTATTACGACTTAGTCTGTTGTTCACGCTTTGTTCACTCAGGTACTCACGCTTTGTAATTTTTTTAATGTTAAGGAGTAAACTCAGTGAACGAATCGCCTCCTTCCCCTCGTTGCCAGGGTTTAAGCAGGGTTTTACAGGAGCTGAGAATTCAGTTGGAGTCTGAGTGAGCTCAGTTGAGAAGAGGATTGTGAGTGAGCTCAGGAAGATGGGGACAACCAACCCGCTTGCATTACCCGCAAACAACATTATCTGCTCGCTCGCCGACCCGGAGGGTCGTAGTTTGGGAGCTCCGCTTGACCTTCCGCAGGATGCAGGTCCCAAGGAGCTTTACCTCCTCATCAACAACCTTCTTCAAAATGTAGGTTTTTCAAATCCTCTAGTTCTCGTTGCGAATTGCTCCATAGTTTATGAATTGTGCGCAATCTTGCAAGGAGCCCTCTGAATGGGGAATGAGGGGTTAGGGTTTGTTGTCTCACTGCTCATGTGCTTCCTCTGCTGTTTTCAGGAAGAGAAGCTGCCTTACGCGTTTTACATCTATGATAAAGAACTCGTTGGAAACCTGGGTGCCCATCTGCTGCAAAATAAAGGTGGACCAATCTTCGCTGCCATCCAGCAATTGTGATTTTGATTTTTTTTCAGGAGGGATTCATCTGGGTTCCTAATTGTTTAGGGTTTGCGCTTAGACGTCTGTGTTTAGATTGACTGTCGTAAATTCTAGTAAATTCCTTAATACAGAATTCCAAGAGGCATAAACCTTGCACAAGGTTTCTAAGAGAATGCAGAGGGCTATACCCTAACCCTACGCAAGATTTTCAAGAGGATACAGAGGTCTAACATTTCATGGTTGTTGCAGTGTCCGTGGAGCAGGTTCTAAAAATTGTGTATCAACCACAGGCTGTTTTTCGTATTAAACCTGTAACGCGTTGTTCTGCTAGCATCCCTGGTGAGTGTCTACATCACAGAAGGATTGGGCTTAGGGTTCAGGGTTTAAGGGCACTTCCATGTCTGGTTACTCTAACACCTGTTTTAATCTGTTTTTGCTACAGGTCATTCGGAAGCAGTGTTGTCTGTGCAATTTAGTCCTGATAGTCGTATGCTAGCCAGTGGGTCAGGCGACACCACCGTACGATTTTGGGATATTTATACACAAACGCCACTATTCACTTGCACCGGTAAGGTTTGAACTCTGCACAATTATTTACAAGGAGTACGTATTGCTTGAGCTGTCTCGTAACTCTCTTTTCCTCAATCAATGTCTGAAATTTTACTTTTGCAACCCTGACTTCTTATTGAATTTTCATGAGGCAAGGTAGAGTATACTATTTACGTCACTTTATGCATTTCAGCGGGGTAGATGTTTGATTTTTGGGAGATCACTAAATAGCTTTGGAGAGATCACTTGGATAAATGAGCCAACTTTTTATCACAATGTATGCAATTTTTATTTGGGAGGTTGTAAGCCGCTATAAGTGACAGTAGACAACCCCATTTCCATTCAGAGATCAGCGTCCATAGACGTTTAGCCAAGTCATGCCTACACCACTTCCTATTAAGTCCAACCAAGTTTATGAATAGATGGGTTGCTGTTGGTAACAAGGTCAAGTATAGGAAACGGGATCAGGTGCCTAACAGTTTTAGTATCCGTTCAATATGTGATTGAGATCAGTTGTGGTGGTGGAACAGGACATAAGAACTGGGTGCTATGCATAGCATGGTCACCAGATGGCAAGATGCTTGTAAGTGGAAGCAAAGATGGTGAACTGAGGTTGTGGGAGCCTACAACAGGCAAGGCTATTGGCAATCCCTTGACAGTATGTTTCTCCTTCTTCATTAACCCGTAGTAAGGAGTTTGGAAAGGTACTGATGTTAAGGATAGGACTTCAGACATGATTTTTTACTCTTTTAGGAACAAGCGATATGCCTACTTTGAGTTGTGGGCCAGAAGGTGCGCTTTCTGTGCCGAGTATAGAAGCAGTCTTCATGTGCTGGAGGACTTCTTATTTGAGAAGCTATGTGTGATTCCAGGGGCACAAAAAATGGATAACAGCAGTTGCATGGGAACCAGCCCATCTGCAGTCTCCGAGCCGACGATTTGCCAGTGCTAGTAAAGATGGTGATATTCGTATATGGGACACCACCCTGCACAAAACAATTATGTGCCTTACTGGTCACACGCTTGCTGTAACGTGTGTCAAGTGGAGCGGCGAAGGTTTCATTTATTCTAGGTGCGCCTCTGAATGGATCTCACACTGGAAAGCTCTTTCTATTCGTCCGCATGCCTAGATCAGAGTGAATTAAAGTTAAAGATACCTTATGTCGTTTGATATGCAGTTCTCAAGATTGCACTGTAAAGGTTTGGGAGACGACACAAGGGAAGCTTATTCGGGAGCTGAAGGTATTTTTATCTTTACATGCGATGGTTGAATACATATAGACTGTATCAGTATTTGAGGTTGTGTTTCCAGATTATGATTGCATGGAGCACATCTAGATGAGATTGTTCTAGCGTGCGTATGATTGAAATTGGTGACGGTGCTGTTTGTGGAAATGGTGAATTCTAGCACTTGGAGTGAATACTATATATATAACTGGAGATTATATTCTGAATGTTTCATTTTGTTGTACTTTCGTTGAATCAGGGGCACGGTCATTGGGTTAACACATTGGCACTGAGCACGGAGTACGTATTGCGAACTGGAGCATTTGATCACACTGGAAAACAGTATAATTCCGCAGAAGAGATGAAAGAGGTAACTCTCTAAGTCATCACCAGTGACTCGTTTTGTTTTTCCAGTGATAGGATTTCGGAGTGACTAAAGGCATGTCTTGTTCAGCCTCTGCTTGGCGTGTGTACCATATCCTCATTGGAAGCTTTTTACGCAGCTTATTAGAGTTCAGATTTGCAAGGACTCCTGCTTGGTATTATGATGCTGGCAATTGTGCCTACAGCACTCTCGTACAAGTGATCTGGAACTTTCTTGTGACACTGGGTTCATTTTAGGCAGCATTGGTTCGATACAAGGCAGCGAAACGTGATTCCCAAGAGCGTTTGGTATCAGGATCAGACGACTTCACTATGTTTCTGTGGGAGCCAGGAACCAGCAAACAACCGAAAGCCAGAATGACAGGCCATCAACAGGTAATGATGCGTCCCTTGCCTCTGATACCTTGGAAAATCACTGATGGGAAGTGGCATTTTTGTATGTAGTTGCATTTTAAATTTAGAGAATTCCAGGAATTTGTAGATATCATCATAAAGAGAATCGTGCCCATGAGTAGGTCTCCTTAAGGTCACAATGATGACAAGGAGGCCTCTGCGCAATTCATCGAAAGGCCTTTGTATGATCATTGTGACCATACGGAAACCTCCACTTGAATCATGGGCAAGTTTCTCTGTATGATGTTGTCTGAAGTTCCTGAAAAAGCCTAATTTTACTGAAAACCCTGTTAGTTGTAATTTTTTGCGATGGAGGAGCTCTAGTGTCCTCTGTCCTGAAAGTAGAATCATAGTTGTGTCCTCTTGAAATCTGTGTTCCACCTCTGACTGGAAAGGTCTGTTGCGCAGTTGGTCAACCATGTGTATTTCTCTCCTGATGGACGCTGGATTGCTAGTGCTTCTTTCGACAAGTCTGTCAAGCTCTGGGATGGATATTCGGGAAAGTTTATTGCCACATTCCGCGGCCATGTGGGCCCTGTCTATCAAATCAGGTCAGCTGGACTCTTGATCTTCCTGGACCAACTAATTTTGTAGTTTTTGACATGCGAATTTGGAGTCTCAGTAAACTCATTGACCATGATCTAGATTTAACTCCCCAAGTGCCAAGAAAAATCCAAATTAGGCCTCATGCTTTTTTTCTTAGATTTGCATAGGTCATGCAAATGCTTTTATTGTTCAATCTTATTTCTTTATTGAATAATGCGCACAATGTTGTTCACTGATACTGGTGATAAACAGTTTGGCCCTTTGCAATCAAATGTTCATTTTAAGCCATCCCGTTGTGCCTGTAGATCTTGGAAAAGAACTTGACCCCTTTGCCCGTCACAACTTAATTTTATCGCTGAAGCTTATTTTACTCGGGTCTCTAATCTTTTTGAGTGGTATGCAACAGTTGGTCTGCTGACAGCAGGCTATTAGTCAGTGGGAGCAAAGATTCGACAATGAAGGTGCGCACACCTGTTCTTCATCAGTTTTGTGTTTGGCTCTCTTAAGATATATAATTTACCTAAATGGAGAAAAGAAGCAGCTATAGGAGTTGAAATGGATCATTTAGGAATCTTCAAGGAAGGTAGCAATATGTTTCAATATAAAGAAGAGATTACATACTATAGAAATATGTTTGAAAGTTATTACCGGTATTATTAATTTTCTACAACAGAAGGATGTTACTTTCCTAAATGATTCATTGAATCAAAGGAGGTAACAAAACATTCTAAAAAAGAAGAAGAAACTTGCTCTACATTTTTTAACAGTAAGAAAATGCTTTGAAAGTTATTGGCTATGAGCTTCCAATTTGGAATTCCTATTAATAGTTCAGGCATTAAGAGGTTGAAGGATACTCACTTTTCTGAACTCCTTTTAATTATCTTGCTTTTGCAGTACTATTTCATCTGTTTCATTTATTTCAGAGTATGACTTCAGAATAATCAGTTTTGCGGAAGTTTGAAGGCTTTTCATGTTTTTGCAGATGTGGGATATGAGGACACAGAAGCTACGAGAAGATCTTCCAGGCCATGCTGATGAGGTACATTCCCCAAAGAGTGAAGAAATTTTGGTTACTACTCTTATTTCAATTACTATGCCCGGCATTAATAATAATAACTTGCACTAATCTGCATTTGTGAGGCACATCAATATGAGAGTTTGATGTATTTAAGATAGACCAGAGATAACAAGTGTTTGTTTGAATGCAACTCCTAAAGGTCTCATACATTCAAAAACTGGATGTCAAACTCAATTTCAGCTTTCATTTTTTGCATTTGATTTATAACAATCAACTGGATTATTGTTGTTTGAATATGATTATATGATTATGTTCACTTTAGTTAAAGTGTCTAAACCAAAATGAGGGAGGAAAACTGCATTAATTGAAATAAGTTGAAAATGCATCACTGCAATAATTGAAATAATTTGCTTGAAGAGCTGTGATCAGACTCATTTTCATGTGCTGGCATTAATGACAATGAATTGGCTTTCAGGTTTTTGCTGTGGACTGGAGTGCTGATGGTGAAAAGGTCGCCTCCGGAGGCAGGGACCGTGTTCTGAAGTTGTGGATGAGCTAAACACTCATACGGGTACCCTTACTATTGCTTTGAGTTAGTTATACTTGCAGTTGTTCCCTTGGAAAGCTAAAGGCCTGATGAGCAGGTACTTCTTTTGAAGCCAGTTTTTAAGTGGAAGAATAGCCCACTCATAGATTTAAGTGACCAGTTGTAATTGAATTCAATGACGGCCCGCTTTCTTTTCAATATGAAGTAGATAATGCTTGAGAGGTGAGAGTCTCAGGAGTGTTATGTGACATTTTAGTGAGGGCTATACTAGTGGAACTTCAAGATTAGATGCTCGAGTGAGTGTTCAATAGGTTGATTTTTCAGAATGATCCTACTTTCAAGGAAAGCCGATCAACAAGTTCAATCTGGGTTTTTGGAAAAAAAACTAGAAAAACAACAACCAAGGAGGCCAGATTTTGAGCATCTTTTTCGGTTTTGGTTTATTTTTCTATATGAGCCTCTCTCTTCCACTTATAGTCTTTTCTTGTATCTATGTGATTGAGTGCTTTCAAGGGCATTTAGTGTCAATCTTGTTTTTTATGTATCAAAACCAACTATTGGAAACCTATACCAAATTCCAATTCTTGATGTGCATTGGTACATTGTTGCAAAACTAATTTTTTTTAAATGAAGAATGTTAAGAAATGTAGTCTTTTGGATGGATCAAAGGGGTTGGAATGAGAAAGATTATGGATTATGATTTGACTTGTTAATGTAATAGTGAAAAAGTTGTCTTGACTAGTTAGAGTGACAATTGACTTGGCATTATACTTGAAGTATGATGCAATATGACATGCTCAACTTCAAGTGCATTGTTTTCAAGGTTTGAAACTATGAAAAGGTATTAAAATTTGAAATGTTTTGTTTTCATATAAGGCTTAGAATGCTAGAGTCAAGAAGATGGAATCCATTTCACACTTGTTAGACTATTTGTTATCATGTATAGTGGGGTCCAAATCAAAATGGCGTCACAAAATTTTTACCACAGCATCATCTTTATGTTAATAACACGTTTACCAATTTTCAAGACCAAAAGATTCACCAAAAAAAAGTTATTCAAAATCTACCAATATGGATAGTTGTAGAAAAAATTTCACTGCTGTCGAAAGTTGACAGCCTCCCAAGGATTGAAATTATTATTTTTTGCCATGAAATTTTTGGAACATCAATTACTCTATGTTAATAATATATGTTCCAAATTTCAAGAAATTGTCTATTTACCATGAAATTATTGTCACACAATCCTCTCTATGTTGATAACATGTATGCCAAATTTCAAGGACAAAAAAGTCTTACAAAAAAAGATATTCAAAATCTACCAACATGGGTAGCTTTGAGAAACCATTTCTCTATTGCCAACTTTGACACCCTCCCAAGGGCTGAGATTTTTTTTATTTACCATGAAATTTTGGCACAAAATCTTCTCTATGTTAATAACATGTGTGTCAAATTTGAAGGTCAAAAGATCTATAAAAGAAAGGATATACACAATCTACCAACATGTGTAGTTGTGGGAAACAATGGGAGAAGCCATTCCTACAACTACCCATGTTGGTAGATTTTGAACAACTTTTTTTTGGTAAATCTTTTAGCCTTTAAATTTGGTACACGTGTTATTAACATAAAGATGATGCTGTGGTAAAAATTTCGTGGTAAAATACCAAATTTTCAGCTCTCGGGCAGCTATCAAAGCCGACAGCATTGAAATTTCCTTCACTACAATTTCAAAAACGCCATTTTGATTAGGACCCCAGTGTACATTTGTATGCAATTTTATTGTGATATAATAACATGATAGTGAAATAGATTACAATGAAATTGATTTTTGGATTGTGAATTAAGATTTAAACGAGGTACTAAGATTTTTTTGATAGTAACAATTTTTTCGAAAGCAAATACTAAAAATTGATAAGGAATATCTGGTGAATTTGGTGAATCATTCCTCTTCAATGAATGAAATCATTGGATTGCTATAAAATCTTGGAATTAAATCTTGGATGAATGTGCATATTTTGGGATGAATACATGAAAATTATCAACCTATTTTGGTTTGTTTCATTCACTTCTATGGATGCATAGTACATAGATGTATTACTCTATTGAAGGTTGTTGTTCTGTAGTACAAAAATAAATGAAATAAAAATATTGCCAAGTGTGTCTAATTCTTGAGGTTATTAGCCTTCTATTTAAAAGTGAGTTAATGCCTTGTAGGATAGTCATTAATCAACCCCTAAACCCATAAATTATATTTTGTGGTAGCATATCAATTTTGTGCAATTCATTGCAAGTGAATTTATTTTTTTTTTCCTTTGAAAATTTTTACATAGCATGTGTACAAAGACTAGCCTTAAGGCCCAACAATTTTTTTAACTTTTTACTACATGGTATAAAAAGTTATTACATGATATGTAGTTTTTAGTGATATAACTACCTAAAAACTACCGCGGGTAGTTTGTAGGTAGTTATGGAATCTCTACTCTAAGATAAACTTTGAAGTACTTCATTTAACCCAATTTTCAATATTTGGGGAACAAAATAAAAACTTTAGGTGTAGATTGTTTATTACAACATTACAACCATTGTGATTGACATTTTTTAGTTCCATAAATAAATTGTTAGCAATTTAGTATTTTGGAATCATTCTCTATTTCTTTCTACTTACAATTTTTTTCCTATATGTTGTACAATTCCAAATGATGTGAAATTTTTTTAGGCATGTAGCCAACTTGTCTTGAAGAATGAATTCAAGGATGCACCACCATTTTGGACTTTTTTTTCATATAAATGTGACCTTGTAAAGTGTAGTTGCCTGTTCTTTTGTAGGGCCAAAAAAAAGGATTTTTGTCACTGCAAATGCTAATATCTTGCAATCCACACGGTGAAGATTTCTGAATTTTTTTTCACATCTTCTTAAACTAGCATACTACAAGATCCCACATGTCTCCAAATATGTTTTTTTTTCTAAAATTTGGAACTTGTATTAGAAATGGCAGTTTTGGAGCAGTTTTGATGAAAACATAATAAAAAACCTTTAAGGGTTTAAGATGCTCAAATACGACACCATAAAATACATGACCAATGAGTAGCTTCTGAGACAAGTGGGACGAGCAATAATGATCCAAATTGGGAGTGCCACATATCATTCAATTCCACTTAGCATGATGACAAGAGAAGTTCTTATCGAGGGTAAGGCAGCCGTTGGCCATACCGGTAACCGTAGTTACCGGTACTTACCGTAGTTACCGGCAGTCCAAGAGCTTCCCCTTGCAAATTCGTTTCGGCTATGGCATTACAGAGATTTTCGCTTCTCTGCAATGCCGTTACTTCCAGACAGTATTTGCGAGACTTCCTTTGTGTCCGAACAATTTCTGTCCATTTCTCTTGAGGCAACTGATGTGGACAATCAGCTGGTGCTCAGAATCACCGTGCGCCAGCTGAAAACAACAATTTCTGCAACCGGAGAAGAATCTTCAGAAGAGCAATGGCTGCCGTGAGCCATGAGTCGGAGCGTGGATCTTTTCTTCAATCTCCTCTCGATCAGGTGATTCTTTCCTTTTTCTTTTCCTTTCGCGATCAATTGCTTACTCTGTTTTTTCAGAGCGATAAATGAGTTAAAAGGTTTTACGATTTGGAGTGCTGGAGTGTTTCGTCAGAGTTTACTGCTCGCATTCGCTTTTGTGTGCTAAATTTGTGTGCAAGAGCTGAACGTTGAAAATAGTATTGCAGCTGGATTGCTGACTCTGATTTTCAGTGCGAAGAATGAGTTGACGGTTTACGATTTGGATTGCTGAGTTGTTGATTAAGGGTACTGGTCGCGTTCGCTTGCGATATTTATGGACGAGAGTAGAATGGCGAGAAAAGAATTGTAGAGGAATGGTTTTTGGGGGGAGTTTTATGCTTTAGGGTTTGGATAGTGAGAATGCTGGAGTGTTTTTGTTAGGCTTGAGGTTAAATGCTCGCCTTCACTCCCAGATTTATGAGCAAGAGCAGAAGCTGGTCGAGTTGCGACGCAACAAGGGCCCCTTCGATCGAGCCGTTCGAGCTCTCACGACTAACATTCGGGAGAGCTATGAGAGCATGATTTTGGAGAATGTGTCGAGCTCGGAGTCGATAGAGCAGCAACTGTGGCAGCTTCACTACAGTTTTATCCAGGAGTTTCGGGCTCGGCTAGGGAAACTGAAAGCGGCTGCTGTGGCTGCTGCCAGTGTTCCTAACAAGAAGAAAGCCGTTGAGAAGCAGAAATTCGAACGTGTCGGGGGTCAGTACAAGTGTTTTCTTGATGAAGCAACGGGGTTCTATCATGGGCTCATTGCCAAGCTCGGGGCTAAGCATGGACTCGCTGGAAAGTTTTCTTCTCCCGGCAACAGAACAGGTATATTATTGCTGCCCTTGACCGCATTCTCCAGGTTTAAATTTATTAGCAAATTTAAATTCGTGTGAAATGAATGGAAAATTCCTACAACTATCAATGCTCGAGTCTAGACCCCTATGAGAGCCTAGGAGGAGGGGGAATATAGAGCTGGAGTATTTTTTGACTTTCAGAATAAATTATGGCTGCTGAAGAATCTAGTCATAAGATTCTTCGGCAATTCATAATAATCTAGAATAAAACTCATTTTTCAAGTTCCCATCCCTATACCCCTACCGGTACCTATTCTGAACCTTGCACGTAATTCATGAAGCACCGTGTGACCAAGTTCATCACATCGCTGACGAGTAGACAAAATTTTCTTTTTTCAGCATTCGTGTACACCCGCAGTAAGCTGTTGAAATTAGTTATCATTCACTCAGTGGATGACGACTCTCTTGGGTTAAACATTCCACAAATAAATGATCTGAGAGTCATATATATATTGTAATTGATGCTGCATTTCGTGATGCATGTCCAAAACCTCATTAAAATCAAATTGCTTCCCCGTCATAGCACACCCACTGTGCATCGTTATCCTCACTTGCTGATCATACAAGAAGTTTTCTGCAATTCTTCAGTTGGTAATGTAGAGAGTGTTCTCTAGAAAGCAGACAACTCTGTTATAATGTGAACGATATTTTCTTGTAATCATTCCGCGCGGTTGGTGTGCGGAGACTTGGAAGCGTACGATCCATGGTATGTCTATGTCTCCGCAACTAGCAGTCTTTTGTTTCTCCTGCTGGACTCCTTCGAGATTGTAGGCTTTGATTTTTCGTGTGTTGTTTTACTAAGGCTGTTGTTTGGAAATGGAGTGGCAGAGATTAGCAGCAGCAGCAACAAACGGTTCAGAAGGTGCCAGTGTGTCTGTCACAGGTGCTACATCTATTTGGGAGATTTGTCTCGCTATAAAGAGCTTCACCTGGTTGTTGAAGGAAGAACACCCGACTGGTATGTAGCAGCGAATTATTACCGACAAGCTTCTGCTCTGTGGCCTGCTGGTGGCAATCCTCATAACCAGGTTCTTCTACCAACCCAGGTGGTCTTTTATATTATCTGACAGCATGAATTTCTCAGTGGGAGCATAAGCATTTCGTTTCGTGATCTAGTGCAATTCCTCATATCCACATTGATCGAAGCTTCCTAGTATGTCAGCGAATTTCTTGTCCAGATTTTCCTTATCAAAGCTGATGTGGGATACCATATTGCAGCTGGGTGTGCTGGCCACCTATGCGGGGGACAACTTGCAGGCTTTGTATCATTATCTGTACAGTTTAGCTGTGCATGTTCCCTTTTCTACAGCCCGTGCAAATGCTAAGCTTCTGTTTGAAAAGGTACTTACTCGTTGCGCTTCCTTGAAAACACACTTCTTTAACTTGTGAGTGCCCAAGTGGTGACATTCATATCTCGGGGTGTTGAAATAAATCATCTGGAATGCCTCAAGAACGTTAACAAATGTACCAATAGAAAGAGGAAAGCATACACCACATTTTTGAACGATAGCAATATGTTTTGAGAATTACTATAATCAACATTCAGTAGACTGGGTACTTCAGGGTTTTCATATCTCAGTTCAACAATGAATGACTTATTCTTCCTTCAAAATATGATGCGGAGCGTTATGCATAGTCCAAACACGATTCTGACGCATATTCATGAGTTGCGTGTTTCTTTTTTTAAAATTTTTTCTCTCAAATGTCAAATCTGATTCGTGTATTCTAACTCGCAGAATCAACGCCACAATACACAGCTGTCGAATTCACCTGATGACGATGTGGCTATTGATATTGAAATGGCGCAAGCGTTTGAGAGCCACAAGTCCAGCACAGAGTCTCATCCAGAGTGCCCTCTTGCTCGATTGCAACGGCGGTTTCGTGTGCATTTCATCACGCTTATAGGACTTCTTTTCAACAAATCAGGGTTTGACTCTTTTCTGCCACTGCCGTTTAGCTTTCCTAAATTGATTTATTATGTGACCAAATGATGCCTATTAAATCTGGCAGGGCTGCCTTGATTCGTGGCCAACCACAAGCACGACTGACCCTTCTATCGTCCTCTTGGGCAGGTTGGAAGATTTCTTGGAGCTTTCTACGCTCGTGCTTCGAGAAGCACAACTTCTGCTCTCCCAAGACAACGCGCTGATTACTTCTTCTTTCACTCTCGAGAAATCTAATCGTTTCAAGAATCAAGCGTTCAGCGTCATGCAACTCGTCGTTTTATTGATCTTTTCCGTTCACAATGTTGGGCATAAGAAAGACAAGAGCAGTCGTAGTTCTCAGCGGCCGGAAATGTCACCCGTTGTGATGCAAGCCATTATATTTGCATTTCGATTCATGACTGGCGTGTTGCAGGATTGCACGAGAATGGAAGAGCCATGTTGCAGCCCCTTGTTTCCTGCAGTAGTGGTCTTCTGCAATTGGCTGTCCTGCTACCCGGACTTTTGCCAACAAATTCAGGGTGATGAGGAATGTGAGAAACTGCAATGCAGTTTCGTGAAGGAAGCCTGTATGCTCTTATCAAAGTGTGTGCAACAAGTTGGCATGGCCAAACCCCACGACAATGACTCTATAGCTTACTCTGAAAAGGAAGGTCATCATGGAACTGAAACCGTTTTATGGGAAGACAAAGAACTGTGTGGTATAGTCCCTTTGAAGCTTTCCGAAACTTCGGAGACTGCTTTGAAGCTATCGGTGTTGGCCAAGAGTGCCCACAATGTGCCTGAGTCTGCGTGTGTTGTGCGTGCGGAGCGCCTTATGAAGGCCTTGACGTTCCTTTGTTCTGTGCTCAAGTTGGATTCTTCAGAACTTGACGCTATTACTGCGCTCAGCAAGTCTCCATTTGGTTGGGCCTCTGTGAGAACTTGTCCCTCTGAACGGATCAGATGCTCCCAATCCTCTGGAGGTTCGGTTAGGACTGCAGATGGATCAATGCAGTTGAAAACTCAAGGCCCGTGTATCGTCCAGCGGAGTATTGAGAATACTCTATCAAGTCCTTCCAGAATGGATGACTGCCTATTTCCGCAGGCCAGGGACCGGAACTCTGGTTCTGGTGGCCCACCCAAACTTGCAAGCCTCTCCTGTGGTAAGTTACGGCAGCTTCAAAATGGATTTCTGCTCCTGGGTGTTACAATTTTTCTGCATTCTTTGACTGGGTTCTGAAGTTTCGCTGTATTTAATAGTTCTTTAGTATTTGCTTCACAGAGGCCTGAAAATATATATTTTTATAGCAACCATTCTGCGCTTGAAGTTACTCACGAAGCTTGTGAGCATTAGACCTCTGAGCACGTATCTTCCTTGAACCAGTCCTGTAGAAGGTGAAAAGGCCTACACATTTTCGTAAGTCCAATCTTCGTAAAGATATTCCAGGATGATCTGTAGACCAAGACCGCTGACATTCTTGTTAATGTTACTGCAGAAGGCTCTCATCAGCACAAAGTTATCTCTGAAAGAGAGCTCAAAGTTTCCCGCTTCTCAGAAGGAAGCGCCTTACAACAACCAGAAAGTGAGCCTTGTGACAACAACGTAGAAGGCATCTTAGAGGATCCCGTTCGCAACAATGTAGAGCCTAAAGATGATGGCACCTTGTGTTCCGTTGGTCGGGGAGCGCTGTCACTTGGAGACTGGGTGAAAGCCCCTGCTGGTGGCGATGGAAATGTTGATGCATCCCCTGCTTTAGAGAACCAGACGAAGTCTCGACCGGGGGCTTCACAACAAGCTCAGACTCACTCATCTGGTGAAGAATCATTGAATCCAAGTTTGAGCTTCAAGGTAGTTTGCGGAACACCGAAACCTCTTCTTGTTCCCTTGAGCAGGAATGCCGAAGTGGATGATCCAAGAGAGAAGGAGCAACATATAGATTTATCTGCGGTTCGTAAAGAGACCGACACCCATGCATCCTTATCATTGAATTGCCCAGACGCTGCTCAAGATCCCATTGATCTCGACTGTGGAGAGCAGAATTTGGAGAAGGATGGCACCACGCTTGAAAGACTTGATTCAAGTAAGAGCAGAAAACGGAAACATCTATCCCTTGAACCTTTGAATGGTTCCTCTCCAGACTCTTCGAAATATTATGATGCAGTTCACCAGAGTGAAGAAGCGAATCTAGAAGTTGAATCAAGAAAGAGCAAGAAACAGAAACATCCATCCCATGAACCTTCGAAAGGGTCTTCTCCAGAATCCTCGAAAGGCTATGAAGCAGGTCACCAAAGTGAAGAAGATGGCACGAGGAAGGACGGAGACGGTGTCGACATTGAGCCAGGGAAACAGAATCCCTCGGCAACAAGTTTGGAGGAGGTTCGCTGTACTGTCCATGATACAAGGACGCAAGAGCTAAATAACTCTTCTCAATTGATGTTTGGTCATTCCGTTCAGAGTTTACCAGATCATGGTGTTGAATCCAATGAAGTGGTTGCTGATGGCACTGTACAGCGGGACCCTGCAAATCTTGACAATCAGAAAATTGTTTCGTCGGCGGATACTCCAAGAGTAGGTTTGGAGGACGTCTGTCCTATCATTTCAGGGCGAGGCAAGAAAAGGAAACACGAAGCCGTAACTCCACAGGCGCGGAGCACATT
The DNA here is from genome assembly GCA_951230915.1 of Antitrichia curtipendula. NCBI lineage: Eukaryota > Viridiplantae > Streptophyta > Bryopsida > Hypnales > Leucodontaceae > Antitrichia > Antitrichia curtipendula. The sequence continues at coordinate 14,009,833 of OX579639.1, read as the reverse complement.
ACCTTCCTCGAGATGCCAAAATTGTCAAGGCACGAATCCAGGTGAGGGCCCTTCCGAAAGGGTGAACGGGGCCGCACCACAAAGTAGAACATGCCATGATGAGGATGCCGGTTTCAGCAGCCAGCTTGGACAAGGAAGTTGCAAGGAACAAAATTCTTGCTCAAGTCAAGGCTCAGGTATGGAGAGTCCTTTCAAGCGACCACGGCTGAAGGAATGGAACCGTGAAGAAATCGAAAATTGGCTTGACACTGTCTCTCATGCTGTTCCTCAAGCATTGACCAAACTGGCAAGTGCCATGCGCAAAGCCTCATTCGTACTCTCTGATTTTGGGGGCTTCCTCGAGTTAGGAGCAAAAGTAAATGCTGCCAAATTTAACCTCGGATTTGGAGCGCACCATGAGCATCCTTCCTCCAGCAATTCTTAGCAGGTAAGATCAGTAACTGAACTCAGACTGCTGCCTCAATAGGAACATTCTTCCATTTGATACAATTGAAAGTGCAAATATGCGATTTGAAGCATATTCAAGCACCCTGTTTTAGATAGCTCACTCGGTAGATTATTCTACTTAATGTACATTAGGTTTGTGCATCATACTGTATAAAGGAAAGAAAGCTGTTATCAACAAGAAACGAATCTGTGACGGATAGCAGGATTTGTTTTGTCATTTTTTGTTCTTCATTGGGATGTCTTCAAGGATTTGGTTTAGGCTACCAATTCTGGCGAATTTTGCATGATGTTCTATTATGCAGTCAGTATCTTCAACAGAGTTTCCGGCGATTTACGACAAATTTTCTATTAAATGCGGCTATAAATATTCCTCTCAGAATTTCCGGTAGGCATATGGATTTTGAATGCTTTAAGACATGAAATGAATCGCTGAGGGTTGGCAGAACTTGCAATTCCGGCTTTGCGATTTGCAAGTTGGTTACCAAATTCTTGTTTCTCCTAAGCACTTGCCCTTTGCCATATTTTGAACGAGTTAGCTGTGGGATCCTATACTAATTTCAATTCTCTAACGTAGCAACTGTAGATACTCCCAGGTTTGGTTTAATTTTAATGTGCGCTGCCACTGCTGTGTATGGTATGGGTAGATGCTGTTAGTTACAATGTCTTGTCAATGTTATTGTACTGGTATAACTGGGCTATCGTTTCTTATATACCCCTCTGTGCCATAATACTAGTCCTTTTTTTAGTTTTTTAGTAACGAAGGATTAAGCAACAATCTTTTAATGCATGTTACAATCAACTGAGTCTCTGGTGAATTAGATGTGGTATGTTCTCTCAAGTGGATGTGGATATTAATTACTATCAAGGAAAGACCTAAAAGTAGGCAAGAGGCTAAACCTGTCCCACGAAGTAGGCCATGCAGGGTGGAAACGTATGAATTTTACCCCGAGGGAATATGCACACTATTTTTATTTTTCACATATGATAAATTTGCAAATTTTGACTTCATATTTGCAATCAAAAGCCTCAAATTAGCTACAGTAGGCAAGGTGAAGAACATAGAAATAACATGGCTCTAAATAGGGGGAGGGGGGGGGTGTACAATTACCAAGCATTCACCTTGCATGGCCCACTTTGAGGGACGGAATTAGCTTCCTGCAAAAGTAGGAGGTTGCAATAGATATAAAGTGTCAAAGATAAATTAGGATAGGTTTATAGAGAAGGAAGACTTCTTGTCTTCTCCATGTGTTTTTATTTGCACAAGAACAACTTAGAATTCAATAAATTCAATGAAAAGTTCAATGTCTTCTAGTCTTTGATCCAATCAACTTCAAATTGCTATAAAAATTTAATATTTGATAGGAGGGTTAATCTATAATATAAAAAATAAACTCAACTTCTTGTGCTTCATTTCATCGATTAATGTCAAAACAAGAGAAATCATCTTCAACCTTGAAGTCAATTATAAATTGCATTGTCAAAGGGGATAAGTTTTTTAGAACAAATGAAAAAACTAAAAAACTAAAAAAAACTAACTAGAATTATGGAACTAAATGACTACATTGTTGCCATGTCATTGTATTAAGGGAATTAGAGAACTTAACCAAGTCTAATAATATTGGAGTGGAGTTTGAAGGTTGTCAAGGATATTAGTTTTTAGAGGAGTTTGCAATCTTGATTGGAAAGATGAAACTATTTACATCGTATGATATATAAATTATAGATGAAATATCATTTGTACAACCAAATTTCTATAAATTCATCTAAATGTGACATTATCATCCTATTTTAGAAGTGTTTTGGATACTTGTTAGTTACTTCATCCAATCATTCAAAGTTGAAGAATATTTTTTTAAATAATTCTAAATTTTCCTCCAAAACCATTACAAATAAAATCCCTTTTGCCTTGATGGTTCTTAGTGTGGGGTCTTGAACAAGCAGCTTCATTATAAAAGACTTTGTTTGTATTGGATTGGCTCATTTTTTGAGTAAGGTAGCTACTCAAACTCCTCATGGTAGCTTCTATCATTTCAAAAGCCTTATCCTTTAGGTCTAACAAACAAATGGAATGCAAAATGATTCACATTGGCTTCCAAATGGACTAGAATTCTTCTCCTTCATTCTCATGGCCAAGGCTAGTGTCCTAAGGGCATTAGTTTTGCATTTCACACCTTCTCCACACTACCTCAAGGTCCTTGATTCAAAATATGAATTCAAAATTTCCAAAGTCATGCGTTCAGTTTCTTCCCAGTTTCTAATTTCACAATCAACTCAAAATGTAGTCAAAGAGTCTCCCCACACCAACTTGGAGGGAGGATGCTTAGAGGTATTGTACTATAGATGTAATATGCAAAAAATTGACAACCTATATTTTGTCCATTTGAGTTTTGATTGTTCCTTCACAACTACTTTGTAAAGGAAGTTGTCTCTAGTGACAACCAAAAATCAATGAAGGTTGTCATTTTAGAATTGAACCAAAATGTCTACAGGATATCCCTTGCAAGTAAGTCCATATTGGTACTAGCTTATGGCTTAGCGGAGTTGAGTATTTAACATTTTTGCTAGTTCAATTCACTTAATGAGGTTGCTTGGACATTAGTTTAACACCTAAAGTTCATTGTCCTTTTGGAGAACAAAATGGATTTTGGGTAGGCTCTTGTGGCCTCAACATTCATTGTGATATTATGAAATTTTGTTTTTCCTTCAATCTTGAACATATTTCTACTTAACAATTTTTTAGTGAATGAAAATCAAGTGTGTTTTTGTAATTTTGTTTCTTACACTCTCAATTCAATTCTTCAACATAATAAATTAGAAATTCAAAATCAATAGCAGACAATTTTTAAGTTACAAAGATTCAAAGCCAAAAATCTAGTCGAGCCAAGTGCAAAAAAAGTTTTTTTTTTCCCACTTTGAATATAAATATCTTGCAATCTACATAGTCAAAGTTCTTAAAATTTCTTCTCCACACTTTTACACTAGTTTACTATAAAATCCTATGGTTAAATATGCAAAAAAAATAAAAATTTAAAGGTTTTTGCTCTTTGCAATAGAAATGGCAGTTTTGAGTGTTTTTGATGGAAAAAACACATTAAATGAGACTTTAGGGTTTAGGCACATTTGGTTTTTCTGCCTTTTGGTTGATGACTTGTTGCCATCTCCCAAATCAAGTAACGGCTAAAGTGACTTAGTTACGCTGATTGTACAATGTTATTGTCCATTTTTCATCTCAATCTTTAGCTTCCACTACTTTGCGAATCCTCCTTCAATTAGCTCCTAGGTCCAATCCCAAATTTCAACTGTGTCTCTTATTGAATCTTTACTGAGAGAGGCTTCTTGATTGATAGAAAATCATATTAAATCATCATTGTGAAGTAGTTTGAATCTTGAAACTTCAAAAGCCAAAATGAAATTACGATGGCAAGTTTTGCAATTGATTTCATCAATTTTAAAGAAGTAAAGGTCAAATGTATAGTATCAAAAGCTGATGTATTTAGGAATGATTTGTATTTACTGATTATTGCTACTGCTGCTTTTCACTTGTAGACAACAAAATTTCTACACCAAAATATTTATATATTTTATATTTTGTTACAAAATTTGAAGGTTACTTGTTTATAATTGAATTTTGAAACAAAATCAATTATTTTTGGAAAATGTCACTATGAGAACCAAGAAATTTGGTAGTGGGTATTTTTTACCACCAAATATTAGGGTAATTTTTTTTTGACAACCTAAATTTTGGAAAAGTTGCCATGGGTATTTTAGAGGGAGTTGTCACATTTTTAACTTTGAGATGGCCTAATGAACGCTAGTCCATTTTGATGGAGACAGAAAAAATATGAAAAATATTCCAAAAGTCAAAGCCATTGAATCTGTTCTATTCTCCTAAGGTCCTTTTGTCTTCAACTTGTTCTCTTCTTGGACCAATTCCAACTTACTATGAACTTATTTTTTAGTAACAATTTGAATGTCTTCATCCTAGTCAAGAATCTAAATGTGAAGATTTTTGGTTAATTTTGATTTTGTGCCTATCTTACAATTTGTAAAAGTAGAGATTTTTATGCTAATGTAAAATCAATGAAACTTTGCATTAGGAGTAAAGCTAAGGTTGGTTTTGGACCTTGAAGCAATAGAGGACCTTCTCAACATAAAGGGCCCAATAAGTTATGCACACCGAAAGCATCACTAATTACAATTGAGTATAATTATTATTATTCAATATAAATTATTATTATTATTAGATCTTATTGGCAATTGAAAAGAGATTCTAATGCATTTTAGGAAGGAAGTGCTAGCATGTGAGCATAAAATCTATAAGTGAATGAGTCTAAAAGTCTATATTATCAGGGATATTATAAATACCTTCAAATATTTATAGATACATACCTAGCATTAGGTTTAAGGCTTGTAGACTCACGTCTTTGCACTCATGTGCTAGCATTGTTGCAGTTTTGTATGCATTATTTGAACACCTTATGAATAAGCTATAGAATTTTTTTAGATATTTTCTCTAAATATATTCAAAACCAATAGTAGGTTCTTATATTGGTAATCAAAATCTAGGGAAATTGATGATTTTTTGGCCATAATGTAGATGTCATATATTGGTAGAATAGCATTATGTATTCCATTACTTACTAATGACACTTACTTATAAGAGGTCAAAGAAAAAACACAATGTGAATCTTTGAGTCGGAATTAAGTAATTAACAGATATTTCTATTATGTGTTCCATTTTTTTTTATTAATTAAAAAACATGTTTTAAATGTTGCTACCTCAAAACTGGCTATGAACTGGCTATGAGCTTCCTTCGTTGGCAAGTCAAGACCTCAGAGTTAGGGTTTAGGGTTTCCCTTCTGCTTCAGAACGCCATTGGAACATCGTCCAGGAGGACGGGCGTCTTGCATATCGCCGCTCCCGAATCACACGAGGGGAGGCTTTTTCAAGCCGTTGCTTTCATTTTGCTGCACTAAAGTAAGTCTGTTTCTTCGATTTGCGACTTCAAAGTTTTTTCTTGGAGTATTTTGAAGTTTTTTTTGAGCTCACAGAAGCTTTTATGTCGAGCCCTAATTCTTTTCTCAGAATTGTTGGTTACTGATCTCAAAAGGTAAATTCTCTCGAACGGAAATTGTGGCTGGCTAGGCGCAGATACCATGTTTACTTGTGCTGCACGAAATTGATGTTATGTGGTCTTGTTTGGAAAAATGAATCTAGGGTTTTAGAGCTTAGTGTTGCAATTTTGTTTTGTCAATGTTTCGTCTTCGAAGTATGTGGAGTTTCTTTTCCGCCGCTTCGGATAAGTGAATGCTGAAGCTCTTCGAATTGCCAGGGATGATTATATGGTTTTACTCTGTCGGATCACCTTGCTTCTGTGTCAGCTAGGCATTTTGTTATTGCTGGTGGTACGTTGTTGTTGAGGTGTTATTAAGAGCACGGTACTTCTAATGCGATCTGTAGGATGGTAGAGTCCTAATATGCAAGTGACGAGGAAGTGAAAGCCATTGGAACCCTAATGTAAGCTTGTGTTTTTTTATTTTGTTGCCTCTTGAAGATTTGTGCCAGGTAGAGGCCGTAAGAATGGCGGAAAAGGGGGATGAGCGGGTGAGTGTGAACGATCTCGACGTCGCAGAGAAGGTGAGTATCAGCGGCGCTGAAGCTCCGGAGGCCAAGCCCAAGGAGAAGAAGGAGAAGCCCAAGAAAGCCCCAAAGGAGAAGAAGTCCGTGGTGCACGGAGGAGCCGCTCAAGGAGGTTAGCAGTTGCAGATTGCGTCTCTTTTTTGAGTAACCTCATTGTTTCGGAGTTTGGGGGGTTTGTTTTTTTGAGTTGGATTGCTGAAGTGGCGTGCACAATGAAGGGATAGAGGTTGTGTAGACATGGTTGAGGGTGCTCAATCAAGAGCAATTGTCTTGTCTAGATCTTAACGATTTCTTGCAACGTTGCGTCTGTAACAAGTTCTCTAATATTTCTTCTATGGGCTGGGCAGTCAAGAAGGAAATGAAGAAGGAGTCGGGACTTGGCCTTGCTTTCAAGAAGGATGAAAACTTTGGAGAATGGTACTCAGATGTAAGTCGGCTGAATTGAAGGTTTTGAGGAGTCTTTAGATCTTCGCAGTGCAGTGTTGTATATATTTCATACTCATCGGAACTCATGTCAAGATCTCTGACGTCGTTCAATGTTTGGGGTGAGACCTGTTTGCGTTGCGTATTGCTTATAGATTCTCCGGTCAAGTTGTTGAACTCGGAACTGGAATTGATTTTATATCGCCTCGTTATCAACTGCATCGGTCGGTGTTTTGGACCTGCAGATTGTTGTGCGAGCCGAAATGATTGAGTACTACGATGTCTCGGGCTGTTACATTCTGCGGCCATGGTCTTACTCGATCTGGGAATCCATCAAGGACTTTTTTGACAAGGAAATCAAGAAGATGGGCATTGAGAACACGTACTTCCCTCTGTTTGTTTCGGAGAAGGCTTTGACCAAAGAGAAAGACCACGTAGAAGGCTTTGCCCCTGAGGTACTTGGCTTTCTTGCATAGCTTTCGTGTTCGTTCTTGTGAAGTTCAGCGTCACGAAGCCCTATTACTCATGTGCTTCAGCAACCATTTCTGCTTGTTCACCTCATATGTGACGTTTGGCAATGGCCAGGTTGCCTGGGTGACGAGATCTGGAGATTCTAACCTTGAAGAGCCTATTGCCATTCGGCCCACCAGTGAAACTGTAATGTACCCTATTTTCGCGAAATGGATTCGTGGTCATCGTGATCTTCCGCTTAGAATCAATCAGTGGTGCAATGTGGTGCGATGGGAGTTTAAGCACCCCACCCCTTTCATCAGGTGGGGCTTTGAGAATTACCTGGAAACTGGTCTGAATTTCCTTATTTTCTTAGATTTGAACCAGTTTTGAATCACTATAACCAGTTTGGAATGAGTAGAATTCAAGTTACTACTTCTAGTTAACTTGCTATGCGCGGTCCTAGGGTACCAAGTGGATGACTTGATTCCGGAGAGATGAAATTTCACTGAAAGTGGTTTCGAGAATGATTTCGTTCATGTTGCTGAGGCTTTGATTATTATAACTTTGTAGGCATGCCTTTAACCAAGTTCGATACTACAAATCTGATGTAAGATTCTCGCTCTTTTTACGCAGGAGTCGTGAGTTTTTGTGGCAAGAAGGTCATACTGCATTCGCTACGAAAGGAGAAGCAGACATAGAGGTTAGTGACTTCTATTTCATAGCCTGGTGACTCGTAATTGAAATTTGGGTTTCACATGTTTTCGATGAGGTTAGAAATGTTATTTTCAGTTCTGAAAGGTTTCTAAAGCATTTTCTAATCGTAACCGGCTAACGGTTTGGATTCATTGATATGTCAGGTGCATCAAATTTTGGAGCTGTATCGCAGGGTGTATGAGGAGCTTCTTGCAGTTCCAGTCATCAAGGGCGTGAAAAGCGAGGTCGAGAAGTTCGCTGGTGGTCTGTATACCACCACTGTTGAGGTGCATCTCTGTTTATCTTGATGGCATTTTCTTTTTGACTTGGTAATCCCACCCTTATCCTAATTTCTGAAGTACCAAGCAGCTCTTGTTTATTTTTTCACGTGTTCACCCAGCCTTTGGTGATTCATTATAAATCGAATAACAAGATAAAAGGTTGGAAAAACGGTAATATTTTTGTAAAACTGTAAACAGTGTTGAGCTTCAGTACGTTACTCAAATTCTATGTGTAAAGTGAAAAAGTGAAGTACTTGGAAATAGGTTTCTTTAGGGTTGAATATCATCTAAGACGAAGCACCAACTTCGTGTATCTGTTTATACTTCGCTAAGTCAACTTTATTTTTGCTTCAATTAATCAGCATGCTGTACCAATGCACAGGCGTTCATCCCTGCCACAGGGCGTGGAGTGCAAGGGGCCACATCACATTGTCTGGGCCAGAATTTCGCCAAGATGTTCGAAATCTATTTTGAGGATGAGAAGAGGGAGCGTAAGATGGTGTGGCAGAACTCTTGGGGTCTTACCACCAGATCTGTAAGCCTTTTCTGGTTACAATTTGCTACCTGTTCAATAATTCAAAGTTGTAACTATATTCACTTTTGTTATGCAGCATTCTTCCTGTAGGTTCTTTTATTCATTAGATCTGTACTGATTGCAGATCGGAGTTATGGTGATGGTGCATGGAGACAACAAAGGACTGGTTCTTCCCCCAAGAGTAGCACCTATCCAGGTGGTTGTCATTCCTGTGCCGTTCAAAAATATCGACCCCTCCGATGAATGCTTGAAAGTCACCCGACAGTTGCAGGAAGCAGGATTCAGAGTGAAGGATGATTTGAGAGATAACTATGTACCCGGGTGGAAGTATGCACACTGGGAGCTCAAAGGTGTACCCTTGAGGATTGAAATTGGTCCCAGGGATATTGAGAAGAAGCAGGTACAACCAGTGACGTGCATCATATCTACGTTTATTGTTAGGAGCTTCATGTACTGCTGTTGTGAATTCATGTGACCACGTTACGAATAACAGTGTTTTGTGGTTTTAGAACGTGATAGGATGTAGTTCGAACACAAGCTCTCATATTATGTAAATGCTGAGGTTTATCCCGGTACTTTCATTTTTTTCCTTGTTTGTTTTAGTTTTAGTGTGTTACAAAGCCTGCACTCATTTTCTGATGTTTCCAAGCTTCTGTGGTAACAAGTAGTGTTGGATAAACTTGGTTTCCACGCTTTGGTATTTTTTAGGTTCGAGTGGTTCGCCGAGACCTGGAAGACAAAGCTGAGGGGCGATCTCAGGATATCCCCATGGCTGGCCTTGTGGAGAAGGTCGGGGAGATTTTGGACACGATTCAAAAAGGACTCTTGGAAAAAGCTAGAGAAGAGAGGACCTCCTGCATAGCAGTAGCTGATAACTGGGATGAATTTGTGACTGCTTTGAACAACAAGAAGATGGTCCTTGCACCATGGTGTGACGAAGTGGTGAGTGTGATTTTGAACCCCCTAAAGGATCAAGTGCTCCAAATTAGGCCTGATGTCTTTTCCAGCTGTTTTGAGTAGGTCATATGTGTTTTTTTTTTTGTTTTTTCTTTAAATGTTTTGACCAACACATGCATTGTTCGTCCATAAATTTTCTGATATTAAAATTAGCCACATCTGAATTCTATTGTTCGCAGTATGGTCCATCGAATCAATCCTACTCCAATTATGAATCGTCGGTGCTCTAGGGGTTACTCCCGAACTGCTCAAATGGCCTAGAATGACCTCCATATCTATAGGAGTTGAAATTTATCATTGATGAAGCATGACCCCTCGAGTAAGGTTACCAATTGTATTAGTAGAACGAAGTAGTCATTCCCTACACTTCATAACAATAGAATTATATTTTGTGAGTTCCTTTAGTCTACTATTAGCTTGCGAAGTGGATTCTCTACTCTTTGTTTGCGCTTATAGGGGAGAGGTTCTTTATTATCGTGACGATAAAACTGCTTCTGTGCGTGGGTTCTCCGGTGGAAGTTCTTCGAATGTTCAGTAATCAAGTTGTGGATTTGAATATGCAGGAAGTGGAGGAAAGCGTGAAGGCAAGAACAAAGGGAGAGGCTGGTGCTGCCAAGACTCTCTGCATGCCATTTGAACAGAACACCCTTCCAATAGTGTCGGATACACTTGCTGAAGGTGCCTCTCTGTTATTTTTAGTACTTCGGGTATTTCAATTTTCTATCTATTCTTTGCGTCATTTGCGTCATATGCACTTCGTGAAAACCTGTTATGACTGACGCTGTTGTGCTGGGGAACAATCTCAGGAACCAAGTGTTTTGCATCTGGCAAACCTGCGAAGAAATGGGCGCTGTGGGGACGCAGTTACTGATTAGAAGCATCTCTCTGTTTTTAACCGGTAACAGGTTTCAGTGACAGCGAGTTTGTTCTGTCGCGCAGACATGTCTTTTCGTAGTGATTTGATCTTGAAGTGCAGTTTGCACCGCATCTCATCATCATCTTTCAGCTTCACGTGTGCTTGTGCACGATTTATTTGCGTGTGATGCAACTTCTCCCAAGGTATTCGGAAACCAACCATTTATAAATCACGGTCTGCTTACAAGCTGTCCTCATTTCGACTTTGAAAAACGGTTAGGAGATTGGACCTTGGTCGAATTACTCCAATTTTATGTGCGTATGATCACATTATACGAATTTACCACATTCAGTTGGGACCTCCGAGAATGGGCCCTGGGGAATGCTCTAAACCCTATATACATCAGAAAATGTAAGAATTTATCTCAAGAAGTAGACAACTAGGTCTACCTGCAACGCTCAAATTATACCTTGAATCTTACAGAAGTCTGCGAAGTGTCGGTCACTGTCGCGCCACATCAGTAACTAAGGTGAGTCCAGCCATAACCGACGGCCGGGAACATGATGAGGAGCTCAGTAAGGCGAAACAAATATTTCCACGGGCACAGATAGAATTGCCAAAATTTGGTAATTTTATCGCTTGAATTGAAATTAATATGAATTTTGTAAGGCGAAAAGTGAGCTGAACCCATGGCCAATGTCTAGACTCTTCCAAAAGCGCTCATTTAAAAGAGTACTTCTTGTTCACTTTGGCACTCCAAACCAAGTGGATGTGTCATGATAAGAATGGACGAATTGATGGCTGTAAGTCAAGAACTCATGTTTGGAAATTAGTCCCAAGTTGATGTGTCATGATAAGAATGGACGAATTGATGGTTGTAAGTCAAGAACTCATGTTTGGAAATTAGTCCCAAGTTGATGTGTCATGATAAGAATGGACGAATTGATGGTTGTAAGTCAAGAACTCATGTTTGGAAATTAGTCCCAGCCAATGCTGCATTTCTGCCACCCTACTGCCTGCTGATTGGGTGCTGGTTGGTCTCACCTTATCACACAAAATTGTTGACAACATGCCCCAAATCCGACAGGGAATGCAGGGAATGAGAAGATGTGTAACGATTCTCAAGTGTGAAAAATTCCATACACTACAATTCTAAATAGAAAACGTTAGTTCTCAATATTGTTCAGATGCACTGCACATGCTTCACTTCAATCCTTCAATCCAAGCCCAGGGTGAAGGTGACGAGAGGGTTCCACCCCTTCCTTGTCCTCGTACTCCGCAGCATCTATTAAAGACTCTTCAAAATCTGTTGCATCAACGGTAGTCGGCATAGCGCTGCTAACCCCATCACCGGCACCTAGACCCCCTGCCCGGATCAGATCTTCACTGGAGATTGGGGCTTCCATATTCACATCTATGCCTTGGCCACCAACGGAGTAGTCCAGAGGTATGGCAGCTTTGTTCCTGCAAATATTGTAACCACATAACCATTAACGCTCTTAATCAGGAAAGTTTTCACTCACAAACTTTAACTCTCAGGAAATAAGATTTTAATCGGACATTGATACAATATGTTGCCTCAGACAAACACATCAATCTCAAACTGTTGCGCACAAGACCAAACAACAAAATCTAACACCGTAACCCTAAACCCTAAAACTGGAACTGGAAACTGGTACAGATAGGGAACTCCATGGTGTGTTACCGTGAGGCTGGGGTCTCGGTCTCTTTACGCACATCTGCTGGTTTGTTTATCAGCTGTGTACCATTTTTCGCGTCAGCCATTCTGTGAAATCGTCAAGAACCTGAAGCCGGTGAAGCGATAAAGAAATCCGGGGAAGTTCTTGGATTTCTTTCTTTGAGCTCGTTCTCACGCACTACTGAAGCGGCTTCTCCTACGCTACACGATGACAACAAATCAAATTAAAAATTAAAAAAAAAAAGAAGTAAGAACCTCGAATGCAGACTAATTAAGCGTGACGGTCAAAACATCCAACCAGACGACAACACTCTACAAGCGCTATATCATCACGGACAAATCTGCCCCTGTGGAGTCTCGACAATCACAACACACAAGAAAGATGAAGGGAAAATGGAAGAACTAAAACAAAGCACATGGAAATCGTAATACATAGAAATTCATACTTCTGCAAATGGAGAGCAACCTAAGCATCAAAGAGAAGAACGGGTAAGCATTCCATCCGGTGTCTCAAAGAAATGGAATACCTCAGAGCTGGAAACTGCAGAGCAGAGAAAGAAAACAGCAATTTGGAAACTGCGGGAACCAGGCGTCGCACATGGGGCTTAAGAAGCCCGTACGGGACCAGATGCCAAGTGTGTTGCCAAACGTGGCAAAAAAGCTTTCAAACCTTTTTTTTTTTTTGGAGATCTGTTGATTCGGTACAAAGGAGGTTGCCAAAGCAATAGCTCACATTTTGCCAATTGCTTAATTAACACAAACCTATATATTCTCTGTTAATTAGGATAGAACATTCTAGTAGTGGAAGGAACATTTCCTTCTACTATGAAAACAACCTACAAAACTTTAGAAAAAACTTGCCCCTTGCAAAGAGCTGATAACTATTCATTTTTCGACCCTCTTGCGGTGCAAATACAAAAAAAAATTTGGAAAAATTTATTTTGAAAATTTATTTGTAAGAAAATAGTTGATTTTGATGTGGCATTGACATGGCACTAGTAGTACCACATCAATTTTTTCTTCAAAAATCATCATCATTTTTTCCCTAATTGCATTGTTGCCATCCAAAACTTGCAGTCTCTTTGAAGCTTGGAATTTTTCTAATGATATCACATGTACTCAAAATAGTGAAATTAGGTTGCTTTAACAATTAGGTTCCCTTACATCAAGAAAGTTACTATAGAAGCCATCAAAGTCAATAAATGTTTCTAAAAATATTTCTATTTGTACACATGGAGGTTCATAAGTTCTAATTAGAACCAGACTTGATTCAAAAGTAGCACATTCTTGTACAATAACTGAAAATATTTATATAGTGTCAAATGTTGAGAAATTAGTGTAAGGCAACCTAAGTTAACTATTTTGTATAGATCATTAAATCCTAAAGGCAAGAGAGTGGTTTGGAAGAAGAAAGTCCCAAATTGCCAGTTTTTAATGCATTGTCCAAAATTCAAATTAAAGATTAAAAAATCATATAAAAGTGTATTAAACAAGTAAAGCAATGTGTGGAAAAAAATTCAGCCCATTTGTCTGCGTGGATTGAAAGATTATAACGTTTGAGAGTTGAAAGAAAAGTTTAACTCCTCTTAGAATATGATTTGATCATTCAACATGCCATGGCCTTTAGGGATTAATTTTGAATACTCTATAGTACTAAAAAACTCAAAATGTGACAGATTAACAAAATTGGTTTTTAAATATAAAATCATTTTTCAAAATTTTTGAAAAATATGGGATATGATTATAGTGAAGAAAACCATCTCCAATAAAAATTTTAAGCTTGTGCAAATCAAGCTTTAAAAGTTATTGTGAGGGAAAGTTCTGTCTTTCTCCATCGGCCAAATATTCAGTACCGGTGTTTTTTGCAATGTGCCAGTGACCCATTAAAATATGCTCTATGTGCACAAAATTTTCACTATAAACTTGCTTCTTATTTTAGCAACACGTAGGCTTTTTTTCTCCCAAATGAGAAAATAATTTATATCAACTGACATTGACAGCCTCTCTAAACATTGAAATTTCATCCCACAAATCTCCAAACACTCTTGAATAAAAATGACAATTTTTTTATTTCAATTGTTACAATTCACTAAAAACTAAATACACAATATCATATAATCCATGGTAATTAAAAGAAGTCACCATAATGAATCTTTCCAAAATTTCATGAAGTCTAGTTGACCACCATAAAAGCTACTGACAATAGTAAGTCACAACCCTTGTAAACACAATTGTTATGAACCACATTGATTTATCATGCATCACAATTGATCACCCACACTAAAGTAATAGCTTTAGTAATTGACCATATAAGGAAAAATATACATTTGTTGCTGAGCCTGGCCGTCCAAACATTTGAGATTTTTTTTCGTAGATATAGGAAAGGATAACAATGGATTGACAATTTTTTTGGTAAATTTCTAATTTTGTCTAAATAAGATATGAATTTTTGAAGGCAAAGGTACATAGGTCACTACTTATGCACATAGCCAATAGTACTCATCACTTGGATTGTGCCTTTGAATAAAGCAAGAGAGTCTATAAATGGATAAAGAAGATGTTGTCAATGCTCATAAAAGTATGTTCATGTGACTTTGTTGTGTCAAAAAACAAAAAAGAATCATGTATACCCCACTTTTCACGCAAGACTGACAAATCAACATTGTGGTCTATGAAATCAAATCACATATTAATGACTCAAAAAATACATATAATGGTGGTCCCTATGGATTGCTTATAGTCTGAAAGCAAGGGCATGCAATCAGATTTTGTGAGCTCTCAAAAACTTCTCCATTTCTAAGACATTGTGCACAATTTCAGGCCCTTTTGTAAGGGTGGTTCTAAATGACCATTCCATTTAAGAGCCTTTTCCTATATCACCCCAAAATTATCAACTATGTGTTGCATGTCTTGTTCCATGTCACATATGGATACAATATATGGATTTAGACTACAAATACATCAATATGTATTTGCAAATACATATATACATACATACATACATACATACATATATACATACATATATATATATATATATATATATATATACATAATTATCAGATTTTTCCAAAATTATGAAAAATTATGGGATCCCGTAGGAACATATGTGCTATTAATAGTATATAATTGGAAGTGTCACAACATTAGGACAAATTAGATTTGATTTTCTCATTGGTAACACAACACACATCCTTTAATCATGCAATTCAAAAAAAAAATCCATTACTCATACACTTTCATCCATAATATTCTCTAAAATCAGTTTACTTCATCCAAAATTTGACCAACCTCATATGACTCGGATATGTTTTTGACAATTTCTCGTTTTTTTTCTTTTGTAAAGTTAGCCAACACCAAAATCAAGAAAGACTCAGGCAAAAATTTGCAGGTGAAAGAAAACCAAAAGAAATACAGTGTAGGAAGCAGGTCAATGAACGACACGTGGAATTGCTCCTGTGGTGCCACTTGGAAACCCTAAATGTGGCCTTGCAGTAGAAACTCATCATTCAGGCCTTGCACATGTCTACCGTGGGGGCTTTGTGCGGTCCCGTACCGTTCAAGGCGGGCCCCCACTGGCAAGATTAAAGTGATCCCCCGGCAGTATAGGGGGTTTAAAATCATTTTAACTGCAATGAAACCCACTTACCCCACCCGCATGCATGGTGAAGTGGGAGTTATCCCCTCCCGGCGCAATGCAAAGGATTTTGGAGGGGGAATTATTTTTTGTGTGGTTGTGAAGGCTACAAGATAGCACTATGAAGTTTAGGTGATTCTTTTTTCTTTTCTTTTTCTCTTTTTTTTGTTTTTTTTACGTTCTTTGTTTCAAATTGTGAGGTTTAGGATGAAGTTCTATGTTTTCAAATGAATTCACATGGTTCATGCATGTTTTTTAATTTTCTTGGTAACTAATAAATCTTATAACAATTTGCAAGACTTCCTTAAGTGAATATGGAGCCTCCTATTTCTACAAAACTTGTGCTCATATGGATGATATTTTGTATGCTTCCTATGATGGGCATCTGTTCTACGTCAAAATCAATGGCTTGGGAGGTATTGGATTTTAATTCTGCAAATTCAATGAGTTCCCATTTTTTTATCAATGTTGTTGCTTTCTTCACGCAAGAAACCCTATCCTGCTCGTCTCTTTTGGATAGAGCCCAGGCAAGCAACACACTAGAACTACGTTGAAAGGGTAGTTTGGAGATCAACGGACGTAATGCCCCACAACAAGTACATTAAATTTTACAGGATGAGTTCTGATGTATATGATAATTTGTTGAACTTGGTTACTCCTTTTTTACAAAGTATGTGTGTGAATCAAGTAAGGCCACAAATGGAAATCGATAAAATATTGTCATGTATTCTTTATAGATTTGCACATGATCATAGTGCCAAACACATGGCAGATCGTTTCAAGATTGGAGCTTCAACCATTAAGAAGTATGTGGATATTTTTTGTGACATACGGGTAAAAACAAATTGCTTAGCCATTGCATTTCCATTCCTATTGGAAACCGTCTTCATAGCATTATTTCTAATTTTGAGGAAATCACGGGTTTACCTAATATATGTGGAGCAATAGATGGGACACATATACCATTATCAGAGAGCCCAAATAAGAGAGTCACATTAGCTACTTCTGACTTTTACAATAGGAAAAAATTCAATTCCATTGTTTTGCAAGCGGTTTGTGATTTATGGAAGATTTTTTGGAATGTGTACGCGGGACAACCTAAAGGGGTGCATGATGGGGGGCAATTCAAAGTGTCCAGTTTATATAAGAGTTTAAGAAGACGAGATATTTTGCAAGAATCAAAGATTTGGGTGGAAGACGTTTAGTACACTCCTTATTTAATAGGTGAATTCTGCCTATTCCATTTGAACCTATTTGATGAAAAATTGGAAGGCACCTAATGAATTGCAGAAGAAAAGGTTTCACCACTCTATGAAGTCTAGAAGAGTTGTCATTGAACAAGCGTTTGGCACTTTGAAGAACCAATGGAGAATTTTGAAGAACTTCAATTCTAAAGTTGACAGAGCTGCTAGAGTCACAATAGCTTGTTGTTGGTTACACAACTATTGTGAAATATTGCACCAGCCTGAACCCGGTGTTCAAATTCCGCACATGCGACGTGATCCACTTGTTGGATTTGGGAATGAGAGATTACCCATGTATAGGGAGGGAAAGCAATCAAAACGCCAAGGACAAATACTTAGGCAAAAGTTGTTCAGACAATGGGTTCTAGAAAATCCTAGTGATGAATGAATTCATCGTTTTTTGTAAGCCTTGTATAGGTTTCCGTACCATCTTTTGATGAAATTTAATTACAGTTGAAGTTGTTGGATTTAGAAGCATACGTACATGTCTCTATGATCAAATATTTAAAAATATCTTTTATTTAAAGTATTGGAATTTGAAACAAATAGGGGGAATTTTTTTTTAATTATCCTTGGTTGAGACAATGAAGGGTTCAATTCTCCCTAGCCACTATCTACCTCCTCCGAGAGTTTGAGTTACTGCATGTGGTTGGGGGAGATTGGGAGTTATAAAATAAGTGGTTGGAAGAGAGTGGGAGTTATTTCATGTGGTTTTGGGAGAGTGGGAGTTACCGCATGTGATTGAGGGAGAGTAAGAGTTAAAAAGTAAGTGCTTTGGGGAGACTAGGAGTTAAAAAATAAGTGCTTTGGGGAGACTAGGTGTTAAAAATAAGTGCTTTGGGGAGACTAGGTGTTAAAAAGTAAGTGCTTGGGGGAGACTAAGAGTTAAAAAGTAAATGTTGGGGGAGACTAGGAGTTAAAAAGTAAGTGCTTGGGGGAGACTAGAAGTTAAAAAGTAAGTTCTTTGAGGAGACTACGTGTTAAACTAGTAAGTGCTTGGGGGAGACTAAGTGTTATTAAGTAAGTGCTTGGGGGAGACTAGGAGTTGAAAAGTAAGTGCTTCATAGAGACTAGGAGTTATTGCATGCAGTTGAAGGCCTTATTAAGGTCATCTTCTATCATTTTCCTCATTACTCTTTTTTTATATGCAAATTGTGTTTTGGGGGGGGTTATTGTAGAGTTCACTTTTTTGTTTATCT